>JARHVA010000931.1:1752500-2185000 GCA_037957365.1 Torreya grandis | reverse complement strand
TATAGTTGATAGATAGTTTGATAGTAGTGGATATCATCTAGAGACACTCAAGTGATTATTAAAGGGGCCTGAGGATATTACATATTTGAGGTGGATTCAAGTTAGTTGTTAGTTATATGACATGAGTGATTTTAGTATGATTGGTTCACACAATAGTTTAGTGTTGTGTAGAATGTGCCCCTAGCACCTATGATATGGTTGAGGAGTTCTTAGGTTCCTATGAGCCCAGGTAGTATGATGAGGCCATCTATTACTAAGCTAGTTCCTATTCTATTGATAGAGCATAACCCTGATATTGAGATACAAGATATAGATGATATGGGAGTGACTAAGGCCTATAAAACCTAGTGGAATAACCATATATGGGCACCTCTATTTTTGAGAGATGGGATTATTTCAAAGGATGTACTAGATCTAGAGCCCTTGAGGGTTGTTCATGTTAATCTAAATAACATGTTTGTATGTTATGTGTAAATTTGATTATGTGATAAGGAATATTATGAACTATGGAGACACTTGTAAGTTCAAGGGATGATGAGTACTAGAAGGTAACCACTAATTCATAACTAATAAAGTTAACACAACACATCTTTGATGATGCTATGGAGTATGGATTTGTGGAGAAGGATACCAATGTGGTTACGGTGCATGCCTATTTTTTTTACTAGTCTAGGATAGTGACTGTGGTATGCAATCGAGTAGAGGTAGATAGAGATGAGGTACATGCTTAGTTGCATAGGTTTACCATGCCCACACCTAATTCTCTAGGTGAGGATAATAGTCAAATAGTATAAAAATATATATGAATTTAGTGAGATCATGTTGAGTGTATGGCTGAGATGGGCATGTATTGAGAGAGAGAGAAAATGGAGACATAGATCTAGGTCACATAGAGATAGTGGGGCCTCCAATTATAGATTTGATATATCTAAGAGTGAGAGTGAGGGAGATGGTCACAATAGTCATGTACGCATCATCGAGTGATACACTATATTTTTATTTGAAATGATATTCTAAGTTATATATCGATTCTTGTTAATCAATTTGGCATTATGTGTATGGGAAACTAGATTTTCTTATATTGTATGTAGTTGTATGTGATGAATTAGTTTGATTGTTTGAAATGTTTTGATTTTTAATTCATTTTAGTTGGAGTAAATTTAATAAATTTGTATCTATTTGATGAATGTTTAGATTTATGTCTAGTAGATTAGGATTTTGTATTTTTTGGCACATTGTTTTTTTTTTTAATTTCATAAGATGTCTACGTGTATAACATGTGATGATGTTATGCACTATCTAAACTTATATGGCATAGATAACTAATGACCATACTACTCATGATATGTCAATGTAGACAAAGAATGTGAAGTTAGAGTAATGTGTAGTACATTGTTGGTATATGAATGTGTAGACTCTAGTGAAAAAACCTTGATTGGTTGACATTCTAAAACTAAACTTTGAATTGTATGATTTTTGGAAAATATCTTAATCAGTGGATGAAATGAAACTACATTTTGATCTCTATAATTATCTCCATATATCTTTATTGGTTTATGAACTAGAGGTGTGTTCTAAGATTTGTAATTATTTCCATATATTTTTATTGGTGTTTAAACTAAAATTGTTCCCTTGGGTTTGTAGTTATTCCAAAATATCTTGATTAGTGTACACACTGGAGTTATGTTCTAATCTCTGCACATTGGTTTCCATTGCTTCTAAGGTTATTATGTATGATACAACTCATAAATGGGTGTCCTAAAATTTATAGGGCTCATATAATGAGTAAACAATGCTTCTTTAAAGGGAACATCCTGGGATAACTTTGTTTTAGAGGAGTTTGATCTAGGAGAGCATGTAAAATGATGTTTTGGTACCCCTTGTATAAAATCTATGATGCCTTGAGTAACATACTAGTCAATGTGAGCTCAGAGTGCATAACAATGGTAATTTGGATGTCCATTTATCATATGAAAATGACAATATAGTTTATGTGGTACCCTATGAAAATACTATGGTGGATGATGAATATTCTAAGGAAGTGATATCATCCCCCTATCCAATAGTGTAATCAAAATATCATGACACTCAGCCTTATCTAAAAATTGTATGACCCCTCTATGTATATCTTATGTTCTAATCATTATATAAGGTGTTGTGTAGAGTGACTCTTTACCCATACTGAGTATCTTTATTGATGTCCTATGTTCTAATGAATTCTTAATTTGAAGTGGAGTAGGCTCTTATACTAGATTAGATGATTGATGCTCTGAAGAGTCTATAGCCAAATTTGCCTCTGACTATGTAATGACTAATCTCAACTTTTTTTCTAATGTTATACCTACATTACATAGATGTCAGAATGATTTATATGTTTGATATAGAAATCTCTCCTTGAAATAATAGATTAAACTTCTAGAAAAGCTTTATTGTATTTATAAATCTATTTATTGATAAATCAACTAATGCAAACAAGTTTTGAATTATAGAATGTATTAAAATGTAGGCTTTATCTCACCCTGATATAATGAAGGTAACATTTCATGTGTGACTAGAGGTCCCTTATTTTGTATGTAATTCCTGAGAAATACTATTTTTAGCTACTCATATGTGCATAAAGATCCATTAAGGATTATATGTTGGAACCAATATAGTGTTTTCCCATTTAGGGACTTTGGAAACAATTGTAGTAGAGTCAGCATGTTTTTAATATGGACCATGGCTTTATCATAAACCTAAAGGTGAAAGTATGGATCTCTATGTCCATCACATATAGGTAACATTGGTATCTAAAAGCTATGTGGAAACCTTGTAGTTGAGATTCTAAGTGGAATAGGGTTGGCATGTACAACATTGGCATCAGCCCAAGATTGGTATATTTTGTTCTTCAAAGTGATATGATGTATTTTTTGTTAAAAATCACCTACAACATGCATTAAATAAATTAACACATGTGAAGGTATATTATCATTATAAGGGGGTTTATTTAGTGCTTGAATTTTATTATTTATCTTAACCATTGGTAAAATGTATTGGAAATCATTTTTAGAGAGGGTTGTTTCACTCTCAATAACCTTTGGAGGTGTGTTAGTTGGGAGCTAGTTAGAGGTAAATGAGCTACCACCCTCATTTAGGTTTATTTGAGAAACAGGTTCTACTATAGTAAGGAGAGTTATGGAGATTCAATGGTATCTTGTATATTGTTAAGTTGTGACAAACCCCATAAAGTATTACCTAAGCATGTATATTAAAATAAAGATCACTTGCTTATATAGGCAAGATAAAGTAATATGTAATCTAAACTAGGAAATGTGGGATAAATTCCACATAGAAAAAAAGTATGTAAACATAAATACCTAGAGCCTAGCAAACATGAGTAATAATATACTCTAACACCCCCCGCAAGTGAAGCTATGGGATAATATTAGAGGATACAGTGTGAAGTCACATGTCCCTATGGATGCCAATCCATCATGCTAGAGTACATGAATGTTGAGTCACTGTAACCACCAATTCATAGTAGGAATGGTGTTGAATATGAGGATCACTGAACACAAACATTGTGCTCTAAAGTACTAAGTAGAATGATGAACCCTAGGAAGCATAACATAAACATCCTCTAACAAGATAATGATAAATGAACACAAAGACTAATGTGGATACCACACTGGCATCACTAGTGGGGATACCACACTTGTGTCACTATAAGAATCACCAAGAAGGACATAGAGTCAAGTAATAAGTCCTCATATGGATTTTTACAAACAAAGTCCCTAAATAAGATACCCATGTCTAAAGGAGAAATCTATAAAACATTAAAAGAGTTAAACATATACATATAGGTCTCATAAAGTGGAGAAAAAAAGAGAAAAATTGTAGGAAAAACTCCCCCCTCAAAAAGAGAGAAAAGAAGAAGAGAGCTCAAAAGGCCCCCCAAAGATGATGTTGAAGTAATTCGCACTCTAAGTACTCAAAATTCATAAATGAACTCAATCTACATGAGTGGTCCAAATCCACTACTCAATCATAGAAGATAACTGACATTAGGATTCACCAGAATAACTTTAATCAAGAAGACTGTCAATGTGACTAAAGTACAAAATATTACTATATGTGCACGGAATGCTCAACATTAAATAAGCAAAATCTACACATCTCCCCATACTACTAACTGGGAATAATGATAACAAAAGGTCTACATGAGTGGTCTGAATCCACTACTTAAAATTCAAACAAGATAACACTGTATACACTAGAATAGCTTCATATCATGCTAAAAGAGACTATCAAATATAAGTGACATTGGGATTCACCCTAATAGCTACATTTCAAGTTATGGAAGACTATCAACTATCTAAAAAGTGGTATCAAAAATAAGAAAATGTCTCTCAAAAATGATGGCCCATGGTGGTGATGGAAGAGACAAGTAATTGAAGAAGTGAAAAGGTTCCCAGAATAGAGCACACAAATGTATGAAGATAGACAAGGCCAAATCAAAAAACCCCCATGGCACTTTATAAATCAGTGTGAGTATAATATAACCCATACATAAAAACCTCAGATGGAAACAAAGAAGACATTGGGCTTCACCAGAATAGCTCCAAACAAGGAGACTATTGACCTATCAAATAAGCCATCAAGATTGATGCTCTAAAAACAAGGGAGTTTAAATGCTATGTCTCCATATAATAAGGTGAGGCATTAATAATGGGGCCTCGAAGAGACATGACACAAACTATCAATGTGTCAAATCACTAATACATGTTGTGGGTTGATGGAAGAGTACAAAAAATGGTGAATAGAGCCATAATGTATGCAAGCACACCAAATAATGATCAAAAGCCAAAAACAACAATTCATAAATCACATGTAAAAAGACATTGGGCTCAGCCAAAAATTCTTCTAAAATAGTTTGTGCACAAATTACAATGTAGATCCCATAGCATAATAAACCCCCTAGTAATGAAAATACACACTAAATAATATGACATCAAACTTAGATGAAAATGCATCCATGAGTGCAAAAAATGATGATAATGCAATCCATAAGAATCAAGAGGTAAGTTTGTGTTCCATGTGAGGGGATCTGACTTCCTGCTAGATCAGACCTCAGCCTCCAATATTTGACAAATGAAAGAGATAAGGTATGTGAATAATAATTAATATTAGACACTATATTTTAGTGTGGTTTACAATGTAAATATAACCAATGCATGGGAAATGAAAAAGTATGAAATTTTGAAAAAAATAGTGCTCAATTTTGAGTTATCGATCAAAATTTATTACACAATTAACTTCCTATAAATGAGGCCTATTTAATTAAAAAATTCACTAAAAAATTGTAAAAAATATTGAGGCTAAGTTAGACCTAGCCTTCCAACCACTCTTTGGAATTGGTGCAAAACCAAGAATCTCCTCAAGCCAACAAAAATCAAAAATTACCCCATCATCTTGACCTTTACGAGGATTTTTTACATCATAATATATTGTTTTTGTAAAAAAATACAATCAAAAAAATTATCCCTTTCAATGGAAAGTGCCCTCCTCCATGTTTATATTTATAGTTGGAAAGAAGAAATACCATTGGAATCACCTTCTATATCTTCTTATGCTTCCCCATTTGTGAAATTATACATAGATGGATTTGTGCAATGCCTTAAAGGCATGAAAGAGGTACCCCTCGATGATTCATGCCTGGTGAAAGTGGCCTTTAAAATATTTAATATTGGATGATAATTCAAGGATTTATGTGCATATCTACCTTTCTCACCTAGATAAACAAAGCCACAAAGTTCTAGAAGGAGGCCAACATCACTGCATGTTATGAAGTATAGAATAATGCCTTAGCACCACTTCTTAGTCACCTATAATGACTACATCAACATGTTTTAATGGTTGGAAATGGGATTCAATCCCTAGATCAATTGACATGTAGATATGGTGGTGTGCTTTGTGGTGGGTGCCAATGTGGGAGCCAACATCATGCACCAGGTGGGACTGAGATTATCCAAAGATCAATAATTTGAAGTGAAATAATGTAACATTTTATTGAGCATCCAGTATGTCATCCCAAATTCCATTCTCACCATAAATATTGCACCTTACATTACCAATCATCCACTTTCTCTCACAACTATCCATCCTCCACATGTAGCTCAGTCCACCCACATCTTGTTGCCTCAATAGTATTCATCCACACCACATCCTACTACCAAAATCAAGCCTATATCTTGCTATGTAAATCCTCACTACAAATTGAATTTACCCATAAAAACTGATTAAACAATGTATTCTTAAAATTGTGTAAAGGTTCAATGGAGGGAAGACTCGATGGAAGAAAACTAGTATGAGGGCATGAGGGAACCAAACCAATAATGTAGGTCATATGTTGAAGGTTGACTACTAGTAAGAAAATATCAAACAACTGTTAAAAAAATAAGAGGTCATGCATTCAAGGAACCCAAATGCTGAATGACAATGAACTATGTTTTGAGGCAAACTTAGAACGTTAGATGTCAAATAGACCATGAAAGCATAACATACCATGTGGATCTTTGATCAAGGCTATATCTACCATGGTGCAACTGATGCCAAGGATGGATATATTATGTAAGCTAAGAGTTATCTCATGGCGAGAATACCTCAGCTAAAAGATAAATAAATATGGCATATGGCATGGAGCAACAACAAGGGAGTCTTTTGAAAAAAGACTTCAGATCTATAACCAAATACCTTATACCACAAATATAAAATCAAAATAGTAGATTCCATGTAAAATTTCCAATGCTTCCATATAATCATACAACCTCAATACCAATTTCATAAAAACAAACTTAGCCAATGGAAAAATATGCTAAAATCTATTAAATAACCCTTTCCATAAATGAAAAACTAAGGAATAAGAAACTATAGATTGCATAAAATTGTAGATCTAAATGGAAGGGAACCTATAAGCTTAGTAATGTCTATTGGAGGGTAGCTCTAATACCATATGTTGAACTACACTACATATGAACTAGTTAGAACTCGAACCTAGGACCTTCCATTTGTTGTTGGAGTGCTCTACCAACTGAGCTATTGGCCCCCTCTATGGGTAGCCCATCATTTGTTTAGGTGTGGATTATTTCCAACACCCCGCCCTTAAGCCACACTATAGGTGCTTGGGGATCCTATCCTATCTATGATACCATATGTCAAGCTACATCTTATATAGACCAGCTAGGTTTCAAACCTAGGACCTTCTATTTGTTTCTAGAGTGCTCTACCAATTGAACTATTAGCCCCTCTATGGCCAGCCCATCATTGGTCCTGGTGTGGCTTATTTCCAACACCCCCTTAAGTGAAATTTAGGGAGAAATGAAAACCAAAAGAGTGTAAAACTCTTCTAAATATAGGTTCTGACAACTATGACATGTTGGTACCTATGTACAATGTCATTTTTATTGATCCGCATGAGAAACTACACATGTCCCTAAAGGAGGAGTATCATTAAAACCCTCAAAATAGTAAATTTGAAAACTATGATCAATAACACCCTATAAAATTAGTGTATGTGGCTCTAAAAGATCTCAAATTTCTATACCCTATTATGTGAAAGTCACTATCTTGGCCTGATTAGAAAGACAAATTTGATACAGTAAAAGTAGATTGATGGTGATGTCTGGAACATATAATGCATCATTGATGTGACTACCATCTAGTTGTATGTCACCCTTCCCCTTATAAAAAATTAAGGAAGAATCTCCATCCTCAATGTTGAAAGTGGAACTCAGACCAAGAGATACAAAGGACTCTTTGGTAGAATTCATATGGTATTAAGCACTAGAATCTAGAACCCAACTATTTGAAGTTGGTAATTGTAATCTCCTAACAACTTTAAGTGTTTTCCCATGCTCATGAGATGGAAAAATAGTGGAGATATACATTTTGTGTTTCTTAATGGCATCCTCTAAGGATTGCATTCTCCTGAAACACCTAGACTCTTCATGGCCAATCCCCCCATAATAAGAACAAGATAAGTTAGCCTTATTTTTAGATTTGGAAGATGGTTTGGGTTTAGATTTAGAATTGTTGGTGGGATTAGGTGCATTTTAAGGTGGAGGAAGAGTGTTATTCTTACTACCCTTATTTTTTCCTTTAGACTTAGGATGTGAGGCCACTAATTCTTTTTTAGAGGTGGAAGACTCAAGGTGAGATAGTTTGGATTCCTCCCTAGTGAGTCTCTCACAAAATAACTCTAAATATGGCATTTTGAATGTGGTATCTAATGCATTCATACTAGAGAAAAAGGTAGAATCAAAGATTTGGAATGGGTGACTCAATTTAGATAAGATTAAGTACACACACTTCTCATCCTTTTTATCTCATCAATCCCATTCAACCATGTCAATAAATTCTTAAAATTTATGAGATACTCTACAATGGAATCAAAGTCATCTGGATTTAATGAAGTAAGATCCACTTCAAGATGCATTATTATCAAGTGGTCTAATTTTCCAAATAAAACCTTTAAATTAGTCTACATTTTGAATGGATAATTACACCCATAAAAATTAAACAAGAGACTATCACTCACATATCCCCCAATCAATCCCATACATTCTTCAAACTTAAACTGATGCTGATTTTTTTAAATTCCTGTGTGAACTATGGTTATGTTTCATTTATTAAGGACCATAATCCTTTTTAATTTATGATTGTTTCCATTTGAGTTATCCATGTGTGGTAATTATGTCTATTCAAAGTCTCATAATGGCCAACAGTAGAAGTATAATCCATGCTAACTAATCACCAAGAGCAAAAAGAATATAAAGGGTACATGAAATCAGCACTGAGATAATCCCCAAACTATGATATTATAGGACCACCCCCCCCCCCCCCCCCCCCCCCCCCCCCTCAATTTTAGAAATTTATAAAAATAGTGTATTTTTAAAATTTAATGAAACCAATGGATATAAAATCAAAAAACATGCACTTTAAAAAAAAACTCAAATCTAAACTACGATTCAAAAGTTAGAAATATAATGATTTCCTATAAAATTATATCAAAACAATTAAAAAACACTACAAACTAGTTTTAGTGACCAAAATGAAAACTAACATAGTTGTTCAACCTCTCATTGGAACTATAATTTTGCCACAAAATTAAAAATACCAATATAAGTGAAAAATAATTAGCTTGGTGACTCTTATACACATGCAAGTGAGCTGGACTTCCTCTTAAGGAAAAAATTCAGCCTTGTAAAAGCAAAAAAATGAATTAAGATGTTTTGAGATGAGAAATATGATTTTAATATTGTATTTTGGCTCAAATTCCTCCAAGGTCCCAAGATTTGATCTTTACATAGCAGGTTAATCTCAAAAATTCAAAATGAAATGATCTAAAACAATGCTCAAATCTACAACAATGCCTTAAGATGTCTTGTCTTTTTCCAACGCTCAGTAAAAAAACAACACTCAAATATATAATGTATAAGTATATATCTCTCTTCATCAACACAATAATAAATCTTCTTCTTTTTGCTTCAACACTTTTGCATTCTTTAATGCCACACTTCAAAAAATGATGCCAAATTCAAGATCAATAAAAATGATGCTATGATACCCTGTTAGGAAAGGTAAAAGGAATCTAACCCTAGAATCCGAAGTGTTGGAAATAAAACATCACAAAATAATCTATAGATATGAAATGCAAAAATAAGGTAGATCATATATATTTATAAACGAAGCATATCAAAGCATGCTAGTACAAATGAAAGCACTTGCATATATAGGCAAGGCAAAATACTAAACTAGCTAAGATGATTAATGTGGGATAAAACCTCACATAGTAAAAACTCCCTAAAAGATGAAAAAAAATTCTAAGACACTATAAAATGTTAGAATACACATGAAATACATACTCTAACACCCCCCCAAGTGAAGTTAGGGGCTAACAATAAATAAATAAATAGTGGCATATCCATAGTATGATTCTTGGTAACTAGGCTTGATAAGGTACTCATGTACAATATGTATCCATCAAATTAAGATGGAAGATGTCCTCATGAACACCCCCCAAGGATAAATTTTGAAACCCCAAACATGTCATGCAACTTAAATAAATGATGTGATGCAAAAGGCTTAGTAAATATGTTTGTAACATGTTTTTGAGTTAAAATATACTCCAAGCTAAGAATGCCATCTTGAATGTACTGATGAATGAAGTGAATATGTACCTCGATGTGTTTGGTATGCTAATGCTCAACTGGGTTGTGAGATATATGAATTGCACTTTGGCTATCACACCAAATTACAATGAGTGAAATCTATGTGAAGCCAAACTCCATCAACAACTAACGAAGCCAAAGAACCTACTGACTCATTGTAATTGTTGCCTTATCTCAACCTCTATAGATGAAAGTGCAATAACCTAATACTTCTTTCACAACCAAGTAATATGTGAATAATAAAGACAAAATATGTAGTCAAAATTGGAATGCATGTTAACAAGAGAACCTACCCAATCTGAATTATTATATCCAACCAATTGAGTAGAACCCCTAGTGTAGTGTAATCCAAAATTAGTAGTGCCTCATATATATCTCAAGATCCTCTTGACATTCTGCCAATGATTGTCATAAGGGTCATGCGAAAACCTAGATACAAGCCCAGCTATAAATGAAATATCTGAGAGAGTATGGGTTAAATGCATAAGACTCCCTACCATCTACCTATACAATTTAGGATCACAAAGTGGACTAGTATAAGAGGTAGTGAGAGTCTGATGTAGGAGCATCTACATACATCTTCAAGCAAGACATGGTTGCATTGGGATGCAAGTCATGATTGAATTCAAATCCAAATTATTGTATTTTCCCTCCAAAATGTTGTTAATGAGGAGTAATTATAAAAGTAAAGGTAAAAATTCAATGTAAAAAGTAAAAGAGTGAAAGTGGTTAAAGGATAATCTCCTACGTTGGGGCTATTGAGTAAATTAAGGAGGAATGGTTGAAAATCTTTCAACCTTCATATATTGTTGCAAATTACAAATTGTGTTTGTTTTGTCTTGAGCCCAAGTTGGGCATAGAGGTTAGGGAGGAGACTCTTTAAAAAAAAGAGTAAGATATTCATTAATGGGATAAGAGGAGAAAAGAAGACAGAGGGACGTAGAGAAGAGAGAGAGGGAGCACCTCATTCAGAGAAGAAAGAAGAGACTACCAGGAGATCAAGAATGTAAGAGAAAAGGACAGAGAGAATATTTGGGTGTGAGAACAAGAAGAAGGAATGAAGTGTCTAAATAAGGCTTTGGAAGCCATTTATCTTGATCATGTATTGAATTGTAAGTATCCTTGTTTGTTTAAGAAAGATGGATGTTGATTTCCATGGTAATGATTTCATTGGTAGAATTCTGGTTATACAGTATAGAGCCCTGTGTGTGTGTTCTTTAAAGCTTAAGGAGGCAATGAACATTTTATGATACAAGATTAACACATTAAAACCTTTGGACATTGTTCTGAGAGCAATTTGAAACTTAATGAAACTGTGATAAGGAAATTGAGAATGTATGGGAAGTTGCAAAAGTTCAATGAACAGGGTGCAGGCCTGTGTATTTAGTCATTCAACACATACACTGTTCACTGTCAAATGGAGATCAACATGTAGATGTTTGTATGGAGATAATAATAGCATAAATATACCTCTATGAGGTAATTATATACCTAATGGAAGAATCAAAATACTTTGGAAACCTCTTAGACACCTTAAGACTCCAAAAGTTGACTCTCTGCTTGTAGGTGACTGAGACAGGTAAGTATACTGAGTTTTGTAAGTTTTGATAAGGAATTGAATTGATGTATGTATGAGATCAATGGAATGGAAGATATTTTTTATTACCTAAGGAGCTAATTTATTTGTGGAGTGTTTGGATAAGTATATTGACCACAGGAATTTGTAAGAGGCATTGAAACCCTGTAAACTGTCACAAGCAACACAGTCAAGGTAAGTTAGATTTACCTTGGTTGGAATATGAGAAGAAGGCTAAGACGTATTGGTAATGGATTTTAAAAGTTTACTAACACCTATACATACCTCATGCATCTGGTTTGGTTCCTTTAAACCCTTCAAAACACTCCCAGTTGCATTTAATATGCTCTAGGCCTGTGTGGAAAGACAACTAGACACGGTTGGAAGAATGAGAATATCTCGAGATTTACCCAATGAAAACTTATGAAATTTTGTGTGAAGATGAGACTTGGAGTTATGAATCCAATTCACATGGTTTAAGATCTAATGGAGTAATGTGGAAAAATATATGGTCAAAATATAGACCTGCAGTTCTGAAACAATTCAGAAAAACGTGTTCTCAAGTACTAAAGAGCACATAACTTTAAAAAGAATGCTCAGAATGACTTGGAATTTAATATGAATTTGGATAATAAGGTTATTTATGTTAATGGAATGTTTTAGGTGTTAAAATTATTTCCATGAAAAGATATATAGGACTGTATTTTCTGAAAGAGACTGTAAGGGAAAACCTGTTTACTCATTTTGAGAAGGAGAAATGATTTCATACATAGAAGATGGTATCCAATGATTTTAATAGGTCCTATATATGTTTATAAAACCTATAATTATTATTTGAACACCTTTCAAGAAGAAAATGTAAGAACTTTAGTGAAACAGGGTAGTATGAAGATCTATTAAGCCCAGTCAAGAACAGGGAAAGTTGCAATTTGGAGAAGATGTTGTCACCTGAGGTGTAAACAAGGTGAGGGTTACACTAGAGTCACTCTAAAATAAAAAATGAGAATGGCTTGGGTTGAAATTATCCATGCCAAAACATTGAATTAGATCAAGTGTGTACTTCTAAAGACTCAAATAGATTCCTTATCTGACTGTGAAATTTGTAGACCAAGGAAGAAATACATAAGGCTAAGATCTATCATGTCAAATTGTGTTGAAAGTGCCTACTAAAAAGTTTAAATATGAGATGAGGAGCTACCTGTGAAATCAGATCATCAATATACAAGACCAAAATAACAATGTCCTCTCTAATACATTGAATATACACTATGGGATCAGAGAGGTAGAGAACATATCTAGTAGAGAGAAGAAATGAATCCATCTTCTCATAACAAGCCCAAGGGGCCTATTTGAGACCGTAAAGGGACCTCTTATGTAAATAAACAAGAGAGGAATCTTGAACAAACCCATCAAGTTGTTCCATATAAATTTACTCATGTAAGTTTACATTTAATAAAACACTCTTAATGTCCATTTGATATACTAGCCAACCCTATGATGTAACAAGAGAAAGTATAAGGTGAATAGAATCCATCTTGGAAATGGGTGCAAGAGTCTTAGAATATTCAATACCTTTGAATTGCAATAATCCATTTGCAACAAGATGTGCATTATACTTATTAATGAACCTAGAAGTTACATTATTGGTGTGATAAATCCATTTTCACCTAACCAACTTTCTTTGCTTAGATAGAGTGACCAAATCCCAAGTGTGATTATTCATCACTGAAGAGTAATCATCTGTCATCACATCATCCCACTCCTATATCCCCTGAGCCTATGAAAAAGACTATGGATCCTTAGAGAATGTCTGACATAAAATTCCATTACCCATATAATGTGGACAATGATGCCAAGTAGGTGGAATATCTTGTATGAATGGTGTTGCCTTAGAAACTATAGTGCATGCCCACCTAGGCATAGTGTAAACATCAATGTGAACAAGATCATCATCCTTTATTACCTCCTTATAAATCTTTTGAACTAGATCCTTAAATAATGAAGCCTCGAGAGGAGGTAAATCATCAAAAGAAGAAGAATAAGTCATGGAAGAAGTTAAAGAATCATGAGATGTGAAATGCTCATTAAAATATACATGAGTTCAAAAATGAACATCATGAGTATCAGGGTCTAAATTATGGTAAGCTCTCATATCTTCGTAATACCCTACAAAAATCAAAGGTTTGTTATTTTTATCCAATGATTTATTTTTCTTATTTGGTATAAATGCCAAATCAAGGCTCCTAAATCCTTGAAAAAAAGAGACATCAGGCTTGGATCTTGAACAAGACTCCTTTGAAGTCCTATGCTTAAGTGCTCAATGTGGTGTGCATTTCTAAATTTAACTAACATAATTAACTTCATTTTCCCTATAGATAGGATGTAAATCCTATGAATGCATCATGCAGTTAGCCATATCCTTTAGATTTTGGTCAATGCTCTCTACTAACCCATTTTATTATGGAGTATGAGCAACATAGTTCAGGTGAATAATGTTATGGGCTACTAAAAAATCAGTGAACTCTCGACTGAAGTATTCCCCCTATTATATGTATGAAGTGTATTGATGAAAATTGATGACTATTTATTGACCAAATCCTTAAATACTTTAAAGTGATTAAAGACATCACTCTTGTACTCGAGGAAATAAACCTAAGTATGCCTCAATAAATTATCAATGAAGGTAAGCACATACTTAGCTCCATTAAAAGGAGTAGGAAAGACCATAAAATTATTGTGCACAATCTCAAGTAGTGAAGAAGCTTGTGGACATGCCCTTAGGAAATGGATCCTGATGTTGTTTCCCAAATGCATAATTGGGGAAAACTCCATTAAGACATGAAACTATAGGAAGACCCTCTACCATACCATAAGTGCTCATCTCCTTAAAATATCTATAGTTGAGGTGTCTAAATGTCTCATGTCAAATTTGACTCATAGAAATTGCATGAGAAATTAAGCACATCCCTAAAGCAAGAGTATCATCAAAACCCTCAAAATAGTAAAGTGAAGAACTATGATCAACACCTCATGAAATGAGTGTATGTGTCTCTAAATAATCTTGAACTTTATCACCTTGTGGTGTGAAATTCATTGTCTTGCCCTAACTAGAATGACAATTTTGATACACTAAAATTAGATTAGTGGTGATAACTAGAACATATAATGCATCATTGATGTAGTCACCATCTAGATGTATGTCACACTTCCCTCTTATCACTATTTATTCAATTATTACAGAGTGGAAATATAGAAGTGAGGTGTACAAGAAGATATTGGTACCCTTTTGGTGCCTCTTTTTAGACTTTTCAAATGTTTTAAAGCTTTTCATTATTTTGAGGTAGTGAAAGAGAAGAAGCTTGGTGTATCAGATTTTAGAGAGGCTAGGCATTGGATTTGTCTCTTTGTTTGCTTCAAATCTAAGCTTAACACCTTATTTTTTTCTAAGATCTATTTTATTGCATATTTTCTAAATAGAATCTTGGCATCATAATCTCTTTTTTGTCATTGATATCTAATTATGGCATCAACCTTTCCTTTGGAGCTTGGCATCAATTTTATCTTATCTTAGATTTATAATTAGGAATTGAATATTGTACTTTGGTGTCATATTTTGTTTTGAGGGTTGAAACATGAAGATTTGAATTTACCATTAAATTAAGAAATCTAATGTGTTATTTATTTGTTATTACATTGTTTTTTCCATCTATGGCATCATGTTATTTCACATCTATGTTTTTGAAACAAGAGATATTAAAATAGGCATTAAATTTTTGATATTAGTGTCAATCTTTGGTTTAGTATGACATCATTATTTGACCCATCCTCAGTCTAACATTTAGCATCATTAACATACTAATAAGGAATTTTTTGATGCCACATTATTTTGAATTTTCAAATATGCATTGCAATTTTCAAGGATAGCATTCAAATCTTAAATATTGGCACTAAAAATTATAAGTTTGGCATCCTATATTTATTGCATTAGATTTGCATATAATGAAATCTACTATAACATCATTTTTAGTTATGTTTTTTGGTCTCTTGCATTCATTTTTTCATCTTATATTGAGAATATTTTTTATTAATCTTGTTTTTGGCATCATTTTTTGAAGTGTGGAATTAAAGAATTCAAAACATAAACACATCCCTAAAGGAGGAGTATCATCAAAACCCTCAAAATAGTAAAGTCGATAACTATGATCAACAACAACCTATGTAATGAGTGTATGTGGATCTAACAAATCTTGAACTTCAACACTTTATGTTGTGAAAGTCACTATCTTACCCTAACTAGAATGATAAATATGATACACTAAAAGTGTATTGGTGGTGATGTTTGGGACATATAATGCATCATTGATGCAACTACCATCTATTTGTATGTCACCCTTGTCTTGAGATTCTTCCTACATTAGCACCAGAATTGGACACTAGCATCACATGGCAACTATGCTCCCTAACTAGAATCTAGGTGACCAATTTGAGCAAACAAAAAATTTGGAAACCCTTTTATATCTTCAATGAACATGTCCACAAACTCTAATCTTCTCCAAAACATAGTGTGCTCCCCAAAATAAAGATTTTCCCATAGGAAAAGAAATGTCCAATCAAAAGTAAAATGTAGGGCCCATAACACAAGATACCCCCTATTTTGGTGAATTCTAATGTCACTTATCTTCTTTTACAGTTTTATAGTCTCTTTCAATGTGACATAGAGCTATTCTGGTGTATATAGTGTTAGCTTATTCAATGTTTGAGTAGTGGATTCAAACCACTTATACATACCTTTTTTCTCCACTCCACCTAGTCAATAGGGATGTGATGTACATTATATTTATTGGTGTTGAACATTCATTACACATGTATTACTCTATTTTAATTTCATAACCACTAATAGTCTTCTTGATTGACACTATTCTAGTAAAGCCCGATGTTAGTTGTTTTATGATCGAGTAGAGGATTTAGACCACTCATGTAGATTGATTTATTTTATGACTTGCGAGTACTTACATGTGAAATACTTCAGCATCATTTTTTGGGGGATTTTTATCTCTTCTTATTCTTTTCTCTCTTTTTTTTTTTTTGTGGGGGGGGGGTTAGTTTTTCCTACAATTTTTCTCTCTTTTTCTCCATTTTAAGAGAGTTATATGTATTTTGCACTTTTGAGTGTTTTCTAGATTATTCATTTATATATGGGTATATTATTCAGGTACATTTTTTGTCAAAATCCATATGATCATTATCAATTGAATCCATGGCCTTCTTGGTAATTTTTATAGTGATACTAGTGTGTTAGCCCCACCAGTCTTTATGATCACTTCTCACCATCATGTTGGAGGGTGTTCAAGCTATGCTTCCTCAAGTTCATCATTCTACCTAGTACTTTAGAGCACAATGTTTGTATTGAATTATCCTTGCATTCAAAACCATTCTTACTTTCACTTGGTGGTTACAATAAATCAATATCCATGTGCTTTAGCATGATGGAGTGGCATCCATAGGGATATGTGACTTTAAACTACATTCTCTATTGTTATCCCCTGGCTTCACTATTATGTATTTGACCCATACTCACCCTAACATTTAAATTATAGTTGAGATTGTATCTAGGTATACCCATGACCCTCATGACATTCATTGGTAAGATACCAAGATTATTTTGTGATATTTGAGAGGCACTACTCATTTTGGATTACACTACACCATGGGTTCTACTTAGTTGATTAGATACAGTGATTCAGATTGGGTAGGTTCTCTTAATGATAGGCATTCCATTTTTAGTTACATATTTTTTCTTGGTTCTTAACCTATTACTTAGTTGTGTAAGAAGAAACAAGCTAATTCACTTTCATCTATAGAGGTTGAGTAAAGGTCAATAGTTACAGTGAGTCAGTAAGTTCTTTGACTTCATCAGTTGTTGATAGAGTTTGGTTTCACGTAGGATTAACCCATTATACTTTGGTGTAATAACCAGATTGTAATCCATATATCTTACAACCCAATTGAGCATCAATATACCAAGCACATTGAGGTACATATTCACTTCATTCATTAGCACATTTAATATGGCATTTTTAGCTTGGATTATATTCTGACTCAGCAGCAAGTTGTGGACATCTTCACAAAGACTTTTTCATCACTTCATTTCCTTGAGTTATGTGGCATGTTTGGAGTTTCATAATTTGTCTTTATGGGGTGTTCATAGGACATATTCCATATTCATTTAATGGATATATATTTTACATGAATACTTTATCAGGCCTAGTTGTTGGGACTCATACTATGGATATGCCACTATTTCTTTTTTGGATTTTGTTATCACCTAGCTTAACTTGAGTGGGGTGTTAGAGTATGTATATCATGTGTATTTATCATATTTTTGAGTGTCTTAGCTATAATTTTCTTCTTTTATTGATTTTGTCCTATGTGAGACTTTATCCCACATGTTTTGTTGCCAACACTTCAGAGTCACAAACTATGTTTCTAGTTGGGTTGTTATTATTATGATGAGATGTCCTATTTTTCCTTGCCTATATACATATGATCTACATTGTTTTTACATGTGGGAGTGTTAGAGTATCTTATTACTCATGATTATTAGGTTCTAAGTTATTTATCTTTATCTAGTTTTGCCCAATGTGGGGTTTTGTCCCACACTACCTAGTTTATCTTGCATCTTATTTCACCTTACCTATTCAAGCAAGGGATCTACATTGTAATATACATGTTTTAAAATGATTTTTTAATATTTTTCATATATCATTGTTGTCTAAAAATTGTTTTGTTTACAATTAATTTTCTCCTTTTAAGTGTATGATGAAGCATCAATGGCTATAGTAATGAGCCATTAGAGAGATCTTGGTTTAAGACTTTTGATAACTCTTTCATGGTATCAGAGCCACCCTCCAACAGGCATTACTCAAGTTTTTTTAGGATAATAGTGCCATGTATAGGAACTATCTATAACTTTCAAATAAGTTATGGGAGGTTTTGGAGGTTCTATAGGTGACTCTATATTGTTTGGAGGTTCATCTGTGTCACTATTTTGGCTAAATATTCTCCAAAAACCTAATGAATAACTATACACAAGAAAAAATAAATAGATTAAATGCAAAAAGGAAAGTAAAAAATGGGTTTTGGGATGTTATGATCACATAGATAAAAAACATTATTGTTTTGGTCGTTACCTATATTAACCCCAATCTAGGGGTCTCAGATTGAATGTAGTTCTCCTTTATGGAATGTGAACCATAAACTTACACTATATGATAGAATGATTTTCATCTAGGCCCTTCTTTTATCAAGCATGAAAATTTTTAAGTGTGAAAATTTAGTAGTACGTAGAGTATTTGAGTTGTACTATTGGTTGATTTTATGTAAATAAGTGCCAAAATAGTAAGTGTTCCTTGTAAAATACCTTGTGAGGCTATCTATATAAGAGGATATTTGTTTTGAATATAATACCTTTTTTGTTGGATGACAATTCATAAAAGAGATATAAAAAACATAATAGAAAGCTCATAGAGGGGTTAGAGCTCAAACATGGGTGAAAGGGCTTGTCAAACACTAGAGCCACAAGTGGACACTAGTACCATATGGCACTACTATATTGAAAGTGGTGATAGTGTCATAATTCTCAAAACAAATCAAAAATCATGGAGGATAGGATTGGGGCCCCTATGATTTAGAAAAAGCTGACCTGTGACTATTGGAGTGTTGAAAATAAGGAAAATAAGACATAAAAAAGATTGAAAGACTCGAAATGACCAAGAAAATAAGGATTATAACCATCACTAAGACCCTCATGTGAAATAAAAACAAAAGGCATAGTAATTATGGTTTCTTGACCAAATTAGGGTGTTTACACACATTATAAATCAAAATAAGTATCATTTATCCTTGGCCTTACAATCAATAAAACATATTTCAAATTTGGTATTTTTTATATTTATCACATCTCAAAAAAAATCAAAATATTAATTTATCTAAGTTTATATTTAATTGGATTAACTTAGAAAAATGTTATTCATACTTGTGTATAGGCTATTCTACCACCTTTAACCCTTAAACCCACATATTTATAAAAAGGGTAAAACATTCTAGTGAACTTGATATCTATACTTATTTAAACTAAACCCTAGATTGAATTTAGGGTTTCTCATTCTATAGTTCTAAATTTGAAACCTATACATGCTTTGTATCAGTACCACCAATTTTATGTGTCATATTTTTCATTTGGATCTACTTATGAGCATCCTTTAAATGGTATCATAGGCTAGCCTTTTTCTTTCAAATATTCTAAAAAATACAAAAACATTAAAACAACCTATAAAATACAAAAATATTCAACATATTCATAGTTGTCATACTTCTTATACATATGTTGTTTATTGCATGTTAGTTTATATCATATCACTTCATTTATATACACATACATTTTTCATCCATCTTTAGGTGTGACACAATCATAACACAAATACATGATATTTGCACATACAAATGTTAGACCTCTCCTCTACCCACATTGTACAATATGTTGGGGGCATATGCTTCTTTGATCACAATTGATATAGATTATATATTCCTTTTTTTATCATTTATAAATTTTCATGTTTGAGCTTATATACTAATGCTTACACATCTCTATATCCATGCTTATATATTTCAAAATGTACTTGATATTCTATGCTATATGACAACTTTTTATAACACATATATGTAGGGACTTCTATGATATGATTATGATGGATATCTATACTTCATTTATTCAAATTTTCACTTCCTTGAGTGTATTTTATTCCTTTATATTAGCTTGCTTATGGAAAATTTTAATGTGTTCCTTGCATGTTGGACCCTATTCCATTATATATTATTTGGATATTTAAATATGTTATTATATGTTGATTAGATATTTGAATATGTCATTTAATTTTTATTATGTGGTATTTAAACACACCAATTGTATGAGGTCTCATTGGACCATTCCTATTAATTACATTGAGTGTTCACGTGTGTGCACTTGACTATTTGTTGATCTTATACTATTACTTTCTAGATGTTTCTATGATAAATGTCATGCATCTTAAGATTAATGTGATAATCTATTATGAGCTTCATTGATATATCTAATTAAACATGTTACTCATAGATATTACATGATTAATACATATATCCTATAGTTGTCTTATCCTTTTGATCTAATTTATGTTTCCAACACCTCAAAAGGGGTGGCAGGGGTGGGGCTTATAAGTGGGGTCATGTCATAGAATCATGACATATACATGTATACAAATTCTAGGTTTTGGTGGGGGAATGTTATAAATACATGACATACATGCTTTCTTATTTCTTAGTATCTCCATATTTTAGTGGGGGTATGAAAACAATACATGATCTCCGCACTTGCACAATCTCCAGTATAGTTACATGATTCTAATATACACTTAGGTCAAACTCCTATACATTGCACATATTTTTCACAAGATTTAAAATATATATTTTTATATTTATGAAACATAAACTTCAATTTCAGACATATTAAAAATTCATATGCCATACTAATGTACCATTTCAAAATTTACCAATTATATCTCTTGATTAATATCACCATGAAGCACCATTTTATAATAGGAAGTATTGTTGACTAATTTGACCACAAGTCAAATTAGGTCAACCCCATATATATTCAAACTTAATATAGGGGTCACCTAGGGTGCAAATTATGTACCATGGTCCTAGTGATGTCAAATAATATGTCTTAACATTAGTCATGTTTGTATAGTTCACCTCATGCCATTTTTTTCCACCTTTGGACCACTTAGATGAGTTGTACAATTTCCTTCCTAAGAAAAGTGTTTCAAAGTGTTTTTAAATATCTCATGTGTCAGATGATAGTCAGATTACTATTCTATAATTGACAATTTAAGGTTCCACATTGAAAATAAATAGATAACTACAAAAAGGAGTTTCTCATCTTGTATAGATAGTACATCTTTGGCATGTGTGGAAGCTTCAAGATTGACATTTCATCTCCCCACAACTCACTCACACAATAATTTTGCCTTGAATACTCCAAAAATGGATAAAACTAGTTCATGTTCTCTGTCACTCTCTCATTCAAGGTCAAACTAGTCCATTGGTTTTCATTTTGTATAGATTAGAGAGGCAGAGTTAGGAGGAATGCATTTGAGTAGTTAAATTAGTATGTATGATATCTCATTCCATGGAATTATTTTTGATATTTATGGATTGTACTTCATGAACAAGATCTATGAAGTATAATGACTCCTAGTTGATTGTGCATTCTTGTCAACTATAGATTTTTTATTTTGCTTGTACTCTTTTCCTTGTATAATATAATGCTTACATGTGTTGAAATAATTATTTAAAGGCATATTATCCATTCCCATATGGTTTTAAAGTGTGTCTCATGTATGTATATGTATATTCAAGTAGATCATCCTCATTATGTTGAAAGTACAAAAACATGTTAGTCTACAGAATATGTTTCTAAGTTGTAGGGTTTGTTCTTTTGTCTATGGTCTTAAGGTAGATTATAAACCTATTTTTAACACCTATAAAAAATGGAAAGTAAATTTATCCATGGTATCTTAGTATTATATAACCTCAGAGTTTTTTGGAGATGAGTCTCAAGACAGTGAGAAAGAAACTAATCAAAACTCAACATATACAGTTAGATACAGTCATGTTTGAACATGTACATACTGTGGAGGGACTAATAAAAAACCACAAAATATTTTTTCATTAATTACATGACTTGAATGGAGGTTCTCAATTAATCTATGGCTCATAATGTTAACCTTGAAATCAACTAAAATCTTTTAATAAACCAGAGCAAGAAAAGTTGCTTAAGTGAAGCCTGACCGTAAATTCTCTAAAATAGGTCTTTGATATGCAATGTTTCATCTTATTGTGAAGTGTCTTGGATACTAGATAGGTATAATTGTGTCTTAATTGTAAATTAGATACTAAATATTTTCATGACAAGAAGTTGTTATGTTAATAAAGAATGATAATTGAATGACTCCTAGGTTAAATAAGTTTTCACTATATATGTGTAGTAAAACACAATTCTATTTAGGCCAAATAGACCTACAATTGATAATGCAATAGTGGTACTAGTATGTTCGTGTTAGAGATATGAGATATTTCAATTGTAAAATGGTATTAATTACCTTAAGTTAATATAAAGGGAACTAAATACAAATTTCAAACACGTTTTCACCTATGGGAGGGTTTCAATCTCCTAAAGAACTTATATAGTCTAACTGTAAACATACAGTGTGTTGAGGGTGGTGAATGGGAGTATAGTATCAAGGTATTTTTGAATGTGTGAAAGTGTGAAATGATATCTGATGACCTCATATAAAATTATAAAATTTAAACACAGTGATTTCACACTAAATTACACCTACATTAATATTCACCTCTTCCCTAATAGTCACCTACAAGTGACACAGTCATACAAATAGTGGACTAGCTTAAACAAGGAAGGATGCTAGTTGGAAAGTGAGGAGAGGAATGAAATATGATGATTAAAATTATATCATAGGGATTAATTTAATGAAACATAATTATAAATAGTGATACTCAAATATAGGATCCCATTGACCTCCCTAGTTGCCACCTATAGGTGACATCATCAAAGCATTTTGAAAACTTTGTCCAGCTTATGTAAGATGCATGTTTAGGAAGTTAACAGGGGTACAAGTTGTAATCAACATGTTTATATGTATTCACACTTATATATAAAATTTTCATAAGGTCCTCATATGTTAAGTAATAAATCAAAATATTATGTTTTGAAATTCCATACACAATCAAATAAAACTTGCATAGTCAGTCCTAATAACCAGTCTTGAGGAGTTTAAGATTTATAATGATTAAAAATCATTAAGGGGATTTAATATTTTGTGTATATTTTCAATATTACCTAAAATAACTCCTCATATTTTTATTTAAATTATAATAATAATGGATGTGCTCTCTATTCTGTCTCAGATAGAAATGACTCCATAGTCAACAAGTCTACAAACTTAATACATGGAGGTTAAAGGAATGAGTGGAATAATATCAGGAAACATGGTGAGATGTTTTAAATATATATTTTTAATATTAAAAATTCATTTATATACCCTTGTATCCATTTAAAAATTCTAAGTGGTTAAACATGCAGTCATACTCAGACTAGGTCTTTAGGCCTCGACTAGGCATAATGCCTTATTGGCCTCTATCTCATCTAAATGAATTCATGAACATATATAAAAAAAAATTAGGACCTTAAATGGAAGTTAAAATTATTTTATGATCCATTTTTTGTATAAAATATCACCAAAGTAGTCAACTTGGCCTATTTCCTATGTAGGCCTACTCAGAATACATGGATTGAACTTGAGGTCCACTTTCCTTTGCTCACACCAATATGGACACATTTAATGATGGATAAAAGAGTTATTAAATATTTATTAGGATACATATCTTTATCTTAGTGATATTTTTTTATATTTTCAACATTAGGATTTTATGAACAATCCTTAACAGTCTAGGACACTAAAAACCCTAATAAAACCCTCATTTTGACCCAATGTTGAAGATATGAATAATTTTCCATCCAAAGGTGGTAAAATTATCATGTAATTGATATAAAAATATTTATGACTCTCATAGGCTCCTTGATGCTCATTTTATCCATATTGTATTCTATATAGATAGACCTAGTATGAGGTTTTATGCATGTTTTGATGTTTTCTACAAGTGTAGAGGATAATTATTTGATGAAAATAATTTTAATAGATCCTTAGAGACTTTTTATAACCTATAATATCCATTTATCACTCCATTAAAGTAATAAAATAATTATGCTAGACCTATCACTTCATGTAGTCTGAACTAACATAGTGAGAATGGACATGATTGTCCAGTGTGGAAAGTGATAAGTGTGACAATGAAGATATGAAGGTATATTTGATATACTAGAGGAAAAATATGTATAAAAAACATTTCCTAACATTACTAAAAATCATCTCCATGAATAAATAAAATCCATCGAGTTGACAAGTGTGAAGACAAGTTGAAGAAGGTCAATGAATGATTGCTAGTGAGTGAGCACAGTTGTCAAGAAAGAGATCATCGACTAAGGAGAGGAATGCCAAATAATACCATCAAGATTCCACATTTTCTTGACATTTTTTTATACCCCTATGATAGCTTCAATCAGTCATTGTAAGTCTTCATCATCATGTTAGTTTCAAAGAGGAAGGTGAAGAGTTTTTATGCCACTTTGAGGGAGAATGACATGTTTGTGCTGGGAATCTATCTAAGAGTACTTCCTAGTCTATTTTATACCTCATTCACTTGATTTATAACTAGTTTATATAGTTAGACATCTATATTTTTTACCCTACTACTTCTTTTCTCTCCCCTTTATAATGCTCTATAAATGCATGTTTTTTTGGCAATTATAGGTAGTACACACCTGGTATGGCAAAGCCCTATTAGTTTGGAACCTCATTTTATCCTTTGAATAAGAAATTTAAAGTTGATTTGATCTCTATCATATTTTGCCTAAGTATTTTAAGTGGTGTATGTAGTTTTTAAGTGAATAACATGCTATCTTTGCTTCCATACTCCCCTTTGCATTTTTTGTGTAAGGATATCACTTCTAATAGGTCTTATAAAGTGTATATATTTATTGAATGTATTTTGTAGTGTGGGAGGGACTAGTAGAGTATATTATCTGAACATATTTTCACCCACCTCTAGATGTGCATAGAAATCTTCCTCTATAATAAATATTAATGCTATAAGGTTATAGATTTGAGGTTAGTTTTGGTAGTTTTAATTCTTAGTGTTTATACAACTATTCTTGTGGATTAATCATTTGGTGTATCAAATCTCTAGTATAGGTTTACTTTATGTTACTATCTTCCCTTGTCACCTCCAAGTTATTGGTTTAGTATAGTGTGTGAGATTAAGAGACAAACTTTAGGTAGCTAACCCTTTAACCTAGAGGTTTACCTCTGCTATAGGTAGCCCATAGGCCTAGAGGTATTCCAATGTTACCTAAATATTATAGTAGGCTTGAACAACCAAATCTAGGGTGTAATATTTGATGACAATAGTTATATCATGCCTAATGGGACCAGGGTCCAAAAGAGTATAAACATCATTTGTGTGTCTTTCCTCTTATTAATTTTTGGAAGCATTCAAGCAATTACCAATGGTAACTCCAAATGAAATATTTTGGTTTTAAGTAGCCCAAGTATCCATTGTTGAATATTTTGATCAAGTCTTATTTTTTACTTGACTCGTGAAGTTTATATGGATGGATATGATAAGAATCCATAATATGCACCTCATTATCATCTTTGTTATGACCCATATTATACCACTCAATAGCCATATCAAAGTTACTATCAGACCTATGAGCCATGGCAACTCTATTATCATCCTAGTACTTCTCCATATAAATAACATGTTATTGATCATCCCTATGAATAAGCCTATGAGGAAATATATCAAGAAGAATATCAAGAAGTACCTTCCTATCAACCCTAATATGACTCCCACCAATCTTATAATGATGAATACCAAGCTCAAAATGATTATTATCAATCTTGTCATGAGATATTATATGACCCTATTGATTGGAGATCAAGATATTTTAAAGTAGAATATGAATTCCTAGTTCAACAAATTGAATCTCATCACAATCCCCACCGTTATCCTCCTCCTCTTACTCTAATTCCTTTTCATACCAAGTCCTTATTGGAAATCATGCCAAATTTCATATATAATAAAGAATTGAGGATAACATGGGATGAAATGTTTTAGGTGATCCCTAACCATCTCATTGAGTGGTTGAGAGCTTTTGTTCAAAATTTGATGGATGTGTGGAATGAAGTTGAAAAGGAAAACTAATAAAACATCAATGGGAAGTTGTACTTGGTGAAATATTTTGTCCAATTCTCAATAGATAGACTAATAATGTGGGAAAAAAAGTGTTTTAAATGATCCTACAACTGTGAAAGATCCTCAAGAATGCTATGAGCAAAGTGAAGCTCTTATTAAAGAAGGTGTCTTTCCTATTGGCCAATCCAACTTATCATTTCCCTATGAGTGCATTCAAGAAGCTTCCATTCCCAAACCCATTCATGAGCCCTCCATCACACCTCATACTCCATATCCAACCCATGATCTTAACCATCAACCTCTCACCTCATCTTTTCTTGAAGGAGAACCTATCTTGTGGGAGAAAAGTGAAGAAAGAAAAGCTCATTTTGTAGTTTACCAATAAAATGGTTCAAGTGACTATGAAGAAAAGATCACCAAAGGGACTCCCCTTGGTGAAATCAAGTTCAATCCAATCTTCTTGAGTTAAGGAGAATATGTTAAAGGTCATGTTGCAGCTATCTTCAAAGAGCGAAGTCAAGGTATGAAAGAGGAAGTGTTTTAGAAGGACTCCATATATACTAAGTTAGTTAGTGTCCATGATAATTGGCAACAACCTATACTTCCTAATGTCTAAATTGAAGATGTTGAAAATGTTTTGTCCTTTGAAGAACAACATGATAACTCCCAAGGTATCAATTTTATTGAAGTGGTAGTTAATGAACTTTTAGTTGATAACTAGTTTATTTCCATTCAAGACACTCTTAAAGCCACCTTACCTCTTAGTGTTATACCCCCCAAAAGAAGATCTTATGACATCCCAAATTTCTAGAGTTGTATCTAGTTTTGAAGTTGATCAATTTCTCAAGGACCAAGAAGATAAAGTTAAAAAGGTGGTGGCTCTCAAAGATAAAGAGAGAAAGGATGATTGGTAGTGGAAGATGAGGCTCTTCCAAGATCTTGAAAAACTTTTCCAAGTTGAAGGCCAAGTGCATAAGAAGATAGAGAAAGAGGTCTTCATGGAGGACAATGACCAACATTGGGTACACTATACAAAGCTCCTTGATGACCTTGAGGAGCTTGTAGCTATTGAAAAATCTAACCTCTCTCACAGTACCATGGAAGTCAAGGAGGTATGTTTTGTTGAAGCACCATTAGAGGTTTCCACTAATGAGTCTCATGAAGAGGTTGAATTTTTTTAAGTTCTAGAGGAATTCAACTTCATAGGTGACCTATTTTTAACTACATTGATAGCATTGAAGATCATGCCAAGGAGATTGGAAAATATCATGAAGGAGATGAGGGCATCAATGTCAAGGTTCAAATGGAAACATGCTTCATGTATTCTTTCACTTCATGGAATAAGAAATATTTCAAGTTTCCCTTTTGATCTAGGAGGAAGAGATTCAACTAGGTTAGTTTGTGTTTGAGTTTGTTGTGTGTCTTACATAAGTGTTCTTGAGAACACAAGTGTGTTTCCTTTCTTTTCCTATCTTGTGTCATTTTATTTCTCTTTTTGGTGTGTTTTGGTGTTTTTTAAGAGGAAATTCAATGTCTAGTACAATGCATAGGTGACTTCATAGCCCAATGGATAGGAGTAGGCTACTAGTCTTTGTCATAGCTAGTGAACCACCCATAGAAAATTACCAAAATGTTGACTAATTTGACCATAAGTCAAATTAGGTCAACCCCCTATAAATTCAAACTTGATCTAGGGGTTCCCTAAGGTGTAAATTTTGCACCATTATCCTAGTGAGGTCAAATAATATGTCTTAACATTAGTCATGTTTGTATAGTACACCTCATGCCATATTTTACCACTTTTGGACCACTTGGATGAGTTGTACAATTTCCTTCCTAATAAAAGTGTGTCAAAGTGTTTTAAAACATCCCGTATATCATATGAGAGTCAAATCACTATTCTATAACTGAAAATTATAGGTTGCACATTGAAAACAAATAGATAACTATAAAAATAAGGAGTTTTTGATCTTGTCACTTATAGGTTTTCTCTTTTTCTTGTATAATCTAATGTTTCTAGGTGTTGAAATAATTATCTTAGGTCATATTATCCATTATCATATGGTTTTAAACTATGTTTTTTAGGTATGGTTATGGATATGCAAGTAGATCATCCTCCTTGTGTTGAAAGTACAATAACATGTTAGTTTGCAGAATATGTTTCCAAGTTATAGGGTTTATTATTTTATCTATGGTCTCAAGGTAGATTATACACCTATGTTTAACACCTCAACAACATGTAAATTAAATATATCCATGGTGGCTTGGTATTATAAAACATATGAGTTTTTTGGAGATGAGTCTCAAGATAGTGAACAAGAAATTAATTAGAACTCAACATATATAGTTAGATACACTCAGGTTTGAACATGTATGGACCATAGCGAGACTAGTAAAAAAACTCAAGACATTATTGAATTCATTCCATGACTTTAATGGAGGTTCTCAAGTCATCTATTCCTCATGATGCTAACCTTGTAGTGAAGTCACAACTTGTGATCAACCAGAGTAGGATAATTTGCTTAAGGGAAGCCTAGCCTTAACTTTTCCAAAATAAGTATTTGATATACAATGTTTCATCTTATTGTGAAGTTTCTTGGATGCTAGATAGGTCTAATTGGGCCTCACTTGTATTTTTGACCTAGATACTACATCTTATGATGAGAATTTATTATGTTAAGAAATAATGAGGATTGAATGACTTGTAGGTCAATCAAGTTTTCACTATATATGTGTTTCAGTATTTTTTCATTTCTTTTCAAGATTTTATAATTAGCTACTAAGAAAACAAATGAAATGTAAGTTTTGAAAGATTCCATATGGATGAAGGTTATTTGTACACCATTGATAAATCTCGATTATGAGAACTCCTCTTTGGTTGGGGAAGAATTACCCGTAACTCACCACACATAAACAAAAAATTGATTAATAGGATAAAGGGTGGGTTGCCTAGCATAAAAGCAATCCCAAGAAGTAATGAGCTTCCTTATGTGGATTTCATCCCATGTTCTAACATTCAAGTTTATTTTCAAACATGAAATTACAATGATAAATAAGATATGGATAAATAATGCCAAAGATAATTAATTGATAAGAAGATTTATACGATCAAAATATGCATCCCAAAATTTAATAGAAATGTCTTTGTCTTCTTGTATTATAGCTAAATATTCATCAATATGTGTGAAATCACATATGAAAACCAAAAGACAAAGTCCTATCTCAAAATCTATATCACTTTGATCTGCAAAGAGAGGCTGAGGGACTATGGGAAGATCAAATATGCTAATTGAATCATGCATTAAACCAGACAAGGTCATCTACATGAATAGAAAAAAGTTTTAGAAACTAGAATGAAGATGTTAAGGAATGTTTTAAAGATTTAATAGGGATTGATGTTGATCCTATAGGATTGATGTCTATTTGGATAGATTGATGTCAATGTCAGGAATCTAGAACAACAAACAACTCTGATTCCACTGTTAGGACCCGGAAGCACAATTGATTACCGTGTACAAGCAACTTAAATATTCAAAATTAACCAGAATGCACAAGTAACTAGAATTCAGAAATCATGCAGAATATGAGAGACAATACCCAATTGTATTAATACTCTTCCAGAAGGAAATACAATAAAGAAGATGCCACAGTCTTCTTCCTTACACACCTCTAGGGATCCCACACCTCTAGGGCATAAACAGTAAATCTCTTCAAGAGATCACTCTCTCTCTTACGGTCCCAACACACAACTCAAACATAGAGTTGGTGTTCACCTCCAACCAGACAGTATCACTACTGCTAGTACACCGAGTATACACACATACTCAACTAAGTACACAACATACTCCAAGTAGATCTCTCCTGATCTTGCTACCTATTGTGTTGCTTTCACCTTTGATCCTGATGCCACCTATAGATCTCCTTTAACCTTGCACACACACACACCCCTACAAATCAATGATCTTACTTACACATGTAGATCTCCAAATGTGGCCTTGCACACCTACCGACCAAGATCCTACACACATGAAGAACCCTTCTGATTCTCCAAACCAGTACCCCGATGGATCTTCTACCTGATCTTACACACCTGTAAACCAACCTAATCATACACACTTGGCACCCCTATGAAACTAGGAGGAACACACCTTGCTCTCTTCACTCTGAAGGAACTAACTTTGCTCTCTTACTCTCTAGCACACTTTATAATACAGCCCATGAATCTATTATATAGATCTCATGCAAACAATAATTAGACATCCAATTACAATAATTAGATCCACAGCTCCAAGGTTAAAATTAGCCTTTAACATGCAAATAACTAGTTCGTTAACAAACTGTCCATAAAACTCATAGTTTTGAACCGCATAGGTGACCAACATCGGTCCTTGTCTACCTAGAGATGACCGACGTCGATCGATCCTGACCGATGTCGATTTCCTTCTTGTCTACCCCTGACTGACATCGGTTGGCGTGACTGACACCAGTGACTATGACACTCAACAACCTCCTCCAATGTCTACATCAGTGAAGCTTTTAGCTCCAAAACCTAACAATCTCCCACTTGGAGATAAATAGCTACACTGTACCTATACATGTAAATCATCTAATCTATTTCTTGGCTTGTATCCCTCTTCAAGCTCAACCTTAAAGACCAACCACCACAAAACCTATGGTGCACCTCCTATCATCCAAGTAACCTGCCACATCCACATCTACAAACCCATGTAGAAAAATAACTTGACCCAGCATAGCAAAAATCTTTGTTGCTAGTCCCTCTCAAATACCTGAGAATCCATTGAACTACTTTCCAGTGCTTCCTTCCCAGATTGACTACAAACTTTTTGACAGCACCCACTGCTTGGGCAAACTCAGGGAGTACACATGTACTCAACTTCATCATGTGATTGGGGACCCTATTCTGTGAACTATCCATCCATAGGTGTGCTACCCTGTTCTACATCCTGCACTACCTTCACACAATCATCCTGTGACAACATCAACTTATGATCTTCCATGTCTCTAGGATTACTCATGCCAAAGAATTTTGTTGCTCCCAAATCCTTCATGGCAAACCACTGAACTAACCTCACCTTTAGCTTAGCAAAACCTTGTATGTCTAAACCTTCAGCTAGCATACCATCCACATACAGTAATAGGATAATGTTGTGACCATCATCTAACCTGGTAAGACAAACACAATGGTTACACTGACATTGACTAAAGCCCTGCTTTGTCATCCACTTGTCAAAACCTGTACCACTATCCTGCAGCTTCCTCAAGACCATATGACCTAGCCTTCTATCTCACGTATCCATTTTCTCTATTCTTTAACCAAGGAATCCATTCATCTTTCAGTGCTTTCATACCAACTGGCAACCCTACCAAATCTCCCATTTGGTTTTTCATCCTAGGAATAAAATTCCTCATTCATGCCATGTTCCCACTGTTTTTTGGATCCTTCCTACTCTATAGTGAGAAATGAGTATAAAGAAGAGGAATAACGAATTTGAGGCTTAATAACCCTTTCATTCCTCCATATGGACGTTTGAGACTCCTTGACAGCTTGCTTTCTGCCCAAAATCTGTTCCAATGATCGACCTCGATCACCACACAATCTGCATCTGACCGACATCGGTTCCATGCGACTGTCCAAGTCACTGATGCCGATTATCCTACTGACATCAGTCTCCACCTACCTGACACCATCGACTTCTCTAGTCTGCACATGACTGACATTGGTACCTGTATATTCGATGCTGATTTCTGTTAACTGACATTGGTACCTGTGTTTGCCTATGAGTGATGACTTTTTACCCATGAGCTTTCTTTGAATCAAAACCCTATCCAAACTACCCTGCTTAGAGATCTCTAGTCCCATCCACTGATCTATGTCTATCATCTCCTCCAAGAACACCAAGGCTTTCCAATTCTTAAGTTTATCAAATACATCAGTCTTCCTTTTCCTGCAATAAATCCAATCCTTTCTTGTAGCATCCCACTGCTTATATAAATCTCGGTATATGCTCTCTGAAGCTGAAATCTTACCATTTGACTTAAGAACATCCATTCCCTTCTCACTTATGTGACCAAGCCTACAAAGCCACACTTGTGTAACAAAAGTGAAATCAGTAATACAAGCAAGTAGATAGAGTACCTAATTTCTTACCACATGCTAATTCAAGTGCATCCATTGTGAGAGTTCTTGTGCATCTCTCATCACCCAACTTTTCTAAAGCAATTAGCTACATCTTCAAAACTGGGACCTGGATGACCTTCTTCAACACCCATGTGTTGGCCGCCTACAATTTTAGCTTCACTTCTCCTTTGCCAAAACTTTGACAAGGCACACCAGCCCCTAAATAAATCTTTCCAAAGTCTCCAAAGACCTTAACATGGAAAAATACTCTATTTTGGGCTGCATGGAAAGAGGCAATAGAATCTATAGACCAAGATTCTACTTTATCCAAGGAACATCCCAGAGCATCCTATACAACAACACTTGCAACATCTGCTTCTTCAATTCCTTCATGTTGATCTCCCACCAACTAGTAATCTTTCTTTACCTGCTCTTTCTTTCTATAACACCGTAATTGACCATTCGTGCTTTTCAATTCCTCCATTCTTATCTTACTTTCTTCTACCATTGCTATACTCTCACTCAATTAGAAACCCCTGAGAGTGACCTATAATCAAACACAAACCTGCTCCCTACAACCTGGCTTTGATACCACTTGTCAGGAATCTAGAACAATAAATAGCTCTGATTCCACTGTTAGGACGTGAAAGCACAATTGATTACCATGTACAAGCAACTTAAATATGTAGAATTAACCAGAATGCACAAGTAACTAGAATTCAAAAATCACATAGAATATGAGAGATAATACCCAATTGTATTAATACTCTTCTAGAAGGAAATACAACAAAGAAGATGCCACAGTCTTCTTCCTTACACACCTCTAGGGCTCCCACACCTCTAGGGCATAAATAGTAAATCTCTTTAAGAGCTCACTCTCTCTCTTACGGTCCCAACACACAACTCAAACATAGAGTTGGTGTTCACCTCCAACCAGTCAGTATCACTACTGCCAGTACACTGAGTATACACACATACTCAATTGAGTACACAACATACTCCAAGTAGATCTCTCCTGATCTTGCTACCTATTGTGTTGTTGTCACCATTGATCCTGCTACCACCTGTAGATCTCTTTTGACCTCGTACACACACACACACCTGTAAATCAATGATCTTACTTACACATGTAGATCTCCAAATGTGGCCTTACACACCTGTCGACCAAGATCCTACACACATGAAGAACCCTTCTGATTCTCCAAACCAGTACCCCAGTGGATCTTCTACCTGATCTTACACACCTACAGACCAACCTAATCATACACACTTGGCACCCCTGTGGAACTAGGAGGAACACACCTTGCTCTCTTCACTCTGAAGGAGCTAACTTTGCTCTCTTACTCTCTAGCACACTTTACAATACAGCCCATGAGTCTATTATATAGATCTCATGTAAACAATAATTAGACATCTAATTACAATAATTAGATCCACAACTCCAAGGCTAAAATTAGCCTTTAACATGCAAACAACTGGTTCATTAACAAATTATCCGTGAAACTCGCAGTTCCAAACCACACAGGCGATCGACGTTGATCCCTATCTGCCTGGAGATGACCGACATTGGCCAATCCTGATCGATGTCAGTTTCCTTCCTATCTACCCCTGACTAACGTCAGTTGGCCTAATCGATGTCGGTGACTGTGACACTCAGCAACCTCCTCCAGTGTCTGCATCAGTGAAGATTTTTGCTCCACAACCTAACAGTCAATTCTATAAATACTATAAAATAGAGAAAATAGACTATAATAACAATTTATACTTTTAATAAAGTAATGAAAATAGAATGGAAAATAGACAGAGATAAATATTTAATAGATAGAGAACAATTTGATAGAGATTTAAGATTTTAAATAGGGTGTTTATGACTATTTTAATTAAATGGATAGAGACTGACAATGATCCCTTAAGACTGATGTCAATTCAGATGAGTTGATGTCAATTCTATGTAGAATTACTGAATATTAAAAAGATTATAATAATGACCTAATTTTTGATAAAATAATGAAAATAAAATATAGAGACACAACATTAAATGATAAATATGAAAAACATGCAAGATACTAACCTTTAATGGTTGAAAAATGGATGCCAAAAGGAAGATGAATGGCCTTCCCAAAATCACCTGGTAATCACTCCTTCAGTGGTAACAATGGTGCTTGAAATGTCTATACATATTTGTCACTAGTTGCCATAGTAAATCATGATATAAAATAATATTGTTGCATTCAAACTCATTTTTCTTGAGTAATGGAGGATTTCTACAATTATAAGGATCGACATCAATTCCAATAGATCGATGACAATCTTGAAGAATCAATGTCAATTTACCAAAGATGGATGGAGGCTAAACAAAATGTCATTCCAATAGGTTGGCATGGGTTAAAATGGGGTTTAAATGGGTCCGAGGTTGTTCAAGTTGTTTTAACCATGGGATAGGTTGTTAAGATATTGGGTAAATTTGGTTTTTATTTGATTTTTATATTTTATGGTTTTATGGGTAAAAAGGGGTAATTAGTATAAAATCATAGTAATTAACTTATAAACCTAGGTGGTAAAGGGAAAATGATGGTAAAATGTAATTATAAATATAATTATGCATGGGGGGGGGGGCATTATGACATAACAATGCATAATATTAATACAAGGTGTATAAATTTAGCATCTACATTTTCCCCTTTTTGTGAAGTGGTATACAACGGTGTGCCATGAAACAAAAACTATAAAAATGCCTAATGACCCAAGTTATTTGAGGACGTACCCCCCTTCAAACTGGGTGATGGGAAGTGAAATGGAATGGATGACAAGTTTGAACTAGATGGAATGGAAAAATAAAATGGATGAAATGATATGGACAAAATGGAAGATAGCAAAAGGACACATAAAAAAATGGACAATGATAAAAAAAAGTCCATGTTTGCACTAAATTAAACAAAAATTAATGCTCAAAAGATGAAATCAAAAAGTGAAATGCCATAGCTAAACTAAGTAAGCTTATAAAAGGAAAATCAAGAGAATAAGAGATAGTAATAATGAACCAAAACATCCATTATGCATAGGGTGTATGCGTACCTATGGGGAAATGTACTCAAGACAAAAGACACCCTTGGGATCTTACATGGGGTAAGGTTTCAAAAAGAAAGGGTATGCTAAAAGAGATTAGGGAACTAATAAGGGGCCAAAATTCTCTAATCTAAAGGGTAATAGGATAGACAAAATAGGATAAATATAAAAAAATCAAGAAAATATGGGATCAAAATCAAACTAAAAGCATTGAAAATAATCCAAAATGCAAACATTAATCAATCCAAGGGGAATCGACATCGATTAGAAAGAATCAACAATGATTAAAGAGAATCAACATCAATCAGATGGATCGATGGTAATTAAAGAGAATTGACATCAATCATATAGATCGATGATAATCACAAGAATAATGATAAATAGCTCACCAACAAAGATTGAGACTCATTTAGCTATCAAACATAGATGAGTTCTATAAGTAAAATTTGATAGTTTCCTGATGTTTAGACACACATACAAGGTGATAGAGGCTAGTGGGAGTGGATGATGATGACGATGAGTGCACTATGAGGTAGGTAACACATTTTTTAATGTATATGGGTAATGTTGAAATTTTTATTATTTTATTATGGTTTTTTAAGGTTTTTGGAATTTTTGTCTTAAGGGAGGGGTTAGGTTAAGAAAATTATGGGGAATAGGATAAGGGGAGTGTAGATTAGGAATGGGCAAGAAAAAAAATTATACAAAAGGAAATCGATGTCAATCTAACAAGATCGACCATGATTGATAAAGGATTAACATCAATTTGTAGAGGATCGATGACTATTTATAGAAGAGGTAAAAAATGTAGAATTTAACTTTAAAAATTCATTGTTATATGCATGAGAGCTACTAACTATGAGGGATAGAGTTTCACCATTTCTAGAGGATCTACGAGTGGAGATGGATGATGTTGACTTGACACATCTAGATGCAAAAGGTTTTGGAAGGATCCACCATTATCACCATGTTCATCAGAACATTGGCATGATGGTGGTTTTGATAGAGTGGTGGGATTATACCACTAACACCTTCTAGTTTTTGATGGGGGAGATGACCATTACCACTAAAGACATCTACTAGATCCTAAGATTGTTGATTCAGGGAACCCCAATATACACTATTGAGGAGGTTAGACATGTGATAACACTAACACAACTATATGGGGAGGATGTTATAGATATCAGATTTATGGCTAGAGCTTTTTCATTCTAGTCCTTATAAAGCCAGACACCAGGAGAGAGATTAGTGATGACCATGCTCATATTGGCATTAAATTGCTATTTATTTCCTAATTCTGGTGGAGGATGGTTACCATGAATCTTCACTACAATTATTGAAGATATGCTTGAACATAGGACCATATTTGCTTGGGCACCCACATTGTTAGGGCAGATCTATAAGGAGATATGGAGCTGGCATACAGAGTATCGCATGGGTTTAGACATCAGCTTTATGCTCCATTTTTAGGCATATGAGTATATTTGGGTAATTTGACCACTTGGGACCCCATGGGTCAAGTTTGGAGAGATGGCACATAGTGTAGGCTTCTTTCAATGGGATGACCTAGTCATATCATATTTAGAGAGGGTAGTGCATGATCTATCATACTATAGATAGCTTTTTGAGGACTTACAAATTAGATATATTATCTGGAAGCCATATGTACACTTTTCAACATGGCCTAGCATAGAGGTAGAGTTAGGGGATGTGGCCTATGAGATGTGGGTATATAGATGATGGATAGACCACATGGAGCTATTTTATTTTGATAGGGTCCATTGATAGTTTGGTTTACTACAAGATGCACCATTATCCCCATGTTCATATAGGAAAGAGGATATAGAGTTAGACTAGTTAACACCTTACATCATAGCTATCTAGATGGGAGCACTAGAGGAGCTAGTAGCATCAGATGTGGATGATTTAGGATATATAGATGACTATGCCACTTAGTTTTTAGGAGAGATGGTGAGGTGATAAGAGAGATGAGCTAGACCTCAGCCAAAGGTGGTAATCGATGTGGTCATAGAGGATGTTCCATATACACATGGATAGGAGGCACCTACATAGGATGCTCTAGTACAAGATGAGTAGGGGACACTACATGCTGAGGTAAAAAGATTATAGATTGAGCTTGATAGTACCACATGATAGTAAGACTAGGCCATTCAATAGAGGGATAGCTACAAGGTTGAGCTAGAGCAGATGAGAGCTTCTATGGCTAAGAGGCCAACTCAATATTTTTTAGGTTTGACCACCATTCCCATAGGTATGGTACCACTACATATGTATAGGGATGCACTTTCCAAGATATGATACTATGAGAGGATTATACAAGATCAGCTACTAGAGGTTCCTCATTTTGCATCACATGTGATTAGCCATAACAGATCATAGAGGACCCCATGTGCCACTATCAGTATAGGAAGCATTATAGGAGGGAGAGGAAGAGATGATGGGGGAGATGATAGCATTCATCTCAGTAAGATAGAGTTTACTTAGTAGATATGCACATCATACTGGCCATAAGCCTTTTATTACATTTATATAGAAGCTTGAGATGTATATATATACAGACTTCTTTTTATGTTTTATGGATGGATTATGTTATGTATTTAGAGATTCATTGATTATTTAGATGGATGGATTATGGTTTATGTGTTTAGAGATTCATTAATTATTTAGATGGATGTATTATGGTTTATTATAGATGGTTTTATTAATTATTATCATGATATAAATTATGGATTCATTTATGGCTTATGTTACATTAATGAGATATAAATTATGTTTTATGCTTATTTATTTTATGTGATGTTATAAGATTAAAAATTATATGTTCTTATGGATTATGGATTATTTGAAATTATGATGTTTATCAATTACATGCTTATATTAAATGCATTATTATTTATGGATTATGGATTCTTAATGAACATAAAGTATAAATCTATCCCACATTGGCTTGTACCACAACCAAAAATATGATCTCTCATCTATATTGCATATGCATCCTTAACTAAAGGATAATAAACACTGACACAACCTTGGGTAATCAGATATATGATTATTGGGATTAGATTATTTTGATGGGATAAAGGATAGAGAATAGTGTCACCCATATTTCAAGAATCAAGGTTTATCTTTCAAGAATCTATTTATGCCAGCAAGTATATTGATCAATATGGGAAGTCTACTACTTAGAAAGATGATCAATGTGAGAAGCTTTCTTATGATTTTGCTTTTGACAATCATGATTTTTATATGATTTATTGCTTTTAGGGATTTTTAAAATGGCATAATTTTGAAAACTGATCAATGCAAGAAATTTTTTTCTTAGTAGCCATCCTTTGAGGGAGTGGTCTACATTTTTATATTTTTGCATAGTTGTCCTTTGAGGTATCAGTCTGTTTATTTTTTCCTTTTTGAATTTGATTATAGATGTCCTTTGAGGGATCATTCTTTTTATTTTTCCCTTTTTTATTTGGATTTTTATACTTGATTTTTTTTCCAAAATAATAATGGCATAAAAAGATCATTTTAAGATAATTTCCATGATTCCATCATATGAAATGATTGTGTTATCTTGGAAAATAAGGGTGTGTAGGAGATAATGGAAATAATGATTTGGGGTTTCTCCAAATATAGGTGAAACTTATCCAAGAGATAATGTTATGAATAGAGTCGAGGTATTCATATTCAAGGTGAGGATTACAACAATTCTCAGATAACCACATAATTTTCATTTCATTATTAGGTATAAAGGGATATGATGGAACTGACTACCCAAGATAAGCCAACATTTACTAACTATAAAAAGGATGCAAATGCAAGGCATTAAGAGGTTCAAGTTCTGGTTTACCATCAAAAGAAGCTAAATGATATGCCCCAGATCCATATTTATGGGTTATGGTCTAAGCTAATTAGGAGCAAACTTACCCCTTTTAATTCATTCCATATTAGTGACATGTTGATTTTATTTAAGCACAAGATATCCAATATTAAATTCACATTCTCTTACATGTTGATTATATGCTCATTTTAACCATTCTTGATATATACAAAGGTGGTCAAGGATTGTTACTCAATGTTCATCTAAGAATTCAAGCTAGGATAAACCCCCTGATGGAAATCCTCATCAAAAACAATTTCTCTAATGGAGACATGAAGGGAGGGAATTTGGACTTCCAAAGGAAGTATCGCTTCCATACCATAGACTAGAGAAAAAGGAGTGGCACCTATACGGGTTCAAATACTAGTTTTATATGCCCATAAGGTGAAAGGGATACAAAGATGCCAATATTTTCTAGCTTCATTAATGACTTTGGTTAAAATTTTGACTAAATTTTTATTAGATTCTTTGGCTTGACCATTGGCTTGAGGATAGTAAGGCCAGGAAAAACTTAATTTGATTTTAAATGAGTCACATAACCCTTGGACTTTCTTATTCTTAAAATATTTTCCATTATTTTTTATAATTTTATAATGAATTCCAAAATGATAAATAATGTGATTATGGATAAACTCCACAATATTTTCTTCCTTGGTTGAGATAAGAAGCATAGCTTCCACCCACTTAGTGAAGTACTCTATGGCAGTGATAATAAAGCCATGATGCTGAGAGGATTTAGGATTAATCTACCCTATAAGATCAAGCCCCCGCTAGAAGAATGGCCAAAATTCTCTTTCTACCTATAAGGCTTTACTAGGGACATGAGATAATTTTGCATGATGCTAAAATTTTACACACCCCTTAACATATACGCCAAAATCTTGATTCAAAGTAGGTTAATAGTAACCTAGACATAAGATTTTTTTGGTGATTATGCATCCATTAAAATGTCCACCACATGATCCATCATGGACTTCCTAGATAACTAAGGTAGCTTCATGTTTTTGGAGATAATAGAGAAGAATTCCATTAAAGCCATGCTTATAAATAACTCCCCCTAGTATGACATAACGAGCATATTTCAACTAGAAGATGCACCTAACACCTTTAGTTAGATGAGGAGGGGATATTCCTACAAATAAATAATTAAATATCTATGCATACTATGGAACCTCACTATTTTCCTCAATATTATGGATAGATGGAAGATACATCCTTGTATAATAACGTTGATTAAGTTGAGGGATAGAGGATGCGAGAGATACCATCATATCCGTAAAATTATTAGCAGACCTAAGAGTAGCTTGGATGGCATAATGTTTGAATGCAAATAAAAAATGATCAACCATAGTTTTATGTATTTGGAGGATATTATTCCTACATTGATACACACCAATAATTTGATTTATCACCAACTAATAATCCTCATAGATGTTAAAGGATCTGACTCTTAGTGTAAGGGCATTATGGAGTCCTATGATCAATGTTTCATACTCAGCCATGTTATTGGTGAAATTAAAGTCTAAATTGAAAGATAGAGGCATGGGAATACCTTGATAAGGGATTAATATAACCCTTGCACTACCTTCATGCTCACACTTGGATCTATCAAAGAATAAAGTCATTTGATATTCTGAAATTGACTAAGATGTGGATGCAATAGACTCATCAATAAATTCATAATTTACTGGCTGGTTATTACTAAGAGGTGCATTAACCAACTGATCAACCATAATCTATCCTTTAATAGACTTTTAATGGTTAAATTCCAAGTCAAATTCAACAAGAAGCATAATCCATCTGGCCATACACTGAGTCTGGTAAAGCTTAAAATTTAAGAATTTAAGGGGATCAGTACTCGTAATCACTTACATCTTATGGTGAAGGAGATAATGATGAAGCTTAGAGGCTAAAAAGACCAATGCTAGGAATAACTTATTAGTATATGACTACCATATTTCATACTCTATGAGGGTGTGACTTATATAATAGATAACTTGCTCCTTGTGATGTTCATTTCGATGAGCAAGCATAGCACCTAAAGCATGATTAATAGCCAAGATATAAATAAAGAAAGGTTGTCCTTCCTTAGGTGGAATAAGGATTAGAGGAGATAATAAGTAGTCCTTAAGTGAATTAAAGGCTTATTGACACTTATGATCCCATATAAAGTGATTATCCTTCTTTAATAGATGGTGGAAGGGTTGACACCGATCGAAAAGTTGAGAAATAGAATGATGAATAGACTGGAGCTTACCTTGTAAAATATGAAGTTGTTTAAGGTTGGATGGAGGAGGTATTTCTAAAATATCCTTGATTTTAGCAAGATCCTCTTCTATACCTTTAATAGAGCTAATAAAGCCTATAGTTTACCCATCAAGACACAAAAAATGCACTTTTTGAGATTTAGGCACACACGATACCAAAGTAAATGATCAAAAATAACCTTAAGTATCGATAAGTGATCTTTGTAGAATTTTGAATTTCTAAGGAGATCATCTACATAGTATTTGACAACTTTATGAATTATGTCATGGAATATATAAGTCATGGCCCATTGGTAAGTGGCTCCAATGTTCTTCAAACTGAAGGGCATAACATGATAGTAGAAGGTTTACCAAGGAGTAAAAAATGCAATTTTATGTTGATCTTTTGGTGCAATAAGTATCTAATTATAACTAGAGAAACTATCCATAAGGGACAGCATTTCATGGCAAGCTATTAAATCTACCAACTAGTCTATATTAGGAAGGGGAAAATCATCTTGCAAACAAGAATGATTTAAGACATGAAAGTCAATATATATGTGAAGTCCCCCTATAGGTTTAGTGACTAGGATGATGTTAGACATCCACTAAGGATAATCAATGGATTGAATCAAATTAGAAATAAAAGGTGTTATAATTCCTCTTTTATAAAGAGTGTGATGTGAGGATGCATCTTATAGATCTTTTGCTTTACCAGCTTAACATCAGGAAAGGTAATAATATTATGGATAATGATTGAAGGATCAATACCAAGAATATCATTATACAACCAAGTAAAGGCTTTGCCATGGTCTGATAAAAAAGTGGTAAAATCCTAATTTTATTTCATATTTAAGGCTTTAATGACTTTAACAATCCTTGGGGCTTTTTGAGACCTGATATTAATATCAACAGTGGATTCATTTAATAAGCTAGACATTTCAAATGGCAGAGAATTATGTAAATAAGATTTTTTAGCACCTAGATAGCTCAAGATTGATTCATCATCCTGACACTAAAAATAGGAATAGTCTACATATCATGTCCTATTAAGTTAGGATATAATAAGGGGATGGTTTAGATTTTGCCATAGCAGTGGAAGATGAGGGGTTCTAAGGAGATCATATTGACTAAAAAAAAGTTAGGAGGGATTTATATAGTATCACTAGTTGAGGAAGAGGTGTCAAATGAGAAGATGATTCTTCTTCTTCCAAAAATGGTAGAAGAATAGGTTTGGGGGAAAATTTAGAATCTTTCTTAAAACCTAGACCATGTTTTTCATGATTTTTTTTTAAATCTCCTAATGTGATGTCATGAGGACCCTGTTCATATCTACCCATGTCAAAACCTTTCCAAGCACAGTGATAAAGATAGGTATGTGTGAACTAAGGGTTATTAATAAATGAGAAGTCAGAGGTAAATGGTTTAGTGAAGGTGCTTGTATCAAATCATGAGGGGGTTTGATTGATCCCATCATAGACTAAATGGGTACATAAGAAAGGTGGTCCAAATGGAATGGGCTCACCTAGGTTGGGCGAATACATGGGTTGCTTGTCAAGATGACCATATTCTCTTAGAGTGGGTAAGGTGTTAAGATTTAATAACTAGTATTCCTCTATTGAAAGCTACTGCATCATAGAGTCAGTGAACTCTAGAGTAGGTAATTTTTAAGTAGGGACAATCATAATAGTTGAGGCTTAACTAGAAGATGAGGGTAAGTCCATGTTAGGCAAAGGTATTATGACAATATTTATTTATAAAGTAAAATGACATGACTTAAAATGATGAGGATCAATGAAGACAATATGGTTTTGGCCTTCATACTCAAATTTAATGCATTGGTGGATAGTAAAAGGAATGCATCGCATCACATGAATCCATGGACATCCTAATAAGATTTTATACTATAATTCCCCTTCTATAGTATAGAATATTTCATGGAGGGTACGAGGACCTACATGGATAAGGAAGACAACTATTCCTACCATGGGTGCTATAGTGTCATTAAATACATGCACAACTATTAAGGATTAGGATACAATGGTTTTGAGTAATTATAACTGTTGAAAAGCACGTGAATAAATAATATTAATACTAGCCCCATTATCAATCATAACTCTCTTAATTTTTGTTTGATCTATCTAAGCTATGATGAAAAGTGGGGGATCTTGACCTTTAGGTGATAAGGGAACAACCTTAGAATCATTAAAACTAACAGCTGACACCTTTTGAAGGGCTCTTATAAATACTAACAATGGTTGAGGCTCATCTAGACAAACTTTAATAGCTTGTAGTGATTCTATCATTGCCTGTCGATGTTGGGGAGAATTGTCAATAAGTTCATACAATGACATCTTCACTAATGCCTAATGGAGCTGTTTTAATGCAAAAAGTTGAACCAACTACTTAGCTTTGGTCGGGGTAGTTCTTGTAATAGAAACCCTTGGCTTTTGTCTAGGTGGTTTAGGCATATTAGGTGTAGGGGCTCCTATAATAGAAACCTTAGCTTTATTATGGTTTTGGTTTTGATAATGGGACTATACAAAAAGTTGGTTCAAAAGATGCTACTGAATCCTTATCACTTATAGGAATAGCAGGATTATGGGTGAGAGGAGTGGATGGAATAATGACCTTATGCTTAGGACTTTGATCATTTAAATCATCAATCAGGAGATTATCATCCTAGATCAAATATTGGATTACAACCATAAGGGCTTTAAAAAAATTTGTATCATTTCCAAGTACTCTATGATATTCACATATTTCATGAGTTATATACCATGTAGGTCTTTGAGGATGAAGGTTAATAGACCTTATATGTGGTAGCATAATAAGGGATGTATCCAATAATTGTTTTAGAATTATAGCATAAGATCCTTTGAAAGGATCATTCAATGGTTTTATAGGGATTTTGATAGCATGCTCTTTGGGAAAAGTATTACTTGCTTGGATCTATCACTTACACTTTATAAGAGGGATAACTTTAAACTCCTTTTTAGATTTATCTAATGGTCCCTTAATGAAAGCAGGCAGATATAAAGATGGAGGTATACTTATCAATGAAGAGGGATTTTGTATTTTCCCTCATATTTGAGTATAAATACCTACAATAGGGGGAGTCACTCTAGAGGATGGATGATTCCCTAAAATAGACCTTGAATATGGTATAAAAGAGGTAACCCCTTTGCCTTTTCATGTATGAAGAAAAGAAGGACTTGAACTAATGTTCTTGACTTTCTATGGATGAGATAAATCAACTTTAATGTGAGGGTGACCTAAGGATTTCTTTGGTGGAATACCAAAATAATCATCCCTACTATCGATAACAAGAGCTTTACCCTTTCCTTTAGTACCTTTGAGATGAGTGGGTGCTATGGCAAAGGATGGTTCTATAGGGTGAAGGTTTTGTGTGAAAGGATAAGATCTCATTACATGTTTACCATGATGAGGCTCACTAAAAATTAAAGGGGTAAAGTGTGCAACTTCAAAAGTGTCAAGATGTTTATCAGTAATATCTTGAGGAGTAATTTAATTTTCCCTTATAAAAGGTTCACTGTGAGAGGAAAAAGGGGATGGTTCACGTGAACAATCCCATGTAATAAGATTAGGGAGTTCTATGGGAATTTTGGGACTAGTTTTAATGACTTCAAGTTAATTCAAATCAAAATCATCTCTTGTAAGGAGATCCAAGACTGAAGGTTCTTCAAAAACTTCTTTAGGCAATAATTGGTCATGGATTGTATTAATCAGGTGTTGACTTTAATTTTGCATCTCCCCAATGTTAGCTTGGATGATGTTCAATGTGGATGGATGGTTAGGAAATGGTTGTTTAAAAATATCTAAAGATTGATTAGGAGGATCATTGGGATTGTTAATCGAAGGTCCCCCTTGTCAATAAGGTTATATACTAATCATTTAAAGGATTGAAACCATTCTATGTCATGTCTTATTACCCTGTGTTAAGCATAAAATTCATCTTCTTTGTATCAAGGGGGTTTAGGATGTGTATCATTGAATGGTCTAATCAAAGGGAACTCAATGACATTCGCTTGTAGGAGTTTATCTAATATTGAATCATAAGGCTCTCTTATATGGGTATGTTTCTTAGGGGGATAATTCGTATAGGGAAAATGAGTAAGACCCCTAGGTTGTTGTGTTTGAGAGGCAGAAAATCTAGATTGGTTGGATGCTAAAGGGGAAGAAGTATTTATGGTAATTGTATTTTATACCCCTTTTAGTTTATGATTATTTCTATTACTTTTGGATGGGTTAGATTTAAATATTTTATTGTGTAACTTAACCTTTCCCTCTTCAATGCCACAGATTTCAAGCTTACGAGCCATGATAAAGGCTTTGTCATAAGTCTTGAAAGTCTGAATCTGTAATATGGATGATATATGTTTTGCATAATAATGTGAAAAAAATTCAATCAATTCTATCTGTGGCAAAGAAAAGGTTAATTGGTTGATTAATCTACACCATCGAGCCACAAAATCTAATATGGATTCATCATCGAACTGTCTAATAGCGTAAAGGTCTATGATAGTCATTTTTTTAGCAATGTTAATCAAGAAGTGTTCCAAGAAAATTTAGACCAACTTCCCAAAGGAAAAAATGGAATGTCAAGGAATGGAGTTATACCAATCTAATGCAATTCCTACTAATGATATGGGAAACATCCTAAGTAAGAGAGCATCATCATGTGCTATAAGATAACACACATGTCAAAAGGCTCTAAGATGATGTTGGGGATCTTCTTTATTATAAAATTAAGTGAATTTAGGAAGTTCCCACTATGAGGGGTATGGTTGGATAGGAATATAAGGATTGATAGGATCATTACAAATCTATTCATATGTGATAATTGTACTATGTCTTGAGGTGGAAGCTTCCAAACTAGCCATCCTATTTATAAGGATATTTAGGAGGTCTACTTGAGTATTATTTTGAGGCACACTCCTAAGACATTCTGTTGAGGGAGTTTATAAACTAGTAAATAATTAGACAAAGGTTGTGAGGGAAAATATCATGTCATAGTAGATATAATAGGTTGAGATGTGGCTACATATTGAGGGATCTGTAATGGAATATTATGCTATGGGAAAGACTGTAAGTAAGTAGTTATCACCAGTTGGGATGAAGCTACATACTAGATGGTTGAGGGGACATAATACTAAAAATTTTGGGTATAATGGGCTTGTTGAATCTAAGGGACCTATTGAGGCTGAGGGACTTATTGAGGCTAAGGGATTTGTTAAGCCTGAGGGATTTGTTGAGCCTGAGGGAGAGATTGACAACCATATTCTAGAGTTATTCTAATGGTTGGTAGACTAGTAGGAATTGAAATTAATAACATTTGAGGGGGTATAGTGGATGTAGGTTGGGTGGTATTTTGGGCTTGAGAGATGGGATTTGAAGAACTAGTAGATACTATGGGTGGTTGATTCTCTAAAGGTTGGATCACCTGAGCATCAGAGCTAGATGGAATGGAGGAAATGGATACCATGGCTATGGTAAATTCCTTACTTTTCTTAGTTCCCTCAAGAGGCATACCATATTCATACTATGACTCTTGGGCATGGGGGTAAGGATAAATATGTATGGCTTGATTATGAAGGTAATAGTTAAGAGCGACAAGGTTATTGTCCAGTATTTTTATAAGGGAAAAATCTCCCTGAGGATGAAAGTGTGGGAATTTGGGATTCTCAAAGGACTCAAGAGTAGAAGAATAGATAGGCATATGTTCCATAAAAGAGAATGTAACATCGGCTTTGGATTTTAACTTCTTTGATTATTGCCTAGTTAAAACCATGAGGCAAAAATAAACAAATGAATAAAACAATTTTTTTTTTTTGAATTATCTCATTTTAAATGTGGATGAAATAAACACACACTAAAATCATCCTAAAAAGGTTTTTTTATCTCCTTTTAACTTTAATATGTGAATAAAGATAAAAATAAAGGATAATGAAGGTCCTAGGAAAATGGCAGCCTAAGGATGTTTTTAGGTATTTATGTTTTGGCACTCAAAGGAAATCTATACTAGTAATGATACATGTCTTGGGACTTGGGGCTTACTCCCCTCACATCACAATCCCATAGCCAATACAGGCGCTTAGCCAAAATATATCAATAATCAAATATTATACTCAGCCAGATAACTGAGTTGGTTCTCCCCTTGGTGGTGAAATCCAAGTAGGATCATCAGGAAAAAGTTTATCACAAGGTGATGAAATCCCCATTGGTTCCTTATGTTAGGTGTTTTTATGTATTAATTATGATAGTGTTTTGGTTTGTGTGTGGATAAAGTGAAGACTATGATAGATTTCCACATAAATTATTCTATGTGAATTACTAAGGCAAGTAAAAATGGATGCAGTTTATTTTAACCTTAAGAGGAAATAAAATACAGAGTATAGATTTATTTGAATGAATGCAAAAAACAAAGAAAGGGATAAGAGATTCAAAATTCAATAATGAATTCCTAACAAATAAAATGAGACCTTAGGGTCCCACCAAGCATGTTAAAATGCTTCAGTAGTTTTTCATTTCTTTTCAAGATTTTCTAATTAGCTACTAAGAAAATAAATGAAATGAAATGTTTGAAATATTACCTATGGATTAAGGTTTATTTGTGCACCATTTATCAATATCTATTGTGAGAAATCCTCTTTGGATGGGGAGGAATGACTTGTAACTCACTACACTTAAACAAAAAATTGATTAATAGAATAATGGGTGGGCTGCCTGGTATAAAACTAGTCCCAAGAAGCAACAAAATTTCTTAGGTGGATGTCAGCCCAAATTCTAACATTCAAGTTTATTTTTAAATATGAAATCACAATGATAAATAATATATGGATAAATAATTCCAAAGATAATTAATTGATAAGAAGATTTATACAATCAAAATATGCATCCAAGAATTCAATAGTAATGTCTATGCCTTCTTGGATTATAGATAACTATTCATCAATATGTGATAAATCACGTATGAAAGCCACATGACAAAGTCCTAGCTCAAAATATATATCACTTTGATCCACAAAGAGAGGTTGAGGGACTATGGGAAGATCAAATATGCTAACTGAATCATGCACTAAACTAGGTAGGGTCATCTACATGAACAAATAGAAGTTTTAGAAAATAGAATATAGATGTTATAGAAAGTTTTAAATATTTAACAAGGATTGATGTTGATCCTACAGGATCGATGTTTATTAGGATGGATCGATGTTGATTCTATAAATACTATCAAATAGTGAAATTAGACTATAATAAAAATTTGTATTTTTAATAAAGTAATGAAAATAAAATGGAAAATAGACAGAGACAGAGATTTAATAGACAAAGAACAATTTGATAGAGATTTAAGATTTTAAATAGGGTGTTTATGACTATTTTAATTAAATGGATAGAGACTGACAATGATCCCATAGGATTGACATTGATTCAGATGAATTGATGGTGATTATATGTAGAATTATTGAATATTAAAAAAACTATAATAATGACCTAATTTTTGATAAAATAATGAAAATAGAATGCAAATAAAACATAGAGACAACATTAAATGATAACTCTAAAAAAATGCAAGATACTAACCTTTAATGGTTGAAAAATGGATTTCAAAAGGAAGATGAATGACCTTCCCAAAATCACCTGCTAATCACTCCTTCAATGGTAACAAATGTGATTTAAAGGTTTGTATGGATTCATCACTAGTTTCCACATCAAATCATGATAGAAAATAATCTCATTGGATTCAAACTCATTTTTCTTGAGCAATGGAGGATTATTTCAATTTTAAGGATCAGTGTTGATTCCAATAGATCGACAACGATCTCAAAGAATTGACATCAATTTACCAAATATGGATGGAGGCTAAACAAAATGCCATTCCAATAGGTTGGTGCAGGGTAAAATGGGGTTTAAATGGGTCTAAAGTTGTTTGGGTCATTTTAACCATGAGATAGGTTGTTAGGATATTGGGTAAATTTGGTTTTTATTTTATTTTTAGATTTTATGGTTTTAGGGGTAAAAAGGTATAATTACTATTTAACCATAGTAATTAACTTATAAACCTAATTGGTAAACGGAATAATGATTTTAAAATGCAATTATAAAAAAATTATGCATGGGGAGAATCATGACATAATGACACATAATATTAATACAAGATGTATAAATTTAGCATCTATAATATGTTCAGTAAAATACAATGCTCTTTAGGCCAAATAGACCTACAACTAGGAATGAAACAGTGGTACTAGTATGTTAGTGCTAGAGAGATGAGATATTTTAATTGTAAAATTGTCTTAGTAACCTTAAGTGAATACCAAGGGAATTAAATAAAAATTTTAGACACATGTTTACCTACAGAAGGGTTTCAATCTCTTAAACAACTTATATAGTCCAACTATAAACATGCAGTGTGTTGAAGGTGGTGAATGGGAGAATAGTCTGAAGGAAGTTTCAAATGTTTTTAGGTGTGAAATGATCTATGATGACCTAAAATAAAATTATAAAATTTAAACATATTTATTTCACACTAAAGTACACCTATAGGAATCTTCACCTCTTCCCTGATGGTCACCTGCAAGGGACACAGTCATACAAACAATAGACTAGCCTAAACAAGGAAGGATGTTAGTTTTAAAGTGAGCATAGGTATGGAATAGGATTATTAAAAATAACTCATATGGATTCATTTAATTCAAAATAATTATCAAATAGTTATAGGCACCTACAGGAGCCCATTGACATCCCTAGTTCCCACCTATAGGTGACATCATCAAAACATTGTACAAACTATGTCTAGCTCATGTGAGATACATGTTTAGGAAGTTACAATGGTTAAAATTTTGAATCACATGTTGATATGTATTCACAATTTTATATCAAATTTTCATAATTTACTCATATGTCAAGGAATAGAGTAAAGGATCATGTTTTGAAATTCCATACATAATCAACTAAACCTTGCACAGTCAATCCTGATAACTAGTCTTAAAGAATTTAAGGTGTAGAATGATTTAAAATTATTAAGGTGATTTAAAAAAAAATTTATATGGTTAATATGACCTAAAATAACTTCCTCAAAGGTTCAATTAGGTCATAATAATAGGGCATGTGCTTTTTGTTCTATCTTAGATAGAGAACACTCCATAGTCAATAGGTCTGCAAACTTAGTACATGAAGGTTGAAGGAATGAATGAGATAATATTGGGAAACATGATTATATGTTTTAAATGGATATTTTTAATATTAAAAATTCATTTAGATAAAATTTCATCCATTGAAAACTTCCAAGTGGTCAAACATGCAATCATACTCAAACTAGGTATTTAAGCCTAGACTAGGCCTAATACTTTAATGGCCTCTATCTCATCTAAATAACTTAATGAACTTATCTAAAACATTTTATGACATTAAATGGAAGTTTAAAGGATGGTAGGATCCATTTTTTTTCACAAATTATCACTAGAGTAGTTAATTTAGCTTATTTCCTTCTTAGGCCTACTTAGAATGCATGGATTGAACTCGAGGTCCACTTTCCTTTTCTCACACTAGTATGGACACCTTGTGTAATGGATCAAGGAGTTGTTAAATATTTATTAGGGTAACTATATTTCTCTCAATGACATTTGTTTATAGTTTCAATGTCAATATTTTATCAACAATCCTTACACAAGAAACCCTCCTAAAACCCTCATTTTGACCCAATGGTGATGAAATGAATAATTTTTCATCAAGAGGTGGTAAAATTATTAGGTAATTTATATATAAAAAATTAATACTCTCATAGGATCCTTTATGATCATTTTTTCCATATTGTATTTTATATGGATAGACCTAATATGAGGTTTTACACATGTTTTGATGTTTCCTATAGGTGTAGATGAGAATTATTGGATGAAAATATTGTAAGCAGTCCTTAAAAAAAAATTATAACCTATAATATCCATTTATCACTCCATTAAATCAATAAAATCTTTTCGCTATACCTAGCACTTTAGAAAGTGATCCGATCAACATTTCAAGTGACAATTCGGGTGACGATTCTACCCCAATTGGTGGTAGAACTTCTAGGAGCCATAAATTTTGCACCATAGCTCTGTTTGACTCCCTATTTTAACCATTGGAAAGATAAGAATGAGGGGAACACCTTAATAAGGCAAGAGCTCTATTTAGTGGGTTTTGACCCTTAAAAACTAAATAGAAGTTCCCCAAATTTTAATTTTAGTAGTGTAGTCTAAAAATAGTAATTCCTTGAATTATGTATTGTTGTAAATCATGGAATTTGAACCACTTAATCTCCCTTAAGATTGGTTACCTTTCACATCCTCCTCATACCTTCAAAATGTGTATAAATTAATATGTAACCCAAAATGGAAATCAGACATCTCTTCTCAAAGATAGGCATATATTTGGATCTACAAATTTCATCAATAAAACATCTCTTCCCAGAGATAGCATTATTAAAATTGTGTTATTCATATTTCTTGAATTATCTTTCAACCAAAGCTTCTGAGTTTTGGATCAAGAATTCTTAGCTGACACAATGAGAATGGACATGATTGCCTAGTGTGGAAAGTGAGAAGTGTGACAATGAAGCTATGAAGGTTTATTTGACAGAACAAAAGACAAATATGTATCCAAAAAGTGTCCTAAAATCCCTTCAAGTCATCTCCATGAACAACTTAAATCCATCTAGTTGAAAAGTGTGAAGGCAAGCTAAAGAAGGCTAATAAATGACTATTAGTGAGTGAACACAAGTGTCTAGAAAGAGACCATCAACTAGGGACACCCATGAGAACTATTACCATCAATATTCCACCTTTTCATGATATTTAAAATGTTTATAATACCCCTATGATAGTTTCAATAATTCAGTGGAAGTATTCATCATTTCAAAGAAGAAGGTGAAGGGTCTTTATGTCACTTTGAGGGTGAATGACATGTTTGTGATAGATATCTATCAAAGAGGTCTTCCTGGCCTCTTTTCCATCTCATTCACTTGATTTGTAACTATTTTTTGAATTTGGACATTTGGATTTGTGAACCTTCCACTTATTATCTTCTCTCCCCTTTCCAATGCTCTATAAATGCATGCCTTATTGGCAATTATAGGTAGTACACACCTGGTATGGTGAAGCCTTACTAGTTTGGCACCTTGTATTTTTCCTTTGAGTAAGACATCTAAAGTTTATTTGAGATCTATAATAGTTTTCATAATTGTGGTAAGTGGTGTATGTGGTCATTAAGTGAATAACATGTTCTCCTTGCTTCCATACTACCGTTTGCATGTTTTGTGTAAGGATATCACTTCTAACAGGTCTTATAAAGTGTATATGTTTGTTGAGTGTATATTGTAGTGTGAGAGGGACTAGCAGAGTATATTATCTAACCTTATTTTCATGCACCTCTAGATGTGCATATCAATCTTCCTCTATAATAAATACTAATGCTATAAGGCTATAGAATTGAGGTAAGTTTTGGTAGTTTTCATTCTTAGTGTATAATCAATTGTGTTTGTGGACTGATCTTTTGGTGTATCACCTCTCTAATATAGGTTTAATTTATCTTAATTTCTTCCCTTTTCACTCCCAAGTGATTGGTTTAGTATAGTGTGTGAGCTTAAAAGACAAATTCGGGGAGCTATCCCATTAACCTAGAGGTTTACCTCTGATATAGGCAACCCACAGGCCTAGATGTATTCCAATGTTGCCCAAATATTAGAGTAGGCTTGAAAAACCAAATCTAGGGTGAAAGATTTGGTGACAAGTACATGTATCAAACATATTATGTCTAAAGTACTTGGTTCTCTTGATAGGTTCAATTGATTAAATAATTCAACCTAACCAAATTTATAGGTTGGGTTAATTAGATCACCCAATCTCATTATATTTATAGGATGAATTGATTAAATCACTCACCCTCCCTAGATTATATATTCACACTTGATTTATGGAATTGAGATTTAGTGATCTTAATGACCATGTCAAAACTCATCCTTACACCATATTTGGGGCATAATGCCTTCCAAAATACCCATTAAAATCTCCAAGGTTCAGTTCTCAACCTCTTTTAGCTCCAATTATTTATAAGGAAACATATTTACCAAGTAAAGTACAAAGGTATAACATGGTTGGATAAACACATAAAATGAGTCCTTCATTTATCCATTTCCTTTCAATCATTTCAATTATTTTAAATTTTAGATTATATGCATTGATTTATATGATAACATGATCTTGGTTACATGTCATGCACCAATAAAACACTCAAAGTGGGCTTAATCAAAGGTAAGGTGTGTTGTACACACCCAATTTCACATTTATTTCCTTTCACCTAATAATTTAATCTTTATGCATAGCTATATCATACTGGAGTGGGAGGGATGAAGGGGGTGTGGTGCAAGTGGTAAATTTAAATAATAAAACTAAATATTTATATCATATTAGTTTTTTACAGTTGATAAAGACCAATTAGGGTTATACACTTCATTTTGGACCTTACCATTACCAAAAATATTACATCATCCATCTCATTATTCTTAATTTCTTAAATTATAGGTTGATCCTTATCATTATGATTCCCAAAAATATCTTATACTATAAAAAAAAATCAAAACCTTATATACATCATTATTAATTTTATATCCTCAATTGGTTTTTATCCTTATAGACACCAATGCCCATAGAGTGACACTATTGCCAATGCTAGTGTTCATCTCCTTATCCAGAGTCAAATCCTCAAAATTCATCCAAATTCAAAATGTTTCAAAACATATGGTAAGTCAATTTCTCTTATTGAACCCTAATGTGAGATATTTTTAAAAGGTGTAGTATAAATACAAGTTAAACCTTCTCATCAATCATCTAGAGAATACCAAGAAACCACCTATTCAACCTCATTCAATCAATTTCAAAAATAATTTATACTTCCCTATTCCTCCCTATTTCATATTATTTAGAGGAGAAAACATAAAAAATGTTTGAAGCATTAAAAGAGATACCCATGAGTGTTATTTGTGAAGTTACAAGTTATATCATTGCACATATATACATAAAATATTTTACACCATTTTTCACATAACCTCCCACACATAGGGGAGAACTAAATAACTATAAGGCCCTCCTTATAGTATTGGATATGTAGGAAAATCTCACCGACAAAGTGGTATTTGGGGTTAGCTTGACATCATGAGCCCATTAACCCATTTTTATCAAAAACATCTCAAGGTTGAATAAGGGTGAAGAGTTGGGGTTTGATACATAATAAATATATACATAATGTGTTTGAGATATTAATACAATATTATAAAGGTGAAAAAAAATATAGAATGACAAAGTTGGTTACATTGCAATCTAGTGCATATTTCATACTAGATAATAGCATTTCAGAATGGATAGTTGCATTGATGGTAATGCCCCAAGGTTAACACTAGTGTATGCAGCTCTAGAAATATCATTTATAAAATCTAAAAACTATCTAAGAATCATAGTATTACATAATTATACAATTATAAAACTTAGATGTACTTGTACATTATAAATCTAGCTAAGTGTCATTTCTCCTTGGCATCAAAATCAATATAACACCTTTCAAATTTGGTACATTTTATATTTAGCACATCTCAATATTTAAATTCAAAATATTCCTTTGTATTAGTTTGAAATTAATTTTCTTGATTTATAATAGTCTTATTTAACCTTGTTTATAATCCATTGTATCCCCTTTAACCCTTAACAACACATATTTCCCAAAAGTGTTAAAATTTAACTAATCATAAAGGGCACAAAATCATGTTTACATTATTTCATATTGATTATAATTTAAAATATATATAATGAAATCCTATGTAGATCATGTAAAAAATAATGGGAGCTACACTTAGTAAAAGTTATGATTCACTTACATTTCAACAAGATAATGAAAGGTTATAATTTCTAAGGAAAGCACAATTACAATCAAACAACACACAACTAAGCATATCGCATCAAGAGAATTTAATGCAAATATGGCACATGTGATATTCTCTAATGAGTTAGCTTTTTTTACACAATGGAAACCTATTATAATATGTGGTCTATAATAAAATAAAGTAGGTGAATACACTCTTTATATAGGCACTCTATGGGTGTTTACTCTAAACAAATAATCAGTTAGCATACTTGTCTAGTACCTACTTGTATCTTTTTTGCTCTTTATTATTATTATTATTATTATTATTATTATTATTATTATTATTATTATTATTATTATTATTGTTGTTGTTGTTGTTGTTGTTGTTGTTGTTGTTGTTGTTGTTGTTGTTGTTTTTGTTTTTGTTGTTGTTGTTGTTGTTGTTGGCCATTTTTTGGCCCCCATATCAAATTTTTTTCTAAGTATGAAAAGGTGGACTTTCAGGAAAGAGAATGGCAAGTCTTTGGGAAGACTTCAGGTTTTCCAATAGTCACAACTTTGGGTTTCTGGGGTAGCTCAACTTCTCCATTTTGTGAGTAGTCAGTTGAGAAAATTTTGAAGTAATGAGGTGCCAAAAGTCTATTTGGGTATTTGGGGGTGCTTCTTAGGTTTTATAAAGAATAAGTATTCATTATAGATAATTCCAAAAAGAAGGAGAAGGGAACACCGAAGAAATTTTGTTGGCAAATTACCCAAAGGAATTCCTTCAAGATTTTTGTCTATGGGATAATGCAAGGGACAAGTCCTGAAGGAATACAAAATCCCATGAGGAAAGTCGAAAGACTTCATAAAATAAGGTCCATAAGACTTCCACTTGCCAAAGTCTGAAGACTTACACTTGGAAAAGTCTAAAGTCAAGTACCTTGGGAAACTTGAGTTACTTTGTAAGGAGTAAATTGGGTTTCTCTAGGTGATTTACTTGGGAAGCTTCATAAGTGAAGAAAATTCAAAAGATTGATTTAATCCATATGGAGTAAGTTAGGATTTTTTAGGAGCTTGATGTAAGTCATCCAGTAACATGATAAATTATGGAAGCAATAGATGACAAAGTTGATACATGGTGCAAGCTAGAATAGAAAGCATAATCAATAAAGGACAAGTGGCAAGTTATAGAGTGGATGAATGGCATAGATGTGTACAAGAAGGCAGATGTGGTTTTCTAAAGGGAGGATATATATTATATAGATTGACTATAGTAAAACCAATGTCTTGGATTGGTTTTCCTCAATCAATTTTGGTCTCCATGGGTAGATGAGAAATTAATGCAACAACATGATCATCACACTCAACCATCGAAGAAGAACTAAATTCATATAAATATCCATCCAAGAATAGGTTAATAATGACATTACAATTATGGAGGCATAGTCCTCAAAAAGATAAAATTAAATTTTAGAGTGGCTCAAGAAGCTTGGGGTGATCTGGAATGGTGCATTTCATGGTTAAGTAAGATGTTTGCAATAATCAATGATTTCTTCTCTCCTCCCATATGGCCTCTCTCTCTCTCTTCCTTCTTTATATATAACTAGAGATTTTCCATTTGAAAGGGTTCCCAATTTTTAGAGTTTTTGTCATCTTGTTAGGAGATGAATGCTCATTGAGGCATTTGCAAAAACATGCTCCCTTGGTTAGGCTTGACCCTGCCAAGATATTGTAAAAAATACCTCTTGAATGTAATGAGACTTAATTTCTTTGCCTATTTCTTGTCTTTAATTAGTGTTTCAATATGCCTATTGCTTTGTGGATTCATGAATGCACTTATTCCTAATCCAGTGGCCTATTACTTGCCTATTTGAAGTCTTTTCAATTTTTGTAGGTTTGGACTAGTGTTTTCCTTGAACCTCTTCCAATATGTGTTAGCTTGATCTTGAGATCGTCCAAGCCCAAGTCACCTCATGACTGATATAGTATGGGTTTGAGCATAGATGAGTGTCCATTTAAATTTAGTGTATCACTTGTTATCTTTTTTAGGATCCCTATTACCTCTTCCTAACTCTTTTCGCGTGAAGTTTCATTTTAGTAGTAGTTTAGGTGATCCACCAAAGAGGAACTAGCCTCTTTAAAAATCCTAGAGGTTCAACCTCACTATAGGAAACCCACATCCTGGGGTTGTTCCCATGCTTATAGCTGAAAGTGTGAGAGCCTAAATAACTCTCCCACAAGGGTGAAATTCCATGTTATAATAGTTTTTGGCATACCTAGTGGGACTAAGGTCCAAAGTAGTGGAAGGATTTTTGATGTTGTCCTTCTACATATCAACCTTTAGAGGTATTTAGAAAACATCAATGGTGACTTCAAGCATCTATTTTTTGGTGTAAATAGCCCAAGTTCTTGATCATGATTATTTTCTTTTAAAATCAAGTATTAGCACCATTGGCAACTCTAAATCAAAGAATTTAATTATGAACTAATGCTTATGAACATACCAGGTTCATTTATTTATGGTTTTTAATCAGTGCCTACTTTTCACTTGACTTATGAGGCTAATATGAACAACTATGGTGAATATTCTTATTATTCACCTCCTTATCAATAGCCCTAGTATGATCCATATGAGTTTAATTATCCCTACTAAGATTTCCATCAAGACTATGAGGAACATTGGTAAGTTCCTCATGATCAATATATGCAAGAATATTACCATGATGCCTCTTATGAACAAGCCCCTCAAAATATTTATCCTTAGCAACCCTATCATGAGCCATCTATACCATCACTTAGGCAAACTCTAGTGAGCCTTGATAAGCATGCACTTGAGTTGTGTTCACAAAAGTGTTATAGACAAAATGTCCCTCCTCAGCAAATCTATTACATGAGGGATTCATTATATCAAATCAAAGTAGAATGGGCCCCTATTGAGAGAGCAAATTAGAATAGCCTTACTAGTGACATGATGGGAATATGTGGTTACATTCAAAGCATTGAGGATAAGATAAAAGGACTTGAGGGATAGTGGGGGCAGCCCTTCCAACCTTTTGTACCTAAATATGTACCACTTTAGCCTTCTTGTGTGTCATCTCTTCCTCTTCAAGTGGCCATTTCAAGTACTCCTAGTCTTCCAAGTTTGTCACATGTTGTATAGTCTTTTCCTTCTTGGAAATCCATCCAAGGAGGTTATTAAAAAATGAAGTGCCTACTGTAAACCAGCCTATTGTTTGGGTCTAAGACTTCATTCCTTTCCAAGAACCTTCTTATATTCTTGATCACCTTAAAGAGATGCTATTTTAGGAGAATATAGAAAAGCAAATTAGAGAATTGGAGTTGAAGACAAGGAAAGAAGAGGAAAGGCAGAATCAACAAATGAAATCAGAACTTCTACCTTTCCCATCTTGGAGCCAAGAAAGCCCAAGGTCATTCAACCCCCATCCCTCCCTCCTCTACAGCCTATGTCTTTTCCATCTTGGAAATTTATTCAAAAAAGTGGGTAGAGGAAGGAGGTGGTGTTTCCTAAAGTCAGTCAGGAGACCTTATAGCCTCCACTCCTTTCCCCAACCTTTTCTTCATGGAGAGTATTTCAAGAAGCAAATAAAAAGGAAAAAAAAGTGGCTACCCCCTACACATTTCCATCATTGAAGTCATTTCAGCCATTTCAAGAGAAGAAAGAAGAGGAGGTGGAAGTGATCTAAGTAGAGTAGATTAAGGAACCAAATCAAGAGCCTATGGAAGATGCATCTAAAGAGGCTAAAGAGGAGGATGTCATGAGTGACTTTGAAAAATAAATCACCATAGGGTCCCCCCTTGGTCATATAAATATCAATGCAACTTTATTGAATGAAGAACATATTGAAGACTCTTCTATAGTTATAGTTGCGCATGAAGAAGACTACACTATTGAGGATGTAAATCTACCACCTTATGTTGAGGATGAAGAGGTTGAGGTTGTTAGTTCTTTGAATGAGCTTCCACATGATGAAGAGGATGAGGAAATGAATGAAGAAGATGATCAAACTGATGAACTTGTGGTGTAGCCAAAGGTTCCTAGTCAGTTGAAAGTCTCACTTGAGGATTTGTTCAAGATCTTGGTAGCTCGTTATGTCCTTCTCCAAGGAAACTATGGTCTAGTTGTATCCAAAGAGAGTAGCTTTGTCAAACAAGTCAAAGGAGATGGAGTGGGTAGGATTTCAACCTTGCCACCTCAAGAGTAAATTGTTGGTATGGATTTGTTTTAGATCTTCAAAATAGGTGATCAACTCCTTGATGAGCCTAAAATAAATGAGACAAAGAACAAGTCCAATCTTATTAAAGAGGCCATAGAAATCAAAGAATTCTACTTTTTTGAACCACCATTGGAGGTTGTAGTTAAGGATCCATATGAAGAGTTTGATATTGATTGGGTTCACATAGGTGATTTATTTAGAGGTACCTAGTTTTTATTAAGCATGATGATGAAGAAGGTGATAGTTACAGTAAAGAGAGGTAAGCATCAAGGCCAGGGGTCAAGAAGTTGCATGCCTTGATTAGTCCTTCATCTCATAACGAAATAAAAGTATCTTTCCTTTTGATCTAGGAGGAAAGGGGTACATAGTTTTAGGATGTATATATTAGTTTAGTTTTGTTCAATTCCTCCAAGTTTTATTTTAGGCACATTTGCATTTGCTCTATTCTAGGCTAGTTTCTTTTTAGTAGGTGCCTTGGGCACTTTTTTTTTTTTGGTGCTATCCTTAATGCTTTAAGAGGAAGTTCCATTAAGGGTCAGCCTAGTATCTAGTTTCAACCATCACAGTTGTATAAGTAGTGACTCCATGCCCAATGGATTAGATAAAGTAAAAGTGTTGGGTTCATCCAAGCTTAATAGGCATGCTTCCCTATGAGTCACCAAAATATTGGCCATTTTTTGTCCCCCATATCAATTTTTTGCATAAGTATGAAAAGGTAGACTTTCAAGAAAGAGAATTACAAGTCTTTAGGAAGACTTTAGGTTTTCCAATAGTGGCAACTTTGAGTTTCTAGAGTATCTCAACTTCTCCATTTTGTGAGTAGTTAGTTGAGAAAATTCCAAAGGAGGTGAAAAAAGTTTGTTTTGGTATTTGAGGGTACTTCTCAGGTTTTCTAAGGACAAGTCTTCATTCTAGAGAAGTCTAAAAATAAGGAGAAGGGACCACCAAATAAATTTCATGGGTAATTTGCCTAAAGGAATTCCTTTGATATTTTTGTCTGCAGGATAATGCAAGGGAAAAGTCCCAAAGGAATACAGAAGCCCACAAGGAAAGTTTGAAAGACTTCAAAAAATAAGGTCCAAAGACTTCCACTTGCCAAAGTCTGAATACTTATGCTTGGAAAATTCCAAAGTCAATTAGCTTAGGAAACCCAAGTTACTCTACAAAGAGTAAATCAAGTTTCTCCAAGTGCTTTACTTGGGAAGCTTCATAAGTGAAGAAGATGCAAAACACTGAGTTACTCCATATGGAGTAAATCAATATTTTTAAGGAGATTGATTTAAGCCATCCAACAACATGAGAAGTCATGGAACCAATGGATTACAAAGCTATAACATGGTGTAAGTTGGAATAGAGAGGCCAATCAATAAAGGTCAAGTGGCAAGCTATAGAGTGGATGAATGGCATAGACATGTCTAGGAAGGGAGAGGTAGTTTTCCAAAGGGAGGCTATATATTATATAGATCAACTATAGGAAAAATAATATCTTAGATTGGTTTTCCTCAATAATCAATTTTGATCTCCATGAGAAGATGATAAATTAAAGTAGTGGCATGGTCATCACACTCAGCCATCAAAGAAGAACTAAATTCATACAGACAACCATCTAAGAATAGGTTAATCATGACATTGCAAGCATGGAGATGTGGTCCTCAAAAAGATAAAATTGAATATGAGAGTGGCTTAAGAATCTTGGGGCAATCTGGAATGATGCATTTTATGTTAAAGGAAGACATTTTTAGCAACCAATGATTTCTTCTCTCCTCCCACATGGCCTCTGTCTCTCTTCCTTCTCTATATATATCTAACAATTTACCATTTGAAAATTTTCCCAATTTTTAGAATTTTTGTCATCTTGTTGGGAGATGGATACTCATTAAGGCATTTGAAAAAATATGCTTCCTTGGTTAGGCTCAACCCTACCAAGAAATTTCAAGAACTATCTCTTAAATGTAATGAGACTTGATTTCTTTACCTATTTCATATCTTCAATTAGTGTTTCAATATGCGTGTTACTTGGTGGATTCGTGAATGTGCATATTCCTAATCCATTAGCCTATTACTTACCTCTTTGAATTCTTTTCAAGTTTTGTAGGTTTGAACTAGTGTTCTCCCTGAACCTCTTCCATCATGTGTTAGCTTGATCCTAAGATTGTGCAAGCCCAAGTCACCTCATGAGTGATCTAGAGTGGGTTTGAGAGTAGATGAGTGTCCATATAAATTTGGTGCATCCCCTGTTAACTTTATTAGGAGCCCTATTGCCTCTTCCTAACCCTTTTCCCATGAAGTTTCATTTTAGTATTAGTTTAGGTGATCCACCAGAGAGGAACTAGCCTCTTTAAAAATCCTAGAGGTTCAACCTCACTATAGAAAACCCACATCCTAAAGTTCTTCCCATGCTTATAGTCGAAAGTGGGAGAGCTTGAAGAACTCTCCCACAAGTGTGCAATTCCATGCTATAGCAATTATTATTATTATTATTATTATTATTATTATTATTATTATTATTATTATTATTATTATTATTATTATTATTATTATTATTATTATTATTATTATTATTATTATTATTATATAGTTAATTAATTTTTATACTAGCCATTGGCTTTGTATTTCATTTTTGGGCACTTGTTCCTTTTTTTATTCAACCCAATTTGAATAACCCATGAAATTTAGCTTATTAAGGTTTGAATAAAAATCCTTTATGGAAACTTATTTTCTCATTATTACATAGATATACAAGTTGTACCTCTCATTTTTACTCTCATGATCATATCTAAATATTTTTACATGAATTCATATGGCCATAATTTCCATTTTTAATGTATTACATATAATTAAACATTGGGGGTGCCTTGCTTGGCTTCCATCTTATCATACTCGAACAACCCTACTTCTTCCATTTTGAAAACCTTGATGCATACCTAGTTTTTGAGATCTTTTTCCACTTTCACTTATTAAAATGTTACTTTTCAAATATGGAAAGAATACCAAAATAGTCATATATTCTCAAAATTACCAAAAAAGATCAAAATGTTTATAAAAATCTATAATAAATCCCTAAAATCTTAATCTCATGTTGTATTATTGCACATATGCATATGCCATTTATATTTATGTTGAACACATAGCATATTTCTCTAACTTTTCAATAAACAATGCTTCTCAAAAGGCATCTAAGTGTGAAAAAGGGCATATTTTTATAGCATAGGTAATACTCAAACATAGAAGAAGCTATCCTGATCAAAAATTCCTATATACAGTCAATCCAAACAAATTTGCATTAAACAAAAAAATTCATTGCAAGCCTATCATTGTGCATTTTCAATTTATTTTTCCAAGTTCAATATATTCATAGGGACCTCTTATTTAGCTTTTTATCACATGACAAAACACATATATAGGTATTAGGAAAATTTTAATCCAAGACATAATTTTACATGATTTTGATATAGGGCCAACATTTTACCCATCATCCTTGTTCATTTTGGGGAATCTCATCATTCTATATGAATAATTTTATAGATTGCATTTATCCATGACCTCTTTTCCATATTAAGATATAATAAAAACAAATGTCTTATTTTCATTCAAGCTTTACCTATGTCATGATGAGTATTCCATTTTCTTACATAAACATAAATACATATTATCCACATATACTAAATTCATTTGATTTATATTCTTACTTCATTACATAACATGCTTCAAATTGTTTGCTTATTGAATGTAGCCCTTGGCTTTTAATATGTTAAACTACACCCTATTATTTTTATGGCATCATGAAGCCATGTGTGTGAAAATTTTCATTATATGTTTGATTGACATTTACATTTCCTCTATATTTAGCCTTTGGTCCTTATGTTTGGTATTTATACAAACTTTCTAAACGTATGAGTTATTTCACATATCCATTGTATTTATCCTTAAAGCCTTATTATGTGACATTTTATGAATATGCTTCAATGTTCATTATTGGATACTATGATGAATTGATTATTATCATTCACTACTATTTATATAGTACATATATCTATGGTGCCATGATTCATATAATGCACACACTACTTATGTGATTCAATGCTTCATTCTTAAAAAATAATATGTCTATAATACATATTCAACACTTACAAGTTATCTTCATGATTAATATGCTAATTCAACACTCTACTAAAATTAAGTGATATAATAAAATATACAAGCTTTTCATATGCTTCAATCTTACATCTCTAAGATTCAAATACAACTCAAGTATGAAAAATATTATTACATGATTATATCATTCACAAATTCTCTAACTTTGTCTTTTGAGACAAGTGATTTGTAGTTGATTTCCTTATCTCAAAATAGGGGCACCGTAATGGGATTATATCTAAATCTTTCACAAGCAGAAAAATTAAGATTTGACAATTTACAATATGTAAAAAATATAATTTTAAGATTATGGGGGAATTTATCTTGCTTATGAAATCCAATCTTATAGGTATTAAGCACAAATACACTTGTGAAAATATAGTTACAACAGTTCAAAAATATTTCAAAAGATAAAATCCCCACTCTATAAGTTACATGGGGAATTCTATTCACTCATGTCCAAGCTACTACTTTTCAAATTTTAAATTTCTCTTTTTTAAAGTTTAAAGAATTTATAGTCTGAATCAAGATCCATCTACAACAATGTGATTCATATTTTACAAGTGGACTATATTTACACTTAGTGATGCTCCTTGTCTTGATTATTAGGAAATTTTAGTATGATTAATATTAATATATGTAATGTGTAAATAAAACTCTCAATATATCTGGTAGAAGAGATTCTTAAGGAGAAGTGAGAGATTTCAGGGGAGAATATTATGGGATAGAGGATATAGTGGAAAATATTGATTATAGTAGTTGAAAATATTATAAATATGTAATCTATATCCTTTGTAAATATCTTGAATACAATATCAATTAGTAGATTATTATTCAAGTCTATTCAATGTTGTATTTTGTTAAATCTAGCCCAATTTCATTATCTAGTATTAGAGTGGATCATTCAAGGTCTATGAAAAATGGTAGAATACGAATCATCAAGGGGAAGTCCCATGTATTTATATTATCCTAATTAATGGAAATGAATAATTATTAATGTTTTTTGTAGGAAGTGCCTCATAAGATTTTTTCTCAATATTCTCACCATTCTACTAGTTTTGATGCTACCTATAAGAGCCTTCATGCCAAGCACATATGTGGAGGTCACTTCATGTAATCCAAACATTAATTATTGTTTTTACAACATAGAGGACCTATTTATAAAGTACATGTTGCTATTGTGAATCATTTGAGATCATAAAGTCCATTGATACCTATTGTTGATGCTTGTAACTTGTCTCTTTGCACCTTAGTGCTATGTTAGGATATGATTCAGTTAATTTACAATTGGACTCCATCACATTCATCAATTACTTTTAATTTCTCAATGCAGTCCTACTAGTGTATTTCACACACCAAAAATTACATGGTTCATTATGTCTACCTCAATTCACCAATCAATTTTGGGTATAAATATATAATAAATTTGAATGTCATGAGTATTCAAAGCTACCACATGCTTTTCAATCTCCTCATTATTCATCTTCCTTGGACTCCACTTATCTGGTAATACAAATAACGTGCATATGTTATCCTTCCATTATAATTTCATCCAAGCTCATCGATCTTTAAGCACATAACATTCAACTTACATTGATATTACCCCCTAAAATTCTAGGTACTTTAATTAATGAAAGTCAGTTTTTATAAGTACTTTATAGTCATTTTAGATAGATTGATAAAGTTAAAAATGTCTTTTGTAGTTTATAATTTATATATATTATTTAGGTTATCCATTTAGATTCTTTGGTTAATGGTTTATATTTATGTCATTGAGTCTTATTTTTTAGTCAAGAGTTTATAAGTTTTTGGTCATAATTAATAGGTTTTCATTTTTTTAGGTTTTGTTAAATGGGAAATATTAATGCAATTTCATAGATCATTCCTATTTAATAAAAAATTTAGAGTTATTTTGAGTGTCTTTAATATATATAAATATTCAAAGTGTCAAAGTAATATTTGAGTCATTTTTAAAATGTGTCATTTTTTGTCAAAAGGTTATTAAAAAATGAGTCAAAAATTAAAAGTCATTTTTTCATCAATAAATTATATTGAGTCATGTTGTCAAGAGTCTAATTTTTTAGGTCATTTTATGTCATATAGAGTCATTTTAAAAATTATAGAAATAAAATTGCCTCAAAGACACATTATCACTTGTACGTGACATCTAAATTATAGGGGGATAATACAAATGAGCCTCAAAGTTATATTTGATGAGTAAGAAACTCCACTAATTATGGGTTACCATTTTATAGTAGTAACACTTTACTTTCTATTTTTAGCTTATTTTCTATAGTGTGAAATAAGAACAGAAGTATATCCATATTCATGTAATTTAAAAATATAATCCATTAAAAGTGTGATAATATAGGAGATCCAGACCATCATTACTAAAGGAGGAAATGTTCTTGATAAAATTAGTTGTTAGGTATGTTCCCACTACCTTTTGATCGGTTGAGTTGATGTTCCTAGATTTGGTTGATATAGTTCCCTTTGCATTGTATGTTCCCAAGTGGTTGATACATGTTCCGACCATGGAGGAGGTTCCAATTATTGGTTGGTAGTGTTCCCATTTCTTGGTTGATTAGTTACCACGATCAAAGTGCAAGGATGTAGCACATAGGAAGGTCAAGATATGTGTATGTTGTTTAGATAGAAGATGGTGTTTCTCCCCATGTTCATATTAAGGGGGGGGAATATTAGGAAAATTTAGTATCAAAAAATATTAATATATGTAATGTGTAATTAAAAATCTCAATATATCTCATAGAAGAGAGTCTTAAGGAGAAGTTGAGATATTTTAGGGGAGAATATTGTGGGATAGAGGATAAAGTAGAATATCTTGATTATAGGAGTTGAAAATTCTATAAATATGTAATATATCTCATTTGTAAATATCCTTAATACAATATAAATTAGTAGATTATTGTCTAAGTTTATTTAGTGTTTTCTTTGTTAAATTTGACCAAATTTCATTATTTGTTTCACTTTATTGAGACATGTAATAGTTGACACTTCTTATTTTAAGTTCATCAAGTGAGACATATGAGATCTTTGTGACCCTCAACATGTTGGTTACACTTTAGTAAACCACTTTGTTGGTTTCCATATCATAAATAATTATAAATTAATCTATGAGGGTTGAATCATAAAATATTTATAACTAAAGCATCTTCGTTGATTCTTTAAATTGAGACTTGATCACTTACTTTGTAACATGTTTAACACTTCTCCACATGCCTCAATAAAAGGGCATGCACATTTCTATGAAAATATAATCTATATACGCACTCAAGTTTTGAATTTCCTTTACTCTAGTAATTGTATGCATCACTAAGATGAAGGATACTAAAATTTAAACACTAAAATTTAACCAATGAATTCTTGAAAATGTTTTTTCTTGACATTTATACCTTGGTTAGTTAATTATCCATTCTAATAACTCATAATATATAAGTAAGCCTATAAAGTCTTAAAATTACTAATAAAATCATCCAAAATTATTTATTTAATTCCTATCCATGCCTATTTAGTAGGTACTTTATTGCCTCTCTTATTTGAGAAGCCTCTGTAATCTTAGGATAAGTGTGCACTATGAAGATATGAGTGCACTATTCCCCTATCCAATAGTATAGGCTTGTCTCTCGTGCTTTCACAAATATCATTTTGAAATGACACACTTCCTAATGAATTTAATGCACACATAAATAGGTTGATTATAAAAAACATTTGAAAGATATCTCTATAAAATTACATCAATGATCACACTTGATACAACATAGTTCTTTCTTATAAGGCACTTATCTTTTTAATTTCAAATGCATCTATTTTTCCTAGTAAAGACATCTATTGCATTTATGCTATAATTTTACAGTCTTTTACTAAGTCTAACGGTGTTTATTGTAGGTTGAAGGAATTTTTAAAATCACTATAATCTAATTTTATAGTTTTATTAAAACAATCTTCCCTAAAGAGATAACTACATCATCATGAATTCCTATGGGCTATGTAAACAACACTTAGTCAACAATTAGTTTTTTTTGGATAACTCAACAATTCCCACTTCCCCTATTTCCCCATATTTTAAATTTGATATTATTTTATGTGCTTGTAAATGATCAAGGTTCCAATTTTATAGGTTGTCAATGCATAAATTTAGACTCTACATATTAAAAGGTCACATACAAATGCAAGTGAACAAACCTAGATTTTCATATCCAACACACTTTAAAAGACTAAGTCATAGTACATAGATAAAAACATATTGCACTCCTATCCACCTGATGTGGAGTTTTCCTAGTAGACAATGAGCAATTATTTTATAATATATCTATGTTTATAGTTATTTTTCAGATAGTCATAACTCATATAAATTTAACGTTGACCAAATTTGACCCTGTAGGTCAAATTGGGACCCTGATAGGTAAAAACATGATCTTTAGATGTTTTATGGGTATAATATTTTTTCATAGGGTATTTTAGTCTATTTGGCATAATTTAATGCCTTATTAGCCTTAGTCATGGTCTAACTAGTTTATATGTCATTTTGAGTCACATAGTAGCCATTTAAGGGTCATAAATGTAAGTGGCATGGTTTTCAAGGTGTCCAAGTGTCTTAGTTTCCTTTAAAATGTGCAATAAGATAGATTACCTATCAGGAATGTCAGTCCCATATGAAACTTGTAAGTTATCTAACTGAAATCAAGAAATCAAATAAAAAAGGAGTTTGGCACTTATACAGCCCATAAGAGAGTGTGACACATGGGAGAAGGTTATGAGATGACTATTAATCTTCATAAGACTCATCTCATCATTTTACATAATTTTAAAGTGCTAAAAAATGTCTAAAACCATTATGTTCCTTCTTCACCTTTCTAGACACATAAAACAAGTCAATAGGTTTGTGCTTAGTATGGTTAGTTGGAGAGGTTCCAAGTCAAATGCCTTTGGAAGGTGGTAGTACAATCAAAGATACTTATTTCAATAATAAGTGTTCAAATATTGGCAAATTGTGCTTTAAGAATCATCTCTAACAATTTTATTGTGTTTTTCTGCTCATTATTTCATACACCCTATAGGTTTTGCCCTAATTTAGATAATTTTGTATAATCTAACTAGTGATTTTGATTCCAAATGATTTTTTATATCTCCTCAAATTTTATCCATGCTTGGTTTTATGTTTCATTGTGTTTTTATAGGCAATTCATCTCATGTTGTAGGAAGGTGTCATCATGTGAAGTCTTAGTCAAGGTTTACTTGTTTGTAGAATGTTTGATTCTATGCAAAGGTCTCATTTGAATAGAATATGATGTTTCCCATGTATTAATGCCATAATTATTTCCCCTTATATGTTTTCTTTCATCACATCAGGCTTTGATAAAACTTGCATTTTTGTCATGCTCACAGTTAGCTCTTTAACCAATTTTAATGGTAGTCACATGTGTGAAGCTTACCTAGCTTGTTCATGGAATTGTAATGAAAGTATATCAACTTGTTTAGGACATAAAGAGCTGAAGAGAGTCTATTTGAATGTTTTAATAGGATTAAATATTGGTTGCAAGTTCATGCACCACACAAACTAACCACTAATTAACATTGCTTGCTCTATGATAAGTGTTTGCAAGAGGATATCACATTGGAACAAAGGTTTTCAAACTTGTCTCAAGATCCCCATATTGAAAAACATACATTTGAACACATCATGAGGCCTTAAATTGATCATAATCACATATATCTCACATACTATCCAAATTTTCACCCACCACATATATGTGAAAATGTCCACCTATAGGTGGCACCATAGAGTCATGAAGGTATTTTTACAGGGAAGCTAGATCATGGTAAAACCTTATTTTAAGTCCTAACATGTAGGACTGATTAGGGTAGACATATTTGAAGTGTAAATTTGAAAAATAGAAGTGTAAACCACCTTTAAATATGTGATGATTGAGTTCAGGGACATTTTCCCTAAAAGGTGAAAACAAAGGTTTGAGCCATTTTGTGGATATCTTATAATAAAGTTACAAAGAATCTTGGTGAATGTAAGTTACTATGTATTTTATATTCAACATAGGAGTCTAACTTTCAAAAATAAGGAAGTGATTTATTCATCTAGTTTTCTTGTTAGAGAATCCCAAAGTTACACTTTTATGCACTAAACTCAGTGAATGTCATCTATAGTTATGAACCCAAAGAGACCTCTTCACCCAATGTTACAAAACTAGACCATGAAATAATGATTAAATGTTTCTAAATAGTTAAATTATAATTTATGATCTAAATGATCATAAAAATAAGATGATATGTGGTGTTTTAATTCCCATACACACCTACAAGTGTCCCATCATGCAAAAATACTCACCTATAGCTGATTGTAGGAGCACACAGTCCATGATAGAGACTTAAACATGTGACTATCAATGTTTGTATATGAAAGATGATTCCAAGTGTTCCATATGGTACAAATTTAATGTGGCACATGTCCTAAGATTAATTCTCACCAACAAGCCTTTAATTTCTCTAATATCATCAACTATAGTTGACTATAGATAACAGTAGGTTGAGGAGTGAGGTCTAAATGTTAGAATAACATAAGGATTAATAAAAATGAGACCAAAAAAGTATAATATTATCCTAAGGGACTCTATGGTGGTATAAAAACATTGTAGCAATCTTAAATCATGCAAATAAACCTATAGGTACCCCTCCAAAGCAAGAAGCACAGTCAATAAATGCATACGATCTTGTGAGTTGAAGGTATTTGTAAGGGTACATGGAGAGTTGAAGTGATGAGAAAAATTATAACACCTTCATCATGACCATAATGTCCTCATGACACCATCATGGTGTATATATAATAGATAAGGGACTCTAAACAAGTAATACACAGTCCATATCAAAAAAATCCCTCACACAGTCTACCATTCCATAGTCTGTCTTAGAATTTGGGAGAGTTGGAAGGTCAAATGATATCACAAAATAATGAAATTTTATGCATAATTTATTTTAAACTTGGATAAGCCCATCCAAATTTTGTTTTATCTAGATATATAGGGTAAGTTCCCTCTATTTTATCTCAAATAGAGTTCACTCCCTCTGTGAGCAAACCCTACATTTTTGAGAAAGAGTGATAAAGAGATGGACCAAGAGATAGGTGAAACTTGCAAGAAGTTTTTCAAATTTTAAAAACACCTATTTCAACATGTAAAACCAAGAACATAATTTATAAGCCTAACAATGATGTCTAAACCCTCAAGGTTGTAGTCTGGACTGCTAGGCAGGGTTTAAGCCTAGTACCCAAATGTGGGTTCAATGTCATTTATAGCCTTGGGTGGGAATTATAACCTATTTTATCATGTTTTTTGGGTCATTTCAGATGTTTTAAATCTTTAAACTTATAGATAAAGATAAAATAATAAATTTTTGATTTTAGGGACATTTTAAGGGTATGTAGAATGAAGGTTAAAGATCGATAGAACAACTTGAAATACTCACATCTCCTTTGGAACTTTACTTAGAGATCCAAGAATTTTTGAGGGGTTAAAATGGGTCTTTAACATGACACTTGTGAAAATTTTTGGTAGTTCTAATGTCATATATTTATGAACAAATGTCAAGATCCCAAAAGACCTAAAACCCTTACAAAACCTTGGATAAAGACCTGACTAAGAAAATGAGAATAAAGGGTTACCAAAATGGGATGAAATGACCATGAAATTGGATTTAGGTTTAAAAAACTCTTCAAGGATCCTCCTTATCAACTTTTATCCTACCTTACCTATACAGATAGGGTATAAAATTATTATTTTTTACCATTTTGTGCACTGTATAGGTTCTAGGGACTTTCAAGAGGAGATATATACTTAAGGAGTGATAGTTTTACTTATTATAACTCAATTTAAATATTTCATACTACATAAAATATTTTAAGTGTTCTTATAAGTAGCTCCATCTTATCCAGTCAATCTGGCATAGTGAACACGATAGTGAAAAGGGTGAAAAACTTCAAGTAAGATACTTTTAGGGTGTGATTAATGCCTCTAAATCCCTGTATGGCCTTTAAAAATGTAATTCACCCCATTTTTATTTATTTTAATGATAAATAAATCCTTTTTAAAATCTAAGTGTGTAAGGTGTGTGAAATAGGGAGTTTCTTTGGCTATAGGTAGTGATGGATCATTTCCAAAGGAATCCAGGTGATTAAGAATGTATCAAATTAATGTAAAATCATGTCCATACCCATACCTATTATTTAAATTATTATAACTATCTATATTATATTTTGGTATGTTCCAACAAAGCTAGATGATGAAGATAATTTTTTTATGTAGAATAAGGAGTTTCATGCCACATTTCATTAATTGCATAGTTTGCAGAGCCATTTTTCCTATCATACATTTCATGGTTTGTCTCCTAATGAATTATTTTACACACAACTCCTCTCATCATGATATGTATCGAAGTGACCTTTGGACTTCTCTCTTCCCACTTCTCTCTCAAATGTTATAAGTAGTGAATTTTTGAGTTCTTGGGAGTAGCCTCTATTGGTTAATGGTGAAACACTAGTAAATTTTGTATTTGAATGACTCTTGAAGAAATAATAAATTTAATTTTCCTACTTACATATTACATAATTGAGTCTTGTTGCAATCTTGTTGATCTTGTCTAGTAAAAGATAGTCTTTTCTAGCATGTTGTCTTTGATTGTCCATCAAGTGTGTAGGAAAGTAATTGTTATAGGTCTTTGTTAGTTTTATTTATTAGCAATGAGATTTTTATAAGTTTTTTATGATTTTATTCTCTAAAGGATCATCATTATCCCTCCTAAACTTCAATATACCTCTTGAACCTAGCATATGAAGCATTGATGTAACAATTTGTCTTGAGTTGTGATTTATGTGTGAAAGAAGCTTTAATTTTATCTAAGTAGTATAATTTTAGTCAATAGGAGGAAATTTTTTTTTTCATAACCTTTTATATTTTTAGTTTGTTCTTATAAACCCTTTTCATGTAAATTTGATAAGTAAGAAAGTGTTTCAAAGAGTGCATCAAGGGATTTAGCCCTTCTAGAGATTCATCTCACCTATTGGTTACCCATATCTTGTGAGATATTTCCAATATTCCACTTGGATGGGGAGAGATAAGACATATACTAAATGTGTTTAAATTTAAGTTATAATAGGTCTTGGAATGCTTGGTATGACTCTAAGTCTTAGAATATTATCTAAGATTGGTGTTGATCTTGGTATATTTATAGTTGCAAGAACGTTTATATTCAGTACCTGGTGACTCCACTAAGTTTTAAAATATTTGTTTGTTGATTAATCCTAATTTTACATGCCAAAGGTTACCATTAGGTCTGCTATTAAAGGTATACCTTTTGAACTTGTGCAATTGCCTTGTTATTCTATCAATAGGTTGAGATTTATGAATACTGAACCCTATTCAAGGGAGTTTGTTTCTAACAAACCAAATAAAAGTATCTTATTTGGTTCAAACCCTAATAATCATAATCTTCATTTTGATATAACTATAAATCTACCTTTTGTATCCTTCACCAGATCATCTCCTTTGAATCTTACCTAGTGTGACCAAATTCTTGGAGTAACCATTAAGAGTGTTCCATGTTTTAGTGGAGAAGGTACTATTATTCCAATTGAACACATTATAAACATGGAAAATTTATAAAATATCCATAATATCACTCAATATAATGTAGTCGTTATGCTATTGGAATTTATTTTCAAAGGGAAAGCTTTAGATTGGTATGGAACTCTACCTCATTATTTCATCACTTCATGGGATGAACTAAGAAATATATTATCTAAGAAGTTTGAAGAGAAGAGTGATTATTTTTCATTAGATGAGCAATTGAATACTATCAAGATGGCTCCTCAAGATTTCATGAAAAAATTTAATTCTATATTTCAAAAGACATGGGATAGGATCCTAGCCCTTGTGAGAGCCACTCCAAATTATGCCTTCTTGTATTTCCTAAAAGCATTGAATAGTGATGTAACCATGATTATCCAATCTATGGGTGGGAATACACTAATTGGTGCCTATAAGATAGATATTAATGATAATTATTTCTTTTTTCAAGTGGGAAATATTTCTCCTAAACCACCAATGCCATTATTTCTTGATTTGCAGCCTCCTGGTCAAATTGCATTACCTACCTTGGCTCCTTTGCCTAATAGCCAAGATAAGTTTTCCCTTGCCCCCACCAATGATAAAAATGAAATCAATATTTTACTTCAAATTTTTAGTAATTATTTTGTTTCTCTTAAAATATAACAATCCCAAAATTATAGGCCTTGTCAACCTTATAATCAGTTTAGACAAGCAAGTAGGCATCCTTTTCAAGGTAATGCTCAAGGACAAGGTAAAATAACTTAAGCAAGACCTTGTAAAAATTTTAATCCTAATGAACCATCATATTCTAGAGATATTTTTCCTATTAAAAATAATATTTTCCAAGAATAACCATGGTATCCTTCCTATGACCAAAATCAAGGCCAAGTTGCATATGCCAATGAAATGCCTAGTCAAGCCATGAAAATACAAAGTAGTCAAGTACCTCAAGTTTCCAATTTTGAGGTACCAATATAAAATTTAATGGAAAATAGACCAACACAACCTGATTATACTCTTATAAATAATTTATAGGAATAATTTTATGTCATAAATTAGTTGGGAAGTTCAAATAATGTGAATGCTAGTGTATCCTCTAACACTAGATCTAAGAAGAGGGTTGTTGAATAGGCACAAGGGACAAATCAAGGAATTTTTTTGACTCCTAAATCATCTATAATGGTTTATGGGTCTAAATAATCTCTTAATATGAAATAAAATTAGAAATTTTAGAATTCAAGACTAGCTCCTACACATCCATCTTTACATGTTACACCATAAGGTACTAGTGCTTCTAAAGAGCCATTCAAGATGAAAAATAATTATATAAATTTTTTGGATCAAATTAATAAGTCACACATGAATATTTCATTATGGGACTCATTGAAAATACTTGGAAAAAAGGATATTCTCCAAAAGGAATTGTTTGGACTAAGTAAACTAGTTGGATCAGCAAGGGCAAAAAATGTTGTTTTGATGAATAGAACTCAGCGCATTGATGGAAAATCAAATAAAAATAATAATACTCCTCATTTTTATCTATACTTGATCATTGGTGATTTTATAGTTCACAATTTCATCATAGATAGTGGGTCTAGTACCTTAGTCATGCTTAAATTAATAATGAATAAAATAGGCCTCAAGTATGAACCAATGGCTAAAGGAGTTCTACAATTAGATGGGTCACCAAAAATTACCTTGAGAGTATTCAAGGATACGAATTTGAATTTACATAATTGTCCTAATTTCTCCATATATCTTGATGTGGTTGTTTTAGATTTACCCCCATGCTTTGTTCTTTGTTTGTTAAGAGAATTTACAACCAATATAGGTATATACTTGGCAATAAATTGGTCATACATGGTTTTCAAAACAAGGTATGGTACCAAGGTAAATATTGAATCAAAACCTCTTTGTCATAATCATTTAGAGCCTTACATGCCTAAAATTTGCAAATGTCAATTATACTATTCTTGATGAGGAAGATTTTTACATGGATCAATCTCTAACTTCTTCTCTTGAAGGACTTTCTAATATAGCTCTAGATGAATGGGGAGCTGAAAATGACGAACATGATCCTTATAGATTCATAGAAGAAGCTGGTCTTAGAGTGTATTATCTTAATGAATAAGGGTCTTTCATGCCAAATTTGATGAAGCCAAATGAGACTATGGATGGTCTATAACAACTCTATTTTGATGGATCAAGAAGCAAGGTTGGATCAAGTGATAGAGCAATGTTAGTATCTCCATCCAAGGAAAGTTATTACTCTACTTTCATATTTCACTTCAGTTGTAATTGTAATTAGAAGAATATGAGGCCCTCATTCATGGTCTTGAGTGGGATAGAATAATAGGTGTGAAGGAGTTATAAGTTTATGGTGATAATGAGTTGATTATCAATCATGTGAGAGGTCAAAATATGACTAAGAACTCTTTGATTTAATAATATAAGCATAGAGTGTGGGATCTTGTCAAATATTTCCAATATTTTAACATTAAATCTATACCAAGATAAGATAACAAACATGCTAATAGGTTGGCAACCATTGGATCTCAGTTTGATATTCCAAAAGAGATAAGATATGACCAGAACTAACCTCATATCGCAGTGATTATAAGTCCCTCTATATCTGATAATGTCACTAATTGGCAAGTATTTTATAGTGACCATCAAACAGATCTTTTTATACAAGAGGAGGCTGAGTTTTCCTCAAAAAACCAGTCCAAACTACAACAACAATATGGAGGACAAATTGTATAATTGAAGACAAACAAGCTCCCTAAAGGCTTAGTCATACTTGAAAGTAGTTTCAATGACGATGACCAATTAAATAAGGAAAAGGTAAGCATGTCTACTAAATAATAAAACTATGATAGAGTACAAATCTTCAAAGATAATTTATTTTCTCTTGGGAAGGTATGTACTAGAGAAGAAAGATATGCTTTCATTGAATTATGCAAAGAATTTTATGATATCTTTGCATGGGAATATAGTGATTTAAAGGGTTTTGATCTAAATATAGCTCAATATACCATAGAGTTAAATGATAATGCTAAGCTTATCAAGAAAAGGCAAAGTCCAATCAATCCTAAGATTGAACCTCTTATGAGAAAGGAGCTTACAAAGTTGATTGATTCTAAGATCTCTTTTCCTATTAAGCATTCATCTTGGTTGGAAAACTTAGTCCCCATAAGGAAAAATAATGGGGAGATAAGGTTATGTGTTGAATTTAGATATTTGAATAGGGTTTCCTTGAAGGACCATTATCCTCTTCCTTCCATGGAGAAAATTTTATAAGTTGTGGTAGGTAGTGAAAGGTTTTCACTCCTTAATTCATATTCAAGTTATAATCAAATTTTGGTAAAGGAAGGAGATCAATACAAGATAGACTTTACCCCTAAATGGGGAACATATGATTATAATAAAATTCCTTTTGGTTTGTTTAATGATAGGTAAACCTTACAACATTCAATGGATATGGCTTTTCAAGGTCTCATAAATGATATATTGATGGTGTATATTGATGATATCACAGTCTACTCTAAAAATGTAAAGGATCATTTGAATCATATTAGGAATATTTTTGAGAAATGTAGAGAGTTTGTAATCTCTCTTAATCCAAAGAAGTATGTTTTTTATTTTTCATCAAGGAAAACTTTTGGGACACATTGTTTCAAAAAAGGTCTATCCATAGATCCTGAAAGGGTGAGTGCAATATTGGCATTGACTTTACCAAAACACAAGAAAGCTTTGCAAACCTTATTTGGAAAAATCAATTTTATAAGGAGGTTTATTCCTGATTTCTATAATTTAGTCAAGACTCTAATCTTTATTCTAAGGAAATATGAAGTGTTTACTTGGACAAGGAGAAGGAAAGAGAGTTTCGAAGAGATCAAGCAAGCTATTGCTCAAGCTCCAACTCTTGTAAGTCCTAATTTATCAAAGGATTTAAAATTGTATACTTTTGGTAATGAATAATTAATTTCTACCATTCTCACTCAATCAAATGAAGAAAACTTGGATTAGTCTATTGCCTTCTTTAGTTAAGGATTGAAAGGTTGTGAGCTAAGGTACAATTATGTAGAGAATAAATTACTTTAAGTTGTTAGAAGTCTAAATAAGTTTAGTCACATGTTATCTAACAACAATATTCATATATTAGTACCTCATCCTAATTTCAAAGACTTCCTTTTGTGTAGGGATTTGAATGAAAAAAGAGCTGGTTGGATTACAAAAGTAATGGAGTATGATGTAAAAATTAAGACAACCAAGCTATTGAAAGGGAAGGGATTATGTGAACACCTTGATTTATATTTAAATGAACAAAAGGAAGTTTTTTTAACCCTTTAATATCATCCTATGAAAAATTCATCTTCACAAATGAGGATTTGAACATAAGAAATGATCAATTTTCTTCAAACCAATGAGTGTCCACAAGGCTTAGATAGAGCAAAAATAAGGTACTTCATATTCTAATATATTCCTTATGTACTTGTTGATGGAGTATTCTTTAGGAAAGACTTATTAGGTGTAATATTGAGATGTATTGAATAAAATCAGGTTAATAATATATTATTTGAGTTTTATGATGGATCAACAGATGGTCACTTTGCTCCAAGGACCATAGCTGCCATGATTATGAGAGCTAGTTAATTTTGGCCTAGTTTATTTAAAGATACTCATGATTGGGTAAGGAAATGTCAAAAAAAATCTCTATTTATAAAAATATTTCAGTTTTACCTCTTCATCTAATATAAGTAGACCAACCTTTTATGCAATGGGGTCTAGATTTCATAGGCTTAATCAACCCACCTTCTAGTGTTGGTTACAAGTGGGTGTTAGATGCCATAGATTACTTTACAAGATGGGTGGAGGTAGTAGTTCTAAAGGAAGAAAATTAAAGTTAATTTTTAGATTTATATGAAGGCATAGTGATAAGATTTGGGGCTACTTTAACAATAATTTCAAATAATGCATTGGATTTCCTTAGAATGAAGACAAGTGAGTAAGATTTGAAACATGGTATTTATCTTAGTAATTCCGCCAACTATTATCCACAAGGGAATGGACTAGTTTAGTCCAATAATAAGAATATAATTAGGATTATCAAGATAATAATGGAGGAGAATCAAAGAAACTGGCATTCCAAATTGAAGATAACTCTTTGGGCTGATAGAATCACCCCTAAGAGAGCCATTTAAAAATCACCATATACACTTGTTTATGGAAGAGAGGTTAGATTTCCTATTTCAATTGAATTACTAGCTTTGTATCTCACTAGTTGGCATTGATGGAAAATGGAATTATGAAGGTCAGATTTTGTGAGTTGATGGAGCTTGAATAAACAAGGGACCAATCTTATAAACTATGAGAGCTCACCAAGATTAAAAAAATAGATAATTTTATAATAAATCCATGCCAATAATCTTCCAAGAAGGAGACATTACTATAAAGTGGGATGAATATAGGGCTAAGCTTGGAAAACACATAAAGTTTAATGCTTTGTGGAGTGGCCCTTATGTCATCACTCAATGTAGGCAACACAATGCTTTCCAAATCTCAAGGTTGGATGGAGAGGATCTCCATACCACATTAAATGAGATCTATTGTAAACATTGTTACTAAGTTCCTCATCTCTCTTTGTACATATCTATTATTTTTCTTATTTTTTTCCTAAGTGATTATGCACATGTGTGAGTTTTGTTGGTGTCTTGCTTTGTTTCGTGTTGTTTGGTGTGGTGTGTTTATTTTGTGTGTGTTTTAGGCAATTCCTTACTAGTTGTATTAAATAATTAATTGAATCCCTTGGCCCATAGATAAGATAAGGCTATTGATATTTAGTATAGAAGACATACTACCCCTATGAGTCACCATTTTGTTGACCAAATTTGACCTTAAAGGTCAAATTGGGACCCCTATAGGTAAAAAATTGATATTTAAATATTTTAGTGGTATAATATTTTGTCATAGCATGTTTTATAGTCTATTTGATGTAATTTAATGCTTTTTTAGCCTTCATCATGGTCTGATTAGTTTATATGTCATTTTAAGTCAGTAGCCATTTAGGGGTCATAAATTTAAGTAGCATGGTTTTAAAGGTGTCCCATTGTCTTAATTTCCTTTAAAAAATACAATAAATTATATTCCCTATCATTAATGTCAGTCCCATTTAAATCTTATGGGTTATCTAACTAAAATCAAGAAATCGACTGATAAAGGAGGAATTTAGCACTTGTACGACCCATAAGAGAGTATGACACATAGGATAAAGTTATGAGATGAATCTTCATCTTCCTCAGACTCATATTAGTGCTTGACATGATTTAAAATTTCTAAAAAAGGTCTAAAACTGTTCTACTCCTTCTTTGCCTTTCTAGACACACAGAACTAGTTAATAGGTTTGAGCTTAGTACAACTAGTTGGAGAGGTTATAGGTAAAACACATTTGGGAGGTGGTAGTACACTAAAATATATTAATTTACATAAAATGTGTTCAAATATCATTCAACTATGATTTATTAATCATCTCTAACAAGTTAACTGTGTTTTTTTGCTCACTATTTCTTACACCCTATAGGTTTTGCTCTAATTTGGATAATTTGTACAATCCAGCTAGTGATGTTGATTATAGATTATGTTAGATCTCTCATAAAATTATCTCCATTATTTTTTTCATGTTTAATGTTGTTTTGATAAGCAAGTAATCTCATGTTTCAGGAAGGTGTCACCATGTGAAGTCTCAGTCAAGGTTTCCTTGTTTGCTAAAATTTTGGCTTTTTGAAAATTGAATGGAATATTATGTTTCCCATGTCTCAATTCTATAATTATTTCCACCTTCCATTTTTTTTACATCACATCAGGATTTGATTGAATTTTCACTTTTTTCATGCTCATAGTTAGCTCTTTAACCACTTTCAATGGTAGCCACATGTGTGAAGCTTGCCTATCTTGTTCATGAAGTTGTAATGAAAGTATATCAAATTGTTAAATTAATCATGATCTAAATATATTCCATTTAAATTTTTGAAGAAGATTCAATATTGGTTTCTAGTTAATTCACCACATAAACCAACCACTAGTTATGATTGCTTGCTCTATAACAAGTGTTTACAAGAAGATATCACCTTGAAACAAAGGTTTTTAAACTTGTCTCAAGATACCCATATTAAAAAACATGCATTTAAACACTTTGTGAGTGAATTTAATTTATAATAATAAAATATATCTCACATACTATCCAATTTTGTCCCACTACCTATATGTGAAAATGCCCACCTATAGGTGGTACCATAGAGTCATGAAGGTATTTATATGGGGAAGTTGGAGCTTGGTAAAACTTTATTTTGGGTCCTATCATGTAGGAATGATAATGGAAGACCTATTTTAAGTTTCAAGTTGAAAAATATAAGTGTAAACCACCTTCAAATATGTGATGACTAATTTCAAAGACATTTTCCCCAAAAGGTGAAAATAGAGGACTGAGCCATTTTGTGGATATCTTATAACAAGGTTACAAAGACTCTTGGTTCATCTAAGTGACTATGTATTGTATTCTCCATATAGAATTACAACTTTCAAAAATAATGAAGTGATTTTTTCATCTATTTTTCTTGCTATAGAATCCCAAAGTTACACTTTTATGCACTAAACTCAGTGAATATCATCTACAATTTTGAACCGAAAGAGACCTCTTTACCCAAGGTTGTAAAAATAGACCATGACACCATGATTGAATGGTTAAAAATAGTTAATGTGTCATTTATGATATAAATTATAATAAAAATAAGATTATATGTGGTTTTTTAAATCCCATACACATCTATAGGTGTCCCATCATGCAAAAATACTCACCTATAACTGACTATAGAAGTACACAGTCCATGATAGAGGCTCAAACATGGAACTATCAATTTTTTTTTATTAAATATGATTAAAAGAGGTACATAGGGTAAAAATTTAAGGTGTACATGTCCCAAGATGATTTCTCACCCATAGGCCTCTACTTGTTCTAATACAGTCAACTGTAGTTGATTGTAGGTAAAAGTAGGTTAAGGAGTGAGTTTTGAGTGTTAGTATAGAATAAATATAATTATAAATGGGTAAAAAAAAAGTATTAAAATGATACTAAAGGAATATAGGGTGGTTTTAAAACATTTTATCAATCTTAAATCCTGCAAAACAGCCTATAGGTACCCCTCCAAAATAAGAAACACAGTCAAGAAATGCATATGTTCTTATGAGTTGAAGGTATTTGTAAGGGTAAATAGAGAGTTAAAGTGATGGTAAAACTTATTAAACATTAATAATTACCACAATATAATAATTAAACCCTCATGGTGGATATATATTAGATAAGGGGATATAAATAAGCAATATACAGTCCATATCAAAAAAATCCTGCACACAGTTTGCCCTTCCACAATCTGTCTTAGAATTTGAGAGAGTTGGAAGGTCAAATGATATGAAAAAGGGATGAATTTTTGTGTACACTTTATTTAAAACTTGTATAATCCCATAAAAAATTTGGTTTGTCTAGATAAATAGGGTAATTACCCTCTATTTTGTCTCAGACAGAGGGCACTCCCTTTGTGAGCAAACCCTACATTTTTTAGAAAGAGGGATAAAGAGATGGACCAGGCGATGGATGAACCTTGAAATAAGGTGTGGAAATTTTAAAATAACCTATTTAAACATGGAAAAATAATCACATAATGTATAATTCTAATAAGGAGGCCTAAATCCCCAAGGTTGCAGTCAGGACTATTAGGTAGAGTTTAAGTCTAGTACCCAAAAGGGGGTTCAATGCCATTTCTAGCCTTGGGTGGGAATCCTAACATATTTTATCATTTTTTTTGGTCATTTAATATGTGTTAAATCTTTCAACTTATAGATAAATCATAAGGAATTCACTTTTGAGCTTAGGGACAACTCAAGGGTATGTAGAATGAAGGTTTAAACTCGATAGAACAAATTAAAATGCTCACATATCCTTTGGAATTTTACATGGAGATCCAATAAGTTTTTATGGGTTAACAAGGGTCTTTAACATCACTCTTGTGAAATTTTTTGGTATTTCTAATGTCATAGCTTTATTAACAAATCTTAAGATCCCAAAAGACCTAAAACCCTTACAAACCCTTAGAAAAAGACCCAACTAAGAAAATGAGGATAAAAGGATACCCAAATGGGATTAAATGACCATTAAAGTGGATTTATGTTGCAAAATACTCTTCAAGGTCTTCCTAATTAAATTTTATGCTACCCTACCTATATGAACAAGGTACATAATTACTTTATTTGACTATTTTATTCATTATTTAGGTTTTAGGGACTTTTTAGATGATAAATCAAATTTGGGAGTAAAATTAGGAATTATTATAACTCAATATTACCATTTCATACTACAAAAAAATTCCTAAGTGTTCCTATAAGAAACTATGCCTTAGCCAGTCAAATTGGGATAGTGGACATGATAGTGAGAAAGGTGAAAAACATCGATATTCTACTTTTAAGGTGTTCCTAATGCCTATAAGGATATGGATTGACTTTACACATTTCATTCACCCCATTTTTAATTATTTTAATGAGAATTGAATCCTTTTTGGAAGCCAAGTGTGCATGTTGTGTGAAATAGGGAGTTTCTTTGACTCCAAAAAATGATGGATCATTTCTAGATGAATCTAGGTGATTATGAATGCATCCAATGCATGTAAAATAATTTACATAAAAAATACATCTCATTTAAATCATTATATCTATCCCTAGTCAGTTTTGGGATGTTCCAATAGAGCTAGATGATGAAGATAATTTTCTTGTGGAGAATAAGGAGTTCATGCCACATTTCATGAGCTACATAGTTTGGAGAGCCATTTTTCCTATCAAAAATTCCATGGTATATCTCTTAATTCCTTATTATTCACATTTAAATCCTCTTCTTATCATGACAAGTGTCCAAGTGACCTTTATACCTCTCTCTTCTCACTTCTCTCTCAAATGCTATAAGTAGTGACTTTTTGAGTTCTTAGGAGTAGCCTCCATTGTTTAATGGTAAAGTCCTAGCCATTTTTGAATTTTAATGTATTTTAAAGTAATATTAAATTTAATTTTATTACTTACATGTTTCATAATTGAGTCTTGTTGTAATATTGTTGATCTTGTCTAGTAAAAGATAGTCTTTTCTAGCATGTTGTCTTTGATTGTCCACCAAATGTGCAAAAAAGTAATTGTTACAAGTCTTTATTAGTGTTATTTTTTATTTTATGAGAGTTTTATAAGTGTTTTATTATTTTATTTTCCAAAGTATCATCATTATCCCTCCTAAACATCAATATACCTCTTAAAACTAGCATATGAAGCATTGATGTAACAAACTATCTTGAATTGTAAGTTATGTGTGAAAGAAGCTTTGATTTGATCTAAGTAGTATAAGTTTAGTCAATAGGAGTAAAATAATTAATATTTCATCACATTTTATCTTTTTATTCTTCTTAACCCTTTTCATGCAAATTTGATAAGTAAGAAAGTGTTTCAAAGAGTGTATCAAGGGAACTAGCCCTTCTAGAGATTCATCTCACCTATTGGTTACCCATAGCTTGTGAGATGTTTCCATTGTGCCACTTAGATGAGGAGATATGAGACATCTCCTTAAGGGGTGAAAATACAAGTGACAACATTTAATACAATATGAAATAAATCACTTTCAAGAATAATTCTCTAACCCTAACCTTAGTTTCCATTTTTATCAAATTTATAAATTCTGTAGAAAACCATGTATAATTTATTATATATCATCTTAGATTAGATTTAAATAAATTACATTTTAATTTAGAGTTAATTATAATTTATAATTATTATAATTTAAACACTTAGTTTTATATGGAAAGGATGAGTCATCTGAATCAAGAACATGTTATTAAGTACATATAATGACAGTAATAAAATACAATAATATTATAATTGATGAGCGTGATGTACATTATGAATTTTATATTTCATTTATAGATGGTATATGTTTTTCATTTTAATTGTGTGACAAAAGAGCCATTTAAATGCAAGTGAACTCTAAAATGTTATTATTGAAATGATAGGGGAGAGGGATGTTATAGAAGGAATATTGAGTAAATTAAAAGATGGTACCACAAATTTTTTGTGGGTTTTTTAATGATATTTGCATCAATTATCAAATGAATAATACAAACAAGATGAAGCACATATGAAATCAAAGAAAATAGGGGAAATTTCTTTGGATTATTTTTACATGCTTGTTTTGGAATACATAGCTATAGATTGATTAGAAGAAGAACAGTATTTTAAAAATGTTCCTATTGTGTGACCCTTATCCCTTTTAAATAATATAATATTTTTGCTTCTTATTATTGTTTACTTCAACATTATTTTTTGTGTATTTAAAAGTGATGATTTCACACCATAGCCACTATTGTGGGAAATATTACTATTGTTTAAAAGTTTTTTTGGGTAGCTATTTAATTATGATGACTCTTTTTGAACTCACTAAATGATTGTTATGGTGTAGTATATTCACTATTTTTCATTTTTTATGGATATCATATTTATTTTTTACAATTGATTATGATCTGATTCTATTTTTTTCATTAATTTCAAATAAAAACCCAATCAAATATATCAAAATAGACAAATTCAACTAAAATAATTCAAATGCTCAAAAAAAAGTGTTTCATAGCATTTAATAAGAATTTGATGGTGTGACTACCCTATTAGGACACTTAATCACTCCCTTTAATTCACATGTTGAGGCTCTAAAGCTATATTATAAATAATGAGTTTGACAAGATTGACAAGACATGAAATGCTATAGGCTTTATGGATTTATGCTGAAAGATTACATTAATAGATAGAAAGGTCTAAATCTAAAACTCAGTTTAAAGCGTGTTTATTTATATAAAATACACATTGTAAAGGCTTGTACCCCTATAAATACAATACTAAAGAGTTTGAGATGTTTAAAATTAAACTTGACTATAATATGTAATTTTAATTTCAATTTTCTTAAGGCATCTAGGGAGTTTGACAACAATAACATAACCTTTTTAAAACTTGTTGGCTAGATTGCACATAGAGAGGGACAATTTTTGTTTGAAAAGATGTGTGACATCCATATTCACCTCCTCCCTAAAATTAAAATTTATTTAATAATCTTTTGGTTCTAATGTCACTTTAAATCTAACTCACACTACTAATTTCTACATATTTCAAATGTATTTTTGGTTTTTAGATTCATAATTATTCATTGAAATAGATTTCATATTCATAAATTTTGCAAGTGTTATTACATCATCATTGTTCATATATTCCACTATTTTATAATTCATAATATTTAATATCCACTAGTTTAATGGAACACTCTTCTTGTAGGTTGGATTAGATGGAAAGAAGGTGGGATCAATTTGTATAATTTCCAATTTAGAATCTAAGCAAGGGTTTGTTTGGATGCAACAATATGAAGTGGGAAATATTTCCTAACTATAATGGGGAATATATGTGGATTATTTGGATTGAGAGTGATAAATTTGATAACTTAATAAAAGGATAATCAAATATGAAGTTGTAAACTATAAATGTTTCATGTCTCACATTGCCCAAAAAAAATATTACCTATTTTTTATAGGTGGAAAAGAACAACAATAATTTTGAATGTGTCATGTAATTAGCCTTCCATTTTATATAGTATATGTGCATGTATCATATGCTCTTATGTCATATTTTCAATGCTTAAATTTAATGTGCATACACCTAATACATTTAATACGTGTGAAAATATTGGTGTTCATAGGGGTCTGAAGACTTCCTATAAATTGATGTCATTCCACATGAAATTTTTTAATGCCCAATAATGGAAAAGGTAGGCAACCCAACCAAAAAAAAATTTGAATATAGAATAGGGCTAGTAAAATCACAAAGTATATCTATTGGAAATATGTGCAATTTGAACTCATTTTGTCTTTTGTATAGTATTTTAATATGTATTTTACATATGTAAGCATAATGATAGATGATAGAATTTGAAGAGTCACTCTTTTTGGTCACATCAAAAGGATGGAATATGATGAGACAACACTAGGTAAAATGCTATATATAATACTCAATTTTAATTGTATATGGTTATGATGTGGTAGATATTAATCCATATTGTTCCGAAATGGTTATCATATGTATATTTTGTCATTGTTCTATGCACAATGAGTACTTTGTTTCTTTAATTTATTAATATATGAGTTTATACCGACTATTCATAATCTAATAAGATTATGATTATTTATGCATCTATTTATTTTAATTGGTAATGAAATTATTTAGTCTAAATATGTTATTAAATGTTTATTTTTGTTACTCCATTTGTAAGTTATCATTGAATTAGAATGTTTTGAAGTGTTTCTAGGAACCTCTGCAAACAATGGTGTATTGAACATGTAAATTTGTTGAAATATGTTTTTATGGTTACCATAATAAAGATAATAGATAGATGGATCAAAAAAATAATTCAAAATTTTTTTGAATAGGAAGTAAGAAGGATAGGGACAGCTGTGAAAGGAATTATTGAGGAGTATATATGCGATGAAATCTTCTAGTGTGAATTTTTTGAGATATTAGCTACTTGGTTATCTAGATTAGAGTACTATTATTTTTATCCATGAAGGATGGAATTCATACCCTGGTCAGAGGAAAAGCTAAAAAACCTACAAAACATATATACTAATTGGACCCATGTAGTAGACAATAAGACCAAGACTACTACTAATAGCTATATCACTAAACTTATTGTACAAGTCTATTTATATTTTGAAACTATGTAGGACCAGTTTTTTAGGGGAGTATATGAGAAGTTCCTTTAATAACTACTTACTCTGATTAGGATGTTGGTTATGGAAAAGGTGATGATGCCTCCTCTTAAAAACATGGAGTAGTTATTTTAGGTGTTGTGGAGATACGTGTAATGTAAGAGTGAATTATATAGAGTTGAGTAGAGAAATTTGAACCTGAACCCAGAATATGGAGGATGAAAAGATCCTAAGTTAAAATAATATTATGGGATTGGAAAAATAACTATGACAAAAATGAAGATGGAACAAATTGAATAATCTAGACTTAATTGTAAGTAGGATTAGGAATAAAGTAGAATATGCTAATGAAATGGGATCCTAGAGAGAGGCTTCATAAGGTGTAGGAAGTGGAGTAGATGCACAATAGGAAAGAGAAGGGATCAAGGTGGAAGAAGACATAGTTGACAGTAGTGAGGAGATGGAACAAATTTAAGTCAAAGAAAAAAGTAGAATAAAAGTAAAGTAGTTAAAATCTAGGATTAGTTTGTAGTTACGAGGAAAAGTGTTTAAAGTGGTGAAATAATATTCACAAGAACAAATTATGTAAAAATGCAAAAGTATGATGGGTTCAAGATCATATTTAGAAGAATTAAAGGATAGAGATCATTCATTTTTCGAGTATGGATCCATCTAGCCCAATTTTTCTTAAGTAAAAATACCAAGTTTAAATGAAGGGATATGATAAATTGGTTTGAGTCATTTATAGATATGTTTATAAAACTGAGTGTAGAGACAAAGAACTCCATATATAATAATAGGTTGGAAGAGTTTGGATTTGATTTTGAGTCTAGTCTTAAAACATTAGTAAAAAGTTCACATAAGCTTATAATCATAGTGATTAGTGCACAAAAACCTATAGTTATAGTCATTAGTACACATCATCTAGTATTATCCATTACAAGTAACCCAAATATGTAGTTCAATCTAGGCATGTTAATTGTGTTAACATAATATGATGGTTCTACAAAACCTAAGCAATATATGTTAACTTGCAACATGAAATGGTAGGTTAGGGAAATAACTTCTAATGATGTAAATAATTGTAAGATCATAGGAGATTTATCAATTCATTATTTGGAATTCATTTTTAATAGATATGTTAATGTTCTATATATCCAACAAATTAAAGTGTAGTTGGTGGAAAAATCTAAAATGAAAAAATGTGCAAGCCAAACTATTCAAGACCTAAAAGAGATGTGATAGCAGAGTAGAGAATCTATGTTGAAATATGATCGTATATTCTCAGATGCGATGAATAAATTTAATTTTATCATCAAGGATAAGGATAAAGGTGTATGGTTCATAGAATAAATGTGATCAAGATTCAGGTTTTCTATTGTGCAGTCCCAGTTCTTAATGAAGGTTGATGCTCTATTAGCTAAGTTAATAGTAGAACAAATTAAAGATTATGGAGATGCTCTAGTCACTGTATAAAAACTATAAGTGAATATATATTCTTTCATGAAGAGGATATATGAGATGCATAGAAGTGATAAACCTAAATTGGGTTTATAATTCATATAATGTGGTTGAGAAAGACACCATAGGAATGATTGTCCTAAACTCAAGATAAAAATTTGAAAACTCTATAGAGTAGTAGGGTATGCAACTAAAAAAAGTCATATACTATAATATTAAATTAAAACATCTAAGAGTTTTCAACGTATATTTTTAAAATTGACCAACCATGATGAAAAGAGTTGTTGATCCTCATAAAAACTAAAGTAAGATATCACCAAGAATGTCTTCATAATTGCAACATAATAGTTACCCAGTATGAAACAAGGACATCTAGGCCCAAAGATAGAAATGATAAGTGTGACATAAGGTAGTCCAATATTGATACCTTCATCTCCTCAATATCGATATCAATCCCAAGGTATGGATGACCAGACACCATCATTTTTCCAATACCATTATTAATATTCATGGAATAATGTGAACCCATAATAGTAGTGATAAAATTGGGCTCCCACATTACCTCAACATTAGCATTTTGGATAAAATGTATATCAAGGAGGATTTTTTGGACAAAAATAAATGATTGGGTATTTCATTATAATAAATGAGGATATAGAAGAGGATACAGAGGGGGATATTGAGGAGGATATCATAGTGATTTCAACAATGATAATCAATAAGATTGCCAATGCATTCAATGTTATTTGTGTGGTGAGTGTTATCACCCAAATTTTCAACCTTGGAAGATTGTTTAAGTCTTCCAAATTTGGGGTAACATGGAGACTATCCTTTCTGTGGAAGGACTAATAGGTGGATTAAATATCTAGGTTATATGGCTAAGTCCCCTTGATGTACTACTTAGGCCCATTCACTAATATATCAACTTGTTAGGAAAACATAGATAAACCTAATCTAAAGGAGGTGATATAACAAAACTAATTGACCACTACCAACTAGAAGCATGTGCACATCAACCATGAGATTAACTTGAACATACATTACTCCTAATCTACATCTCCTACATCATCACTTCCTTGTGGAGGTTGTGATAGATATTTGGGACAGGAAGACTAATCAAGAGGTCATAGAATTACACTAATGAGTAAAAAATTCACTCAAGATTAACACTTCACTTGGACACTTCACATGACCTATAATGAATCTTTAAAACTACATATGAGTGTTAGAAAAGGACAACATGCCAAGGAAGACTAAGCCAAACACTTGACAAGATCAACTAGTCATGCACACACACTAAATAAAGTTAAAGAATGAGGTAAAAAATAATAGTTTATCATTGATAAAAGGAATAATATGGTAAAATATTCTCCATAACAAAGTGGAGGATGCATACATAGCCAAACAAGGCTGAATTTATAGAGAAATGAGAGTAGAAGAGAGAGAGAGTGGCGTAGAAGAGAATCATGAAAAGTATCTAACACTCATGGAAAGATTTAAAATCAAGAATGGAGATATGAAAAAGTATCATAAGATATAAAAGGACATGATTTTCCTTTTTTAATATTATTTCCTCTTCCAAATGGCATGGGAGTTTCCCTCTTACTTGACACCTTTGTCTTCCTCTTCAAAATTACCCTCCTTTTAACTGGGTAAGTGATAAGTGGCATACTTGATCATCAAGTCATCTTAAGCCACCTTTTTAACTTATTATTTAAACCTTTAACTATTTTATAATCTCCTAATTCTGACATTTAAAATATGATTACACCTTATTAGGTGTCTTGAAGCCCATTAATTCCATTATGCCTCTCTTGCCCAAATGGCTCAAATATTGATTTCACCTTTAGGAGTGAAACATATATTCATGAAAGGAATATAAATATATTATAAGACCCAAATAAACTCCTTTTTAATCCTAAATCACTCTCCAATACTTCATCTTTAACCTTAAGCTCTCACTTACCTTTAATTCCTTGTAGCCCTAAAAATACACAAATCTCCTTGTGTAAAAAAATCCATAGATGATATTGGAAAAATAAGGATATTTTTGAGTACCCAAATTCCATTAAATCATTTTACAAAATTTCATGGACCAAAACTAAGTGTAAGTATACTTATTCTTATCTTTTCTCTCTCCAATAGGCCTTAATTAGGCCTTTAGGCCTAGAAATTGAGTTTTTCTCCATACTTAGCCCACACATGTGAAACTAAAAATACATTTTTTTATTAACTTTACATACTCAATTGCCATTATCCATTCAAAATTTAGGGGCCTAAGGTCCTCTATGGATATGTGAACCATGAAAAGGCTAAAACCCTAGCCTAGGTACTTGCATATGCTCAAGAGGCAATTGAACTAGTTTGTCAATACGTTTGTAGGTTATAATGATTGAAAATGATATTTTAATGCTTTAAATACCTTAGTAAAAATAAATACATTTATATTAAGGTCTCTTGAAGTACTCTATAGGTCTGCATATAGGCTTCTTAGTTAGCAAAATAGTGCTTTTCTCCCTTTTGACCCCACTTAGTGACTTGAAAAGGTGTATATGGAGTCATAGGATATTTTTAAAGGCTTATTATCCCTATTTACTTGATGTTAATACCATTCCTTACCTTGCATACTTGTAAATAGGCCTACATCCATGCTTTTAGGCTAATTTCATATAATGTACTTTTCACATGTGCCAACCAATAACTTTTTCAGGTCTCCATAAGACCTATGAAGATCATAATGTTCATTAAAAACCAAAATCAATCCATTAAAATCCATTTGGTCCACCTTCTCTCTCATCAGGTTCTTATCAAGTTTTTAGGAGGGTTTAAAATCATTTAGATTCTTAATGATTGTTCATAAACCCTAGGGCCTTTACCCCTAAATGAATGCCACAAAATTAAAGTGCAAAAATGTATTAAATTATCCCTAGGTGATCATTATCCCATGAAAACTATCCATATAGTACCAAGTGAATCTTTGAGGCTCTTAGGTAGTTAGTAAGCATTATGTGCACCTTATAGAGTGTTCTTGACTAAAATGTCCAATTTGGAGTTTTTATTAGCAAACCAATAACTCCACCACATCCATTACTCTCTTAAAAAATATTTCAAATTGGTTTCAAGTCTTATTCCATACCCTTCTGCCATTTAGGCTATACTATGCAATGGTAGGATTTGAGAATGACACTAAGCCTAAATACCTAACTACTCTATTTCTTGCATTTGACTCCAAATGGAGACTTTATCAGTACATTGTCACCTTTTTGAGTATAAAATCCACTCCTTAGGACCCAACTTACCATCTATTTTTATATGAGAAGAACATTTGACTCTCTTTTCTTTACTATACAAAGTTAGTAACATAACATGTAGGCACTGTTGTAGGTGTCTTTTTTTATTCTTTGCCTTCAATGGAGGGGTGATTTATATAGGGAATATAAATAGGTCTATGAAAACCTAATTTTTCCCTTGGTACCTTATGATTTCTATCAAAACTTTTTAAAAATAATTACCTTCCATCTTTAACTAACTATGCATCAAGTAAAAGTCCTAATTAGTTGTAGGTGTTTCTCTTCCTTTCCAATTATATTATAATTTAACCAACCCTTTACAAGGATACTTATGACTCTCACACATCCTAATTCCTTAGCCAAACCCTATATCAATGCACTATTCCATACATTTATTATAGAAAAGAAACCTACACATCTACAGACTTGTAGGTATGCAATTCATCATTTTGAACCCCTTATGGTGCATGTTTTGATCAACAAAACCATCGATATATTAAATATCAATTACTTTCACATGGTTTTCATGATTCCTCTAACTATGTATAATTCCATTCATCCATCATAGTATGCATTCTTTTACTTTTTCCAATATAATCTACAAACAACCTCATTAAGACCTACACCAAGAAGGATTAGAATGCATGCATAAGGTCTAATATCATTTCCTTACATCTAATCACCTTTCTCATCATCACTATGATGATACTAGGATATTTTATCATGATATTCATGTTTCTCTTGACCCCATATATCATGCATAGTCCAAATTATTTCCGTTATTCTCCAAACCTACATGTAGGAGTGTGCAAGGTATGCATGTGTTAAACATGAGCATCATCTTCACTTTAATGACACTTATAGGTCTCTTGAATGATGAAAACATTATTTTTAGGTTCATCACAATTATATAAACCTTTGATTCTTCTTCCAAGGTCTTCCTCATCTTCTTGATCAACCCTTTTTTACTTATACTTAGGATTATTCTTGGTTGTAGGTGTTTATTTCTATCCCAGAGCTCTCTCTCAAGTTATATTATTCATCCATGATAAATTAGGGTTTTTAAGTTTTTATTAAACCTAAAGATACATGATAACACTTTGGGTATGCATTAAATATCACCCTTTACACTAAACTTCATCAACATTAGGGTTCTTAGAGGCTAACACTGATTCAAGACTTCCATTTTGCATAGGCATACTACTCCATATGTTTATGTTTTTGACTTGTTAATGCTTTGGATGAATTAATTTATCCTTTTGAATACTCTAAGACTCATTTATGCTTTCTTTGACCTTACTTCTATGAAAATACCTTACACTTTATAAGAAACTTCCCAAAACCTATAAATCTTAACAAAACACATACCATCACTATCATGAGTAGACATATACCATGGTCATATGCATTATCATTTGGTATTTTATGGTTATTTGGATCAATAAAAAATTAACAAAATATTTCCTTTAATTTTGTCAAGCTTCAAAGTGTATTCAAAAGGTGAAACTGAGCCTGTAACATTTAGATAGGGTTTAAGACCACCTTAAATTCTTAACAATAATTAATAAATCATAACCCCTTAAACTATTGAAGGATTCATGAAATATAAATATAATTAGGTTACCCATATTCATTCAATATATTTGGTTCTATCTCCATCTGTACAACATGTACCATTCATAATAAAATAGCCCTTATGAGCTTGCAAAGAAATCGATAGAAAAGAGAATGTATATTTTGCATTTCTAAGATTGGTACAAGATTTTTGAACTTTGAGATGACTTGAGAGAGGTTTATGGACATTAGTACAAGAATTTAAAGTTGAATATGAACTCTTATTTCCTATATAATCACTCAAACTATTTATAAATTTTGACATTCCCCACATTAGTCATTTCATTTATGAGCTTAGAAAATCCACTTGTATATACCTTTTATATTATTTTCCATTTAAAAATATATTTGGATCTTTATGATGTGAAAATGATAATAACATATGTCTAATGACCTCATGGATATGAAACACATCTTGTTAAGACTTATTTAAGCTTGAAACTACTTATTGAATATTTACTTTCATCACCCATGCAAACATGAGGTCTTGGAAAGACTTGAGATAGGAAAAATAAAAACCTTAATCCCTCCAAAAAAACCTTAAAATTTTATAAATTACCTTAATTTCATAAAATAATATTAACGTGATTTAAATCAAGTGGCTAAGTGAAAGTATTAACTTGATAGACCATATACCAGCTTGACACATCATGACATACCCTATGGACCCACTAGATTGACATTAAAGGCATTGGATTGAATAAATAAACTATCTTAAATAATGGTAAAAATGCTAAACATATTCATTAGGACCTTTAAAACTATCATATTCAAGTTTGAAACTAGGGGTGACCTTCCCCTAAAAATGGTCAATAATGAGTATATCATTTTACACAAAATTATCCCACTAATACTTAGAGATAGGTATATTACATGTACTATAGAGTGGAAAGAAAACATAAAACAAAATATTTTATAGTATTAGAGAAGTAAATAAATGAAAACACACTATGTAATGTGAACATGATTAATGTTTAACCTAAATAAAATGCATTTATGTAAGTAGTTATAAGATAAAAACACGTAAAAAAAGGACTTTATGCATTGGAAATTCCATAGGATGAGGGAATCATAAAGGGGTAAAAGTAAAAATATCTTTAATCCATGAAAAAAATAATAATGTTCATCAAAAGGATATCCCACATCCATTTATGCAAAGATGTATGGGAATATTGTGTTGATTATGAAGCAAGAAGGTGGTGTGATAATGCTGAAATATTTTTTACAATTGTTCAACACTCTAAGTGATGAAGATATCTCCCATAAGATTAAAAATATCTTGCATAATCTTCTATAATGCATCAATGGGGAAAATAACATACTAATAAGGTGATTTGGTATGTTAAAACTAAGAAACCATAGAATATGGACTCACAAATGGACATTGAGATCATAGGATATGAAATACCTAATGCAGTATTTGACTTTACAAATACTATTAATATGATTCTTAGATATACATTAGAGGTTATTATTATCCCACACTTGAGTTATATTCATGTCACCCTTACTCTTGTATACTATGGGAGGGTAGAACCAAATGGTCACCTTGAAGATGTGGAGATTAGATTTGTTGAGGTAAGTCTACAAGGTGATTTTGAATTCATTGACATGAAGACAACCAAGACCCATTACCCTGCCTTGATTGATAATAAATGGGATTTAAATGATCAAATTACTATTAATATAGTGCTTAATAAATTATAGGATCATCAAGGAGACAAGATAGTTGTCATCCCTTTGGATAAATGGGAACAAAAACCACATATGATTCTAAAGGAACAAGAGTCATTGAATGACTATAGCTATAATAGTTGGTTCAAAGTAGGAATAGATATATAAATAAATTCTCTTCAAGTTATAAAATTTTAATTTTTCAACCCATATATATAGAAAAACATGCACACACATATATAAAAGCATCTACTTTATAATTTGGTAATAACAAAATTTTCATCTCCCTAGTTTCAACTTGAAGTTTGTACCTCTCCATCGATGTGATCTCATACTAAGTCAAAGGTAAATTTCCTATATAATATAGGTGTAAAAATAATGGATTTACATAACCTACTCTAGAGTTTGTATTACCTTGGGAAATAACATATTCAATAAGTGGTGAGTCAAACACTTGTATGTTGAACTGGGCTAGGGGAGATCATTAGATATGCCCTTTATGCATGGTGTTTTCCACCGAACATCAATTACCTCAATATTTTGTGATAGAGCATATTAATACATTTATATTGGTGGTGGACCACCATGTGATGGATGTAGATAAAAGGTTTAACACACTTAGGTATGCACTAAAAGGAACTATTCTGACTTGGTATGTAGTATATAGAGAAAAAGAGATACAATGGTCAGAAGTATGTGAATTTTATCACACACGATTTTAGTTATATATTAATGTGAAATAAAAATGGCCATTACTTTATTAAGTAAAATTTCCTAGGCTACACATTCATAAATGTATAGATATATGGTATATGTAAGGAGTTGAGCCAAGGTATTGGGTGCACATTTTAAGTCACATGCTAGCACCACTCCCAACTACCTTATACATGCATTACAAGAACATATAAGAGACCAAAAATTGAGAATAAATTCATCAAGTCTTTATTTAAACTTTTGTGTTTGAAGAACATAATCCATTGGTGCACAATGCATTGAATAAATTAAAATCCTTCTATATTATGGTTGAGTAGAATATTTAGGAGTTATGACAGAGTCATCATCATAATAGGAAGAAACTCAAGATTTGAATCTTACAATACAAAATTATAAGACCAATAAATACGAAAAATATATTTGAACTAGAATGATAAGCTAAACCAATAACTACCCAAAGTGAAAAATAAGTTGAAGAAGAAATACCATGCAACATAAACATTATGGAATAGGAAGGATAATGCACTCTACATAATAAGAAGAAACTCAAGATTTGAATATTAAAATTCACAATTGTAAGACCAATAAATAAGAAAAAGATATTTGAACTACAATTATAAGCTAAACCAACAACTACCCAAAGTGTTAAATAAGTTGAAGAAGAAATATCGTGCAACATAAACATTCCTTAATAGGAAGGATAATGCACTCTACGAGAGGATCTACCTAGTGGATTGAATAAAGAATATCAAGAACCACTAAAAAAGATTGAAGAAAATATTAGAATAGAGACTATTCTTAAACTTATGATTGTGGGAGACTATTGGGGGTAGAATGAGATATCAGAGGCATTAAAACTATTAATATATATCTTTCCAACCAAGTTCTCAGAACTGAAAGGTGTAGATCCATCATTGGGGAGATGCACATAGAATTGAAAGAGTACACTAGACCCATTAAAAAGTGTCCATACCAATTAAATAACAACATAAAGATAAAAGTAAATGTTGAACTGGATTGCATGTAAGAATTAGGGATCATTTATTTATTTGAAAAGGTATATTAGGTGAGTCCCATAGTTGTGTAACAAAATAAGTTATGTGATATTTAGTTCTATGGGGAGCACCATGTACTTAGAAATGCATGCATCAATGATCCATTTCCAATACTATTTACAAATTAAGTTCTCAAATTAGTCATAGATAATGAGGTATACTCATTCACATATGGATTTAGTTGGTACCATTATATTTTGATCACAGAAGAGGATCAAGATAAAACAACCTTTGCAAGAGAATGGGGGTCATCTACATATAATATAATGCCCTTTGGTCTTAAGAATGTGCTAATAGTTTTATCTAGGGATATGGTAACTACATTTAAAGATTTCATTAATGATATTTTAGAAGTATTTTGGATTATAATAATTCTATAATGGTGTTGATCCATCCCTACACATTAATTTGAATATAAAGAAGTGGTTGTTTTTCACACCTTTTAGTGTTCTTCTAGGCCATGTTGTATGCAGTGATGGAATCTTGGTAGACTAGGTTAAAATTAAAGTAATAGTTTGAGTTGTCATAGTGCAACCAAGGGATGGTGGGTTGGATCATACCATACACTCTACCCGTAGTAAAATATCAACAATAGATTAAAAAAATTATATGAATACAGAGAGAGGCCTTGGCTATTGTGTTTGACTAACAAAATTTTACACATTATATGTTGGATAAACGATTTGATATTTTCACAAACCACCAAGCATTATGATACTTGGTTTACAAGTTGATGTTGGGAGGATGAATCTCTAGGTGGATAATGTTATTTCAAGAATTTCAATTATAAATTAATGTGAACATAGGTCAATAAAATGTGAGACCAAATCATCTTTCTAAGATCCAAAATAGGGAATAACTATAGAAAATAACTGATGAATATCTAAACATGCACTTATTAAGGGCTACTATAATCCTTGACAACATGGAAGATATTATAAACTTCATTGAATAAGGAACATTCCTTGTGCACATGTGGAAAGGAATAAAAAAATGGTTAGATGAGCCATTCCTTATGGTCTCATTAATGGATTCCTTAATAAACTTAGAAAGGATGATGTGCTACTTAGAGTAGATTTATGACATGAGTAACTACATCTTCTTTAGGAATCACATCAAGGAGATGCATGAGGTCATATTACATGAGAATCTACTGCAAAGAAGATACTACAAATCAGTCTTTGGTGGCCAAATTTGTTTCAAGATGTGAATAGGGTGGCCAAACATTTTGACATTTGTTAAAGAATGGTAAAACCTAATCATCAAGATGAAATTCCATATATCCCAATGCTAGTAGATCAACCATTTGAATAATGGGGAATTATCTTTGTAGGACCTTTAAATCCTTGAGTAAATGCATTCATGTGTGATATATCATTATTGTAACTGACTATTTTATGAAATAGGTGGAATTTGTTGGGACACCAAGCTATGGTGAGAATGATACCATTAAATCCTTATATGATAATATCATAAAAGGTATTAGATGTCCAATCAAGTTGGTTAGCAATAGATTTACTCACTTCCTCAATAGGATAATCAAGACTCTCACTCAATATTTTATGATATCATACCAAAAGACCATAACATATCATCTATAATAAAATGGGCAAGTTAAATTTTTGAACAAAGTATTAGGTAAAATGATGACAAAAATATGAAATTTTAAAATAGATGATTACAAGGATCGCATATTTATGATTTTTTGGGCATATAAAATAAATTACAAAAGTGACACATGATCCATTCCCTTTCAGCTCATTTATGGTCTTGAGGCAATTATGCTTATGGAGTACATTATTCCTCATTAGTGCATTGAAATTATTATGGGGTTGGGTGATCAAGGCTCTCTGAAACATAGATTGATGGATTTTGTCAAAGTGGAGGAAAATAGATAAACAATAGAGTGGATGCAAGGTATTAAGTTATGTTAAAAAGCATGGCATGATTATAACTTTCCATCTAAGGAATTATATCCTGAGCAAGTAGTATTAATCTATGATAGCAGACTCAAAGTGTTTCTATAAAATGCATATAGATGAAAAGGACCATATGTTATTCACAAGGTTTAACATTAGGGTACAACTATTTGAAAAGATTTATAGGGAACCATTTTTGAAGGTGTATCAATGGTTTTAGACTTAAGTGTTATTGCTAGTAATCTCTATCATGAGTCACTATAAATGAGAGAGGGTTTTGAGTATCACCATGTAGTTAATAATTTTATTTAATGTTATTTTGTTTTTAATTGATTTTTTTAGTGTTAGTGTGTTTGTATAATGTAGTCTTTGAATTACAACACATCAGAATGAAGTTGGAATACTCAACATAATATATTCTAATCAATATGTAGAATCAACCTAAAAAGAATATAGTTATCACCTAGAACATGATCATCAAAAATTAAGTCTAGGAAGGGGGTGATGATGAAAACACAATGAATTGTCATTCTAAACTATTAATGACAATGCACTTGGGAGATTTCATCTTTCCCAAAGTAGATCATATGGGAAAAGGACAAGATGGCCCATAAAATAAATTGGATAAATGAAAGGATATAATGTCATATCACCTACTCTACATAAATTGAATAAAATAACCTAGAAGAATAAGAGTAACCATCATGTCAAACAATAGTTGACTATCATAAATATTGGAGATGCATTCATGTGCAACCAACTTAGAGTATTTAAAATTGATGGATTGATGGATTTAGGTGGTAAAAACTATATAATAGAGGAAGTATAAAAGAACCAACATTATATACTCTTTCAACCAAGTGAACATTGTGATCTGATTTTAAAACACCTTCTTATGCACATATTTCATACCAAAGCTAGACCAAGCAAAAGAAGTGTCTAATGCAGTCCATAGTAACACATATGAATATAGCATAAATTTTGATCCCACCTATAGATGCATAGAAAGAGGAAATGGGGATTAGTTTAGAACTAAGGAAAACCATGTATCATGATCCAGACCCCTTTGACTTTATTGATGCATCTAAATCTACTTTATTTTCACAAGACCCTCTAGAAGTAACACATGTAGGGACATTAACACTTTAACATTCATTGTGACATTTAGATACCAAATGATTGATAAATTTTCCTAATTTTGGGCAATTAGATGAGCTAGTTCTCACCTTACTAAGTGGGTAAAATTAAGTCTCAATTTACTTGTCACAATATGTTACCATATTCATCACCCCTAAGACTATGGTGAGAGAAATAGGGATTTTTACATGCAATAAATGTATCCTACCTTAAAAATCCATAACTCCAATTATCCAATTTTACACAAAGTAAAAATACACTACAAAGAAAATTAGAGGAATCCCCATTGATTCCATAGATGAGTCTTTGGTTATATTCTTACTAAATGCATCACTAAAATATTTTTTCAAACAATGAAGCAAGCAAAGTAGGAACAAAAGGAGTGGTGTAAATTGCATATTGCATGATATTCCTCTATGAATATTTTAATTAGTATGAGTTTTTATTCTTGGATCTGATGATGAACATATAAAATATCCTAAGAGTTACTATGCAATCATTCTAGTTCTAATTTTTAGTAATTCTACTCTACTTCATATAATGGAAATTACTAAAAGGCCCAATCAATACTTCTAAATATTTTTTTCTTGATTTTATGTTCACCATAATTGCATGGATGAAGACAAACAAATATTATGATCAACTAGAGAGGCTTAATGTGTGGTGGATGGGAATCCGATTCATGATAAATTCTCGCCAAAGGGTACCCAAAGACATGATGTTATATCTAGGGTAGTATGTGTCAGTGACTAAATTTCACAATGACATATAAATAAAAGTGCATGAGATACCCAAAGAAATATAAATACCACCACCATTCTTCATCTCCATATTCAATATAGGTAGAAAGCCCTCATTACTATATTGGTGCAACATTTGAGTTATATGCCCTTAGGTCCACAATAATTAGTACAACCACAAAAATAACCTCAAGCATAACTAAAACTATAAACATAAGTTTAGCTATAAGAAACACCATAACTAAAAACATCTCCAACATAGATGGACAAGGGAAAAAAAATTACTAGCATGATGAACTTCACCACCACTGCCAAAAAAGAGGACATAACATATAAAGTCATAGCTCGATAATAAAAATGTTCCAAAGATAAAATCTAAATATGACTTGGTGTAGATTAGAGTTGAAGAGAAATAAGTTTTATATTCTATTCTTTTAGACATCAGTAACAAGGTTTACGAGTGAAAGGAGATAGAATTCTTCTTTTGGAAAGTAGTGAACACATGCCATGTGAAGAATCAGGTAAGTCAAGACCTATGGGTGGACATCACCTTACCTCCTTCTAGCATTATTGATATTGTAGGTTAAGAAGAAACTAGACAATGGTTTCAAGGCCAACTATTCCAAAAAGATCTAGCTTTAGGATCCTATACTACATAGTAAGAAGAAATTCCAACACAAGAAACCCCAACACCACCTTTATTTCATATACGTTAGATGCATGATACTCCTTAACCCTATATAATTATTAAGGATAAAATGGTTTATTTTATATAACTAACCAAAGAGAGTGGTATGTAGCAAGCACAAAAAGCACAATCACAACCATAAGCCCAGGTTGTGAAAAGGAAAAAGAATATCCTCACTCCACCTCCTACCACCATAAAGACGATAGTTGCATGGTATGGTACTATACTAGAATTAATTTATTTGAAATATATTGATTTAGTTACATTATTAGAATCATCTACCCCCATTGATGTACCTGAATAAACTAGCTTACCATAGCCAAATCCATAATATAAAGATGCATAAAAACAACAAGACCCATCAAAGATGTAAAATGAGGGTGAGAAGAAGGAGAAGGAAGATAAGAAGAAGAGGAAACAAGAGGCAAAGTGTAATGCTATGGAGGAAGAAGAACATCATAAATAATAGGATATAGAGGAAGATTGTATAAAGAAAGCCAAAGAAATAGAGGCTCAAAAATAAAGAGCCAAAGAAATAAAGGCTAAAAACAACAAAGATAATGAATAAAAGGCTTGAAATAAGAGATCCAATGAAGTAGAGGAAAATAAGAAAGGAAAAGAAGAAGCATAAAATAAAAAATAACAAGCATAGGCTATGTAAAAGAAGAAAGATGAATTAGTGGAAATTATGAAGGCTCAAGTGGAGCAAAAGGCTAAACAAAAAGCTAAGGAGAAAGAAGTTGAATCCAAATACAAGGTTATAATAGAAACTAAGGCTAAAGATAAAATAGATGCCAAAACTAAATTTGAAGCTAAAGCCAAGGCTAAGGTTGAAGCTAAAGCTAAAGTGAAGAAGGATGTAGATGGAAAATCCATGTAGTAAATAAAAAACAAATTTTAACCAGCATTTGCAATGCAAGGAGGTGCATAAGAGGAGGCTTATCAACCTATACCACAAAAACCAAGACAATGGTTGTGGTATGTTCCCACATCATCCATGTAGTGTACCACCTTTTCATTATGATTGGTGTAGTTCATAGTGGCCCCAAAAATAATTACATCAACATCCATTGATTTGACTACCACTTTACAAGAAACATATTGGATGTTTATCAATTGTCACTGTCACTAACCAATAAAATCAAAAGCTCAATTGTTGTTCAAGAGTCAATTATGCAGAAGGATTTGGTCTTAGAACAAAAAGTCTTGTAGTTGTGAGAGGACAATGTATAATTGAGCCTTCAATTAAAAAATTCATGATAGACCATTGAAACTAGCTTCCCTACATTGGTGACCTAAGTATTAAGGAACCAAGAGATGTTTGAAGACAAGAAATTCTCATCTTTATTCATATAACTCACAAAAGACTGGCTTGCTACAAAAAAATTGCAAACACTATAAATACAAGGGTAGAATATCAAGGCAGAAATAAGGACCATCTATGAGTTATTGGAGGCATACAAATAGGTGTCAGACACCACTGCACTTTGATCCAAGAAGATAACACAGGGTATGATCAATTATAAATAGTAGCTGAGTAACTCTTTTGATGCCTATAAGCTAGAGTTCAACATGGAAGATAAAGACAAAACTATCATGTAAAATCACATAACTACTTATAAAATAATGAATGACACACTCAAGAAATTTATAGATTCATTGGATGCAGTCATCAAAAAATATTAGACATGACATAATGAGACTATACATAACTCATTTTTAGGCATTAATTTACAAATTTAGATGGATATGTTGGATTAATTATTTCCAAACGTCCTAATAAAAATGGCAAATGCTAGGGCACTCATCACCATCACTAAGACATTCAAAACCTAATGGTGACTCAAGTCCTGTTATGCATAATTATAACTATGGTGTGATAAGTGATGAATGATTAAAATATGTTATATAAATGATTTCAAATCTTTATTCTTCAATTACATAAAAAATTTATGAATTATAATAGATACCCTTACAATAGTTGTAACAAGTAATTTATTAAAAGAAGAGTTCCAAGAGCATGTAGCCAACTTTTCAATAACCACAATAGCCTCCACCAATAGTTTATATAGAACCAATTTTTTCATGTTGGATAATTTTCAATTATGTCATGTTGATGTCATTTAGGTTTCCTAGTGAGTGGATAAAGTACCTTAATAGTCTAAGTGTCTATGACAAAGTGTGCAATGTGTTTATCCTAGTATGCTTGGTTGATATTCAATTTTTGTCATGGTTATAGATGTTTAGGGATGCATATGATGATTTGATTATGTTTAATAGGTATTATAATAGGTTTTATATGCTTTTAATTCTTATTTTCATGTATGGATCTCATATATTAAATCATTATTTTCATCTAGACATTTTGGGTCAAGTAGTAGAAAATCTAAGTAGGTAGTTTGCTAACATCACAATTGCCACATGTGGATGACTCAGGGGGAGTTTGTCATATGGTTGTGATAAAATTTGTTCATTTTTTTTATGCACTCAATTTTAGGCCATAGGATCTTCATGTCCAAATTTGGGCTCCCAAGTAATTTGATAGTGCTTTCCCATACTTAGCCAAATTTTCAATGTGGCAGGAAAAGATGAGTAGGAATTTTGATCTTGTTATATTTCACACATGTGAAGGTGCAAGGAGAAAATGATCATATGGGTTTGTTTAGTTTTGTTCCTATTTGATTTTTTCTAAATTTAAAATCTTTTAATGAAACACATCAAAAGATAAACATGTACAAAGTTGGCCTTCCAAACAATTCTTGGCATAGTTAGCTCTGTGGTAGAAAAATCTGAGTGAGAAAATTAATGGAGTTATATCTTGCATGTGCAAAGGTTTTAGGATCAATTTATCACATGATTGGTTTATCCTATGTGAGGAGATCATATTGTCCAACTTTTATAACATGTATTTAAGTGAAGCAAAAGATATGAAGGTGCAAAGTTGACCTTATAGACAAATTATAAAGGTTCCCATACTTAGTCAAATTTGCAAAAGGTAAATTTCAAGAAACTTCAATAGAGTGTATTTATTAAAAGATGTTAGGATGTTGTGAGATGGTGATAATTGTTTGATGTTTAAATTTTAAGTAGAGATAAATATTGAGCTTATTCTAAGGATTAATAGTGAGTGGGTATTCATACTAATTGAGATTAATGGTGTACATTAAATTTAAGAGATCAAAGTGATAGTTGTCTAACATTGTTAAAGCAAGGACAATCCCATAGAGATTGATGGGGCATATTAAGTCAATATGAAAATATTTCATGAGAAGAGGTCAAATATTCAAATTTTAATATTTATTCATTGGTGTACTATGCATTAAATTTTGAAGAAGATCCATGGTGAATTTTTAATATAAAGATTCAAGATCATGATATGTGATCAAAGTGACTGAGGTTTAACTTTCACTATTTGCATTTAAATATTTGAATTTAATAAAGGAAAAACTAGTGCTTTGTATTTTAGCTATAACTTTTGATCTAGGACAAATTTGATGTTGCTGTAAAAAAAACTTGTAAAGGACTCCAAGGTGCATCTATAAATATAGATTTGAAGATCTGAAAATATGTATAGTCAAAGTTATGAAGTTTCAAAGTTGACTATATATTTTTGCATGATCTATAAATAACTTGAGAAGAGCAATTAAGCTTGTGTTGATCTTGTTTCAATGATTCATGATGAATTATCTATTGAAGAGTGTTGTAGACTCCATGAGGATCATATGTATAGATTTTAGATGTGTGATAAATCTATCTTGAGTATGAACAATTCTTAATAAGTTGACTGTGTGTTCATTCATGGTGTCCTTATGAACAAGGCTATTGTTTAAGTTGATTGACCTTGCAAAAAAGTGTACAATGATGATTGAAATAATTTAAAAATGTCAAAGGGGTCATGTGGAGTGGACCTATGCATTTTTAAGTGGTCATATGTTCTTGTTTTAATCAATGAAGTGCTAAATGGGTGAATAGGGCTCTATGAGACCTATAAGAGCTACAAGAGCCTATGTGAAAGGTGTAGCTACTTAAGGGTGACCCATGGGTGCTATGACCAACCTATATAAATGGTATTGAGTTGTGTCTTGATGTGATGCATGCCTTAAGGGTTAATGCATGCCTTTTGGATAACTAAGATGGTGATGATCGTGAATTCTCTATAAATAATGAAACTAAATGTGATGGCTTCTATATTTTAGAAGAGGTTTGTGTGTAAGAGTTATGGAGCAAAGGAGAGGGAGAGTGTATAGTAGATGAGTTGATGAGAAGAGAAGATTATGGACTATGTGTATGACATATGGGTTATGTTTATGATGTAATAATAGTTCTCTTATTGTTTGAGGATGAGTGAAGAGGTCTAAGGTGACCCAAAAGGTGGGTTTGGATGCATTGAGTATGTAAAGTTGAAGATAGTTGATATACTTTATATATCCATTAGATTGGTAGGAAATCAGTGTTCAGGAGATGTTTTCTCATAGGTGTTATCATGGCTTCTCAACATATAAGGGGGTTACAGCTTCCTTATAAGATGAAACTTGATAAAAGTCTAGTGGTTGTGGTTGCCCATCTAGACAATTGTGGTAGTACCTTGTGGGATTGTAGTTTCACTAAATAAGGGATGGTAGTTATTTGATTAGTTATTGTTGGTCTAATTTAGTTTTTATTATTATAGGATAGTAGTATAATTATAGGTTCCAATTATTTTTTCCCCCAAGAGGGCTTCCCACATATGTCATGTGATTGATCTTACATTATCTCTCTTATTCATTGCTATGAATGATATTTATGTTTCATGAATGCTTGTATTGATTGATTAAAGGTTTAAATGAATTGAAATTAAAGTTGGATTATTTAAGCTCATTGATTTCCCCCCTTTAGTGATTGTACCTCTAAAAAATTGTATCAGATTAGGTCTTTTGGTAAAGGCTTGATAGCTTGAAGGTATTCCAAGGTACAATATGGGTAGTCATCAAGGAGGTTTCTCTACTAAGAAAGAACTAATGTTCAATGGATCCAATTATTGTTTTTGGAGTATAAGGATGAGGAAATAGATTATGTACCTAGAGTTTGATGCATGAAAATATGTTGTGGATGGTTATGTTGCTCCTACTACTCCTCTATCTAGTGTTGCAAATAAGAAGTTGTTTGAGAATAATTTGAATGCAATAAATGCCATAACTTGTGGTATTATAGAGATTGAGTTAACCAAGGTAAGCCATTTTAAATATGTTAAAGATATATGGGATAAAATTTAGATCATTTATGAAGGAGATTCAAAGGTCAAGCTTAATAAGTTGTAGACTCATAGAAGGTAATTTGAAAGTCTCAAGATGAAGGAAGAAGATTCTATGGCATCCTTTCTTCATAGAGTTGATGAGACTATGAACATCATCAAAGGTCTTTTCAAAAATTATTAAGGTCTATATCTCTCAAGTTTGATCCAAAAGTATTTGCTATAGAATAAAGTCGTGATCTTACTCAATTGAAGATGGATCAATTGCATGACACCCTTACTGCCTATAAGATGAGAGTAAATGATATAATACTAAAGAAGGAAGAATAATTTAAGACAAAAATGAATCCAAAGAAGAATTTCCAAGGTAAGAAACCCAAAGAAGATGGCATATTTGATATTGATGAGGATGAACTAATTGCTTTGATTACTAGGAAATTAAACACAAGCTTGGGGAAGTATAAGGGCAAACTACCCTTCAAATGTTTCAACCATGGAGAGATAGGAAATTTTGATCATAAGTTCCCTCATAAGCATGATAATAATGGTGATGAAGATCATGGTGAAGGCCAAGATGAAGACAAGAAGACATATAGGAAAAAAGGATTTAGAAAGTATAATAACAAGAAGTCCTTAAAGAATAAGATGAGTCTCTACACCAAAGAAGATTACAATTAATCAGATGAGAATGAAGACAGTGACTTAGAATATGATCATGAAGATGAAGCTCTATTCATGGTTGAAGAAGAAAGTTGCTCACATTAAAAAAGAGTCTACTTAGATTTATTTAGATGATGATAAAGATGAGATGGACTATGAGACTACATTGACAAATGTTCTTAAAGAACTGAAGATTAAGAAGAAGATCAATAATAAGATGAAGTCTCAACTCAAAGATTATGAGGAGTAATTTAGTGTGTATGAGGAAAAAATTAATGAATACACAAAGGATCGTGAATTTATAGTCAAGCATCTTAGTTGTAAATTGGAAATCCTATTTACAAGTCTAAAAGATAAAGAACGTGAATGTTCATTTTCATGTTTATGAAAATAACTCTTTGAAAGATGATTTATAGGAGTCTATAAGCAAGGTGAAGTCATTTGTGATATTTTAAAAGAGCTCAAGTGATCCAGACAATATTATAAGTGGTCAAAAACTAGTTGGTAATAGAACTTGTCTTAGATATGAAGAAAAAAATAATATAACTCTAGACAAAATGAAGACTAATGTGAATAAGGACAATCATACTTTGAAGACATATAATCAAACAAGGAATTAAGGTGATGGCATAATGAAGACAAATCAGATCAGACAACTAAATGACATGAGGTATGCATGATTTAATGGCTATTGTTACACATGTAATAAATTTAGGCATAGAGATAAAGAATATGAAAAACCTGTTAGAAATGAGTTTGTATGGAAATATGATGGGGGTCTTTAGTAAAAAGGTGTGAACAAAGTTAAGTGTTTCAACTATCTTGATGTGTGACACATTGCAAACCATTGTACACGTAAGATCAAATAGGTGATTCCTCTTCAAAAAGAGGAGGTTTTTTTCATTTATCTTGACATAGGAAATATTGCAAGCTTTTATCCAAATAAGGTAAGATAATATATGTTTCTTGAAAAATTTATAGTGTGCTTTAATTATCAACAGAGAGGTCACATTGTGAGATTATAGAATAAAAGGCATACAAGACAAAATTGATTTAATTAGGCTCATAAAGTGCAAGAAAGAAGGCAAGTTAAATCATGAAAACCAAAGGTGGCAAGTGTGATTTGTGATGATTCTGCTAGTCCAAGTAATCTATTTGATATGGTGGAGAATGCTACATAAGTTGAAGAGTGCCAAGGGCTCTCATTGTTTGCTCATGTTATGAATAAAGAAACCAAACTCAAGGAGAATACCAAGGTGCTAGTTGAGGCTAATTCTGAGGTATGTATGGATCCAAGTGAGCATCCTATCATTGTTGAGCATGTATCATGCAAAGAACATCAATTTTTAGTGCTTAGTGATCGGGTTCCAAATGTAAGGAATATTATACAGATGATAAGGTATGTCATGAATATATGTTATCTCCATGTATTATCAATCTAACCATAGAGGAGAATATTATAGTAGATGAGCATATTAATTATCTTAAGACTAAGAAGAAGAATAAGAACTATAAGTATCAGATGACTAAGGAGGAGAAGGAATATGATGAGTTGTGGGAAACTCCTAGTTTCACACTATTCTAGGACATTGTGAAGTAGGGTGTCTCTATCTATGCTTCTTAAGAGACTCCTTTTAGTGGAGAAGTAAGTGTTGCTATATATGTAGTGTCTATAGGGTTAGAATGGGTGTTTCCAAGTGGCATAATGATATCGATGCTTAGAAAGGTCTATGAACTTATTTTTGATGTTCTCTAAGTGTTTTTGAGGTCTAAAGGTATGCTGAAGTCAAATTGGAGATTTTTAAGTACTCTCAGTTTTCTCAGTTTTATCTTAAGGGCAAGCAGGCCTAAAATAGGCTATAGGATGTATGGGTTCCCAAAGGTGTGGAAGCTAAAATATTGGTCTAGAAATATGTTATGGGTGTCACCAGGTGTGCAATAATTTTTAGAGGTATGTGTTGAATAGGAGGTTTATGGACCCTAGTTGTTTTCAAATTCTAGGGTTTTAAACTCCACTAAAAAAGTGGTTTGTCTTATGATATAAGGTCTAAGGATTATTAATTATTTTAATGAGATAAATGTGTTTTCAAATCAAGCTTCATATATATTTTAAGGTTTGTAGTTCTCAAGTTATTTAGGTTTTCGCTAAATTAGAGGCCTAATTAGCTAGTAGGTTTATCAAGGAAGTATGTTGCAGAGGATGAGATAGGTGTTAAAAATTGGTGTGATTAAGGGGGCATGTGTGTGTGTGTGTGTGTGTGTGTGTGTGTGTGTGTGTGTGTGTGTGTGTGTGTGTGTGTGTATGTCATAATATATATATACATATATATATGTATATATATATATATATGTATATATATATATATATGTATATATATATATATATATCATAATATATATATATACATATATATATATATATATATATGTGTGTGTGTGTGTGTGTGTGTGTATATGTATATATATTATGATATATATATATATGTATGTATATGTATATATATATATATATATATAGATATATATATATATATATATGTACATATATATATATATGTATATATACATATATATATACATATATATATATATACATATATATATATATATATATATATATGTATATATACATATATATATATGTACATATATATATATATCTATATATATATATATACATATACATACATATATGTATATATATATATATCATAATATATATATACATATATATATATATATATGTATATGTATATATATATTATGATATATATATATATGTATGTATATGTATATATATATATAGATATATATATATATGTACATATATATATATGTATATATACATATATATGTATATATATAGACACACACACACACACACACACACACACACATATATATATATTCAGGTCTTGAATGTGTGTCTATTGAAATTTGTGGGATCTACAAGTTCTAGGTAGGGCTATAAGAAGACTAGGCAGGGCTAGTAAGAAGATGAGTGTTTTGTGTTTAGTTTCTTAAAAAGAGAAAGGCATGAGTATTTAAAGGTGAGTTATTATGTTAGTTTAGATAATGTTTCCTATTTTTTTAGTGGCATGAAGTTCTATTGGCGGTCCTTGAAGTGGTTTGAGAGAGAAGGCTAGTAAGCCTATGTGATGATTCTTTATGGTTTGTGCATATTTGAAGATGATCAAATAAGTAAAATGGCTCAGAAATATTAGGGGGAGTCCCTCTTAGATATTTCTTGATAAGTTTCATCAGATTTTAGTATTTTTGTGTGTTCTTTCTTCATTGGTTGAAAAGAGTGTTGGCATGGAGCAAGAGGTACTTGTCAAGGAAAAGAAGAGGTAGGATCAAAGTAATGGGGAGTTTGTATCATATTTATAATATGGTCCTATCTTTTTGATGGTCTTTCTAGATCCTCAAGATCATTTGTTACCCACTTTGTCATTGTGTCAAAGGGGGAAAATTTTCTTATTATGTGACTGCTTGAAGAGAGAGAAGAAAGGTGAGATGTATGATGTGTGTTGACATCAATGACAAAGGGGGAGATTGTTGGAGAATTATCAAAGATGTCATGGTGATTTCATGGTGGTGTCTTGGTGAGTGGATGAAGTGCCTTAATAGTCTAAGTGATAATGAAAATGTGTGTAATGTGCTTATCCTAGTATGCTTGAAGTATGTTTGGTTAATCTTCAGTTTTGGCATGGTTAGAGATGTTCAGGTATGAGTATGATGATTTAAAAATGTTAAAGGGGTCCTATAAGATTTTTTCAATGCTTTAATGATTATGTGTATGTATGGATTTCATCTAGTTGATCATTATTTTCATCTAGATATTTTGGGTCTAGTAGCAAAAAATCTTAGTAGGCAGTTTGTTGATGTCACCATTGCCACATGTGGATGAGTAAGGGGGAGTTGGTCATATGGTTGTGATCACATTTGTGCCTAGTTTTTATGTTCTCAATTTTAGGTCATGGGATGAAGCACAACATAAGATATGCGAGTGAAAAGTTGGGTTCTTATTTAGTTTGACACTGTTTTCCCATAGCCAAATTTGGAATGTTGCAAGAAAAGATGAGTAGGAATTTTATTATTGTTATATTTATCATGTGTGATGGTGTGAGGAGAAAATGATCATATGGGTTTGTTTATTTTTGTGCCTAGTTGATTTGAGATAAATTTCAGATCTTGTAATGAAGCACATAAAAATATATACATGTGAAAAGTTAGCCTTCCAGATAGTTCTTGGCATAGTTGGCTTTGTGGAAAAAAAATATGAGTGAGCACATTAATGGATTTATATCTTACACATGTGAATGTTTTAGGAGTATTTTATCCCATGGTTGAATTATCCTATGTGAAGAGATCATAATGTCCAAATTTTAGAACATGCATTTGAGTGAAACAAAAGATATGAAGGTATAAAGTTGACCTTATAGATAGATTGCAAAGGTTCCCATACTTAGTCAAAATTTCACAAGTTAAATTTCAAGAAACATTGATGGAGCATGTTTATTCTAATATGTTAGGATGTTAGAAGATGATGCCAAGTTTTTGATGCTTAATGTTGATCAGATGTAAAGATCAAGCTTCTTATAAGGATCAACAGAGAGTGGGTGTTTATATAAATTGATATTAATGGTGTGTATTAAAGTTAAGATTTCAAAGTGATAGTTGTCTAGCATTATTAAAGCAAGGACAATCCTATAGAGATCAACAGTGTACATTGAATCAATATTGTAATATTGTATGAGATGAGGTCAATTGTTTGAAGTTTAACATTTGGGAATTGGCACACTATGCATTAAAGTTTAAAGAAGATTGATTTTGCATGTTTAATATAAAGATGTGAGATCACAAGATGCAATAAAATTGACCAAGGTTTAACTGTGACCATTTTCATTTGAATATTTGAATTTAATAAAGGAAAAACTAGTGTTTTATATTTTGGCTATAACTTTTGATCTAAGATGAATTTGATGGTGCTGTAAAAAGTGAATTTGTAAAAGACTCCAAGATGCATATATAAATATAGACTTGAATTTATGAAAGTGTGTAAAATAAAATTTATGAAGGTTATAATTTTATTGTGTGTTTATGCATGTTTTACAAATAACCCTAGAAGAGTAATTGAGCTTGTGTTGATGTTATTTTGATGTTTCATGATGATTTAGCTATTAGAGAGTCTTGTATACTCTATGAATAGAATTTGTATGGATTTTGGAGATGTGATCAATCTATATTTAGTATTAATAATTCCTAATAAGTTGACTATGTGTTCATTCATGGTGTCCTTATGAACAAGGCTATTGTTTGAGTTGATTAAACTTGCATAGAAGAGTGAAATGATGACTGTAAGAATTTAAGAATGTTAAAGGGTTCATGTGGAGTGGACCTATGAATTTTTAAGTGGTCCTATGTTCTTTTTTCTCTCTAAGAATTGTTAAATGGGTGAATAGGTCTCCATGAGACCTATAAGAGCTACAAGGGCCTATTTGAAAGGTGTAGTTACTTAAGGGTGACCCATGGGTGCTATGACTGACCTATATGGATGGTATTGAGTTGTCTTCATTTGATATATGCCTTAAGGTTAAGGCATGCCTATTATCTGATAAAGATGGTTATGATCATGAATTATCTATAAATATTGAAACCAAATGTGATGGTTTCTATAATTTGGAAGAGGCTTATGTGCGAGTGTTGTGGAACAAAGGAGAGGGAGAGTGCCTAGTAGATGAGTTGATGAGAAGAGAATATTGAGGACTATGTGTATGACATTTGGGTCATGTTTTTGATGTTCTAATCATGATCTTATAGTTTTAGGATGAGTAAAGAGGTCTAGGCTGATCTAAAAGGTGGCTTTGGATGCATTGAGTGTGTAGAGTTGAAGAGAGCTGATATACTTTATATCTCCATCAAATTGGTAGGAAATAAATGTTTAGGAGATGTTGTGTTCATAGTTTTTTTTGTGGATTATTAACATCTAAGTAGGTTGTAGCCTCTTTTCAAGGTTAAACTTGATAAAATTCTAGTTGTTTTGGTTTCTCAACTAGACAGGTGTGGTAGCACGTTATGGGATTATACTCTCACTAAATAAGGGATGGTAGTTCCTTGATTAGTTGCTACTGGTCTAAATTAATTCTTGTTATTATAATACAATGTTCTAATTATAGGTTTTAGTGGGTTTTTTCTCCAAAGAGGATTTCCCACATATATCATGTTTTATGTGCTTGATCTTGTATAATCTCTCTTGTTCATTGCTATGAATGATATGTATATTTCATGAATTATTGTATTGATTGATTAAGGGTTTAAAGGAATTAGAATTGAAGTTTGATTATTTGGGCTCACTTATTCACCCCCCCAGTGATTATACCTCTAAAATTTCATACACTCATATAATAGGTACATTGTCTTAATAAACTAATTAACAACCAAAATAGAATATGCCACCACCTACATAGTAGGTAATGCATAGTTTACTTTTACAGTTTTCATAACTTTTTGGTAAAATTCTATAAGATAAATTTAATCATTAGAAGTGGGAATAGATTGGTTTAAAACCTATAAAGGGTATCCACCTTGGTAAGATATTCTATTGAAAATATGAAAAGAAGGTAGGCTAGTATGCTACTTAGTTGAAAATGTGAAAGGGTGGCTATGTAATGTGCAAAGGGTGAAAACTAGTAAATGACATTTGGAACATTAACCAAGACTCTTATTTTTGTTTCAATTCCTTAGCGTGAACTTTAGATTAGGATATTATGTTATGATTTTTACCTTGGGACAAGAAAAAATGTTCAAGTCTATGAAAGTGTTGAGTGTAGAATAGGGCTAGTAAAATCGTATATTATATTTACTAGACACATGTGCAAATTGAACTCATTTTATTTATTATATAATTTTTCTATACGTATTTGACCTATGTAAGCATAATGATAGATGATAAAATGTGAAGAGTCACTCCTTTTGGGCACATCAAAAGACTATAATATGAAGAGAAAGCACTAGGTAAAACTCTATATATAACACTTAATTGTAATTGTATATGGTTCTGATATGATAGATGTTAATACATATTGTTATGAAATGGTTCTCTTGTGTATATTTCATCATTGTTATGTGTATAGTGAGTACCTTATTTATTTAATTTGTTAATTATATGAGTTTGTACCAACTATTTAGATTCTAATAAGCATGTGTTTATTTATATATCTATTTATTTTGATAGTTAGTGAATATATTCAATCTAAATCTACTATAAAATATTTACTTTTTTTACTTCATGTGCAAACTATAAATGAATTATCTTGTTATGAAGGGTTTCTAGGAACCTTTCCTACCAAACATAAAAAATGTGGTTGTCATTTTCACTTCAGCACCTAAAAATTATCTATTGACTTTATACTATATTTTTAACATATGATTAAGTATAATATATTGACAATCAAACCAATCATTTACAAATATAGGAATATGAATAGTTCAAAGGGAAGAAATCATTTTTTTCCCCCTTTGATTAGCATGAAATAGAAATGAGTGGGTTCATAAGATACTATTGATAGGTATGTCTACTAATCTTATCCATATTAAACACCTTGAAATGGTGCATGATAAATTTATAATGTTTAATCATGAATGAGAATGTGATGATTTTTTAAGCACAAATTCATATTTAATAGAGAACACAAAATAAGGGAGTTGAAATATGTGTTTAGTGTTAGTAGTGCAGAAAGTGTTTAGTAGTGCAAAAAGTGTTCGGTAGTGGGAATCTATATATACAAATAAGTGGCTCATGTATTAGGGACTATAATAACCTAAAGAATTGATGATAATATAAATATATCCTTCATATTGGGCTTCCAAATTCCATAAAATTTGTATTGGTTGTTAAAATTTATTAATGTTAGCTTATTGGTGGAGTCAAAATTTTATACAAATGGAAAAGAAAAAATTCTTTATATTCTTGTTATAATAGTAGAATATATAAATATTAGAGAACTCAAAATTTGACTCATGTTTTATATTTTTTTGTAGTTTTAATTACACCACATTATTATAATTTGATTCCAAACACCAAGGATTTCCTATATCATGGATCATTATGTCCAATTCATTTACCAATGATGTCATTCAAAGGATGTAAATACTTCAATAGAGAGTGAACATGTAAAACATTTAATGCAAAATAAATGCCTTTATTGTAGATGACACTAGTGTAGAGATAAAAGTAATCATGTGTGTGCTGATAAATTTGTATAGTCATAAATATGAGGTTTTTATATTGGAGTTCATAAATACCATTTTTACATTTTTTTTCAAAGTATTCCAAACTTATATTGTATAGGTATAATTTCAACTATAAAGTGTATGTATGTAACTATAATGTACATGTTTAACCCTAAATTAGATAAAATGGATTATCCTATCAGTTTTTTTGTAAGGATTAAGAATATATAAATAACAATACACAAGGGTGATAATCAAATCTAAAATATGGCAATTGGGTGCTAAATTCATATAAAAGCACAAAATGAACTTATTATGTGGAAAATAAAATAAATATAAAATGTACAACTAAGTTACAAATGGAAATGACAAATAAGTAGTATACTTAGATGATTATGATGTTAACATAATGTTATATTTGGAATAAATAGGTCAAAGGCTATAAGACATTTATAGGATAGTCATCAAATTCTATATTCAATGATTTTGGTGCTCTAGACACTAATGTAATCCTAGGATGGTTTCATCAACACTAATGTCTGGGTTAGGCACAAGTGTCATATACATAATACTTTCTAAAAATATATGTGATCACCTATATGATTCTAGGTTTGACTTCTCCTTCACTTTGGTGAACTCAAATTTGTGTCATGAATTACTTCTCATGAAATGTCAAAACCCTGGTTCTTCATCTTCATGGTGACCTTAAGAAAAAATGGATTAATGGGTACACAGTGTTGAGATGACCCCAAATAAATCAATGTCAAAGGACACTACATAGATAACCAATACTCCAAAAGATGGCCTCAAACTCATATAGTTCTCCCATACATGTTGACTTGTGTGTGAATCATGCAATATTTTAAAAATAAAGTATGATAATGACCTAACTTATAATTTAGAAAATTAGGCTATTAGTATACTCTTTTAGTAATTCAGACTTGTAGATGTGTTGTACCTATGACTACTATGGAAATAGGAAAGTTTTTTTCAATTAAATGCTTGATAGTGTGCTTTTGATAAGTTTCCTTGGTATCTTTGATATTTTATAGGTGATGAATGAATGAGAGTTGATCTCTTATTTATATAAATCATTTCAGAGTAATAAATCACATTAACATACTTAAGATAACCATTAGAATATGTTTTATTTACACAATAGATGACTTTAGGTAACTGGACACTTGTGTCAGGTTAAGACACTAGTATATGTCCTAAACATTAGTAGCTATGGAGAAGGAAAGTAGGTAGACATTAAAAACTTGAAAATATGGAAGATAATTACATTTTAATCATTCATGGAAAAATATAAGGTTTGGGTCATCAACAAAATAATAATCATATTAAGAGTTATAGGTTGATGGGTATAAGGTAGAGTAGATGCGAGACTTACAAAAGAAGGAAAGGTCTAGAAATGAGATGAACAATGAAGGTATGAGTTTGTCAATTTTACAGGATTAAGGTGCTATATAATCCATAAATATCATATATATTTACCCCTCTTTAATATATTAATTAAATATCTAGTTTAAAGAAAATGAATACATACCTTGGTATATAGAACGCACTTTATCATTACATGTGCCCAACTTGAGTGATTTTCTAATGATTGACCTGGAATAAAGATCATGTTATAGTATATAATCAGTGCATAAATATATTTAAATTGAAATCACAAGGTTTAGGATTACCCCTATGTGTTGATGTAAATATTGTGCTTATTGGCAAGTTGATTAGAAAAAAATAATCATTGTAAGGCTATAAAACTAAGATAAGGAAAAATAGAGATAAAAGTTTAAAGTGCATATATCAAAGGAGAGAGAGAGAGAGAGAGAGAGAGAGAGAGAGAGAGAGAGAGAGAGAGAGAGAGAGAGAGAGAGAGAGAGAGAGAGAGAGAGAGAGAGAGAGAGAGAGAGAGAGAGAGAGAGAGAGAAATGTTCATGCCCTTGACATTCGATCAAAAAGCAAGGTGCCATCTAGAAGTTGAGATTATCTCTACCATACAACCTAATGATACTTATAAAATGGTGAGACTAGATGATAGAATCAAGTACAACCTAAAAACTTGGAAAGATTGAGTGATTTGATCACCTTAAATACACTAAAAAGTGAACCAATTACTACATTATATTCACTCAATAAAGTCCATAAAAGTCTGTGGGGTATCAATACAAAAATGTTTGTGATATAGTAACAATCCATAAAATATTTTTGGAATCCAAAACTTATTTGGATTTTTTAATATTAGGTACACATTGCATATAATATTCATCTTATATATGTCTCATTCTAAAATTATGTATAAAAATGGTACCAATTTATAGAATTATGCCACAACTATGAATCTAAATCATATAATTGTGTGTCTTGGCCAATTTAAAAAATTGTGTAAGTGTGGATAACATGCTTACAAATCATGCCCCAAATATATATGGAGAAATATAAAAAATAATATAAGTACCAATGCAAAGAACATGTTTCAAAAATATGTCCCCATTATAATATGGAGATACTAAATACTAAAAAGGTGTGGAAAACATGATTCCAAATCATGCCCCCACTGAATGTGAGAACTATTCCAAATGTGAATAAGTGTGGAGAATATTCTTACAAAGCATACCCCCATTGAATATAAAAGATTGTCCAATTGTGGATAACATTACTCTATGACTTACCCCCACTAATATGCCCCCCTTTTGAGGTGAGGGAAACATAAGAACTGGTAGTTACCTCACCTCAAAGGGATAAGACAACTATATAATCTATAAATGTAACCATGTAACATATAGAAGGAACATGTATAATTAGATATAACATTGAAGCACATATAACCAATGTGATCACATAAATGAATAATATGTATGATAAGAATCATGACAATGTCTAGATAGTAATAATACAAGCTCAACCAGTAAATCAAGTGCAGACACAAGAGCACTCAAAATTATGTAAAAATAAAATGGTAGAAGGAGACCACAAACAAGGGGAATGTTCAAATACCACACAATTAAAGGAACATGACTTAGTTGAATGGCCATAAAAGTAAATATGACATACTAAAATAAATATATATTAAACAATGACATGTGTAAAAGTCAATGAAAGTGTGTGTGTGTGTGTGTGTGTGTGTGTGTGTGTGTGTGTGTGTGTGTGTGTGTGTGTGTGTGTGTGTGTGTGTGTACACACACACACACACACACACACACACACACACACACACACACACATATAGACACACACACACCAACACACACAAGGGATCCAAGCAAATGAACATATTCAAATGGTTGAATAATGAATATAATAGCAAGGTAAGACAATTAACAAAGTGCATAAATTAAATCACAATAAACCAACATAAACATGTCATAGTAGCCTATAGATCAAATGTATAAGGAACAAATTTTAACTATATAACATATCAAGTACCCTGTGTAAAATATCATCATGGATAAAGGCATGTGTAAGTACATATTTAAGCTCAAACATGATAATGTAGAGTGACCATAGATTAATATAACCTTTGTGTATCATTATCAAATAAGATTCCCATAATTTACATATGACATGAGTAGAGGCAAGGCCAAACATCTAAAATAGGAATAGATCATGTATCTATGTATGCATGTATCATACTCAAGTATAAGTGTGACACACATGTGTGTATGTAGAAGTAACTGAGTATGCCATCCATCAACATGGAAATAACATACATATTCCAAGGAGTTAATAAAACTTGTAAGTGCCAAAAATGTTTTAGTATTTTTCAATACTTTTGATTTTTTTTAATATTTGAAATTAAGGATCTTGATCTCATCCGATAGATGGTCATAGGTATCTCCCTTGTTTGGTGCCTAAAAACCTTAAGTTGGATATTTTACATTATTTTAATCATGACTAGATAGGTTTAGAACGTACATAACATGTTCATCTTCATGTTTTGCATGTGTAGTATCATAAGTAATGCTATCATTTAGAATATGTATTAGTTTTCTTTCATGAGGGAAGGAGATACCTTATTTTTTCATGATCAATGAATTTTTTTGTGAAGCATTTTAAGAAGACTCCACATTGTTCCCATGATTAATTTGCATTTGACTCTTGTAAGGTTGACTCAAAATTTAAACCAAGATGGATGTATGCAGTAATAAGCATTTACATGCTCATCTGCTATTTTTTTTCCCCTTGTTCAAATTCAATTTGGTATTTTCTATAAGTGGATTTAGCTTAAAAATGCCAAGAAATGTAGGTTTGAATAGGTTATGTGACAAGTGGTCAAGTGGATTGAATTTTATGTTTTGAATTTTCCCATCTGTCATATCATAAGTTGTAACATCATAACTATCATAGTAATATGAAATATGGTGATAGTTATATTCATTATTGACCAATAGCTTAAGCTCAAATGGTGGATGAAAATTTGGTTATATTGTCTCATCTAGTGATGTTTCTTGGTCTTGATGTGAATCTATGTGTATATTAGTATTTAGTGCCTTATTTATATTTGGATATAAAGGAGCCATTGTAATTGACTCACCTATTTAATATGTATGGATATGCTCAAGAGGGATGAATTATTTAGGTGTTAATACTATAGGGATGACTTCAAATTCAAAATATATCATTTTAAAAAAATGTAAAGGTTCATCATTAGCAGGCATGGATAATAAAGACCCATAATGTGTGGATTTTTCATATCAATGAAGTGTATATGGGGAAAATTCCATTAAATGTATCCAAGGTCTATCCAAAATTAAATTATAATGTAAGGATTGATACATGACATAAAAAGTAACTAAAATAATTTTGGTCCTAAGGTCACATCCAATGTAATTTGAACAATCAAAGGGCTATGTAATTGTCAAATCCTTTTATGTTATAACTATGTTTTGAAGAAGATTTGTGTTAATACCCATGGTGGTTAGGAATTATATGTTATAAAATGTTTAAGCCTAATCCATTATCAATTATCACCCTTTTGATACCTTTATTTTGCATTATCACTTGTATTAACAAAGGCAAATTTTGGTCAAAATATTTTTGGATGGTAAATATATTAGATAAAAGGTGATGATATTTTTACTATTCTTGAGGTCTTTATCAATATCCATAAAATAAGTAGGATCAATATAACATGGAACTTGTGTCTCATACAATGCTCATATAGGCTTTCATTATAGACATTAGATTTCTCTAAGATCTCATGGATTGAAAAACTTTCCATGCATATTTATAAATTGGTCAATAATCTCATATCCCTTAGATTTTATTACAAGATTAGGTCTAGGAGGAACGTATATTAATAGGTGGAGGAATAGGTTGAGAAATCCTCCCTTTTCTAGTAGTAACAACATGGACCACATAATCCAATATAAGTCATGGGTGAATAATGGGTGTGAGATGCTAGCTATTATTCAAATAAGACTTAGATAGAATCAATGGTTGAGAGAATGTATGTTGGTGTATAAATACTAGATCAATTGCATTGTAAAAGTAATTTTAAAGAGAGATCAAGTGTTGTTTCTTATTGAAAACCCTCTCATTGTAAGCATTAGGATAAGAAGGAGGATGTTGGGATGCATGTTTTGAATCTCTTATGGATTAGATGGCTTGAGTTAGGCAACTAATGTAGCAAACCATAGAAACTATACGGTATTGGAACATGAAATAATTTATAGATATGTCCATTGCAAACATGATTATAAAATTATAACAATAAGTAATAAGGGATGGAAAAATTAGATAACCCAAATTATCTTAGGGTTTGATGTTCAATGATTAGATTCACCAAATTTTTAACCCTAAATTGGGTAAAAGGGATTATCCCATCCTTTTTGGTGTAAGGGTTAATAATATAGAAATGAAAATACACAAAGATGATTATTAGATCTGCATTAGTCTAATTAGGTGCTAAACTCAGATATAAGCATACATTAAATTATTTATGCTTAGTATATACTAAATATAGAAATTAAAACTAAGTTATGCATGGAAATGATAAAGAAGTAATATACTTAGATAATTCTAATGCTAACATAATGTTGGATCTAGAATAGGTAGAAAACAAACTAGAATAAGGTTGTGGAATAGTCATCAAATTATGGATCTAACACTTTTGGAGCTATAGACACTAACATTAGCCTGAGACAGTTGTGTCAACACTAATTTCAATATTATATGTAAGTGTACTATATAGAATACTTGTTGAAAATGGATTAGACCACTTAGATTATTTTTGGTTTGACATCGCCTTCACTTTGGTGTATTTAAAGTTTGGGTCGTGAATTATTGTTCCTCATGTAATGTCAAAACGCTAGTTCTTGATATTCATGGTGACCTTGGAGAAAAATGAGTTAGTGGGCACATGGTGTTGAGCTAAACCCAAATATCCCATTATCATAAGACACTACCTATATATACAATAATATATAAGAGGGCCTCAGACTCATGTAGTTCTCCCCTACATGTTGGCTTATGTGTGAATCATGAAATATTGTGAAAATAAAATACAACAATGATCTGGCTTGTAACTTAGCAAGTCAGGCCCTTAGGCTGATCCTTTGGCACTTTAGAATTATATCTGTGTTGTACCTATGATTGGTATGGATATAGTGAAGGTTTATTCAATTGAATGCTTGATATATTACTTTTGATAAGTTGCCTTTGTCTCTTTGATCTTTTACTAGGTGAGGAATGAATGAGAGTTGATCTTGTATTTCTATCAATCCATTTTGAGTAATAACTCACATTAAATCACTTAAAATAACAATTAGAATACATTTCATTTGCATAATAACTGACTTTAGGGAACTGAACACTTACATTGGGTCATGAAACTAACATTGATGCTAGTGTTTGTCCAAGACATTAGTGTTTAAGGATAAGGAAAGTAGGTACAAGTTCAAAACTTGTAGAGATGGAAGATAAGTACATTTTAATAATTTTGGAAAAGATAGAAGGCTTATGTCATCAAAATAAGACAAGTTAGACTAAGAGATATAGGTCGAGGGGCATAAGGTAGAGAAAATTTGAGACTTGTAGAAATGAGAAAGGTCCAAAACTGAGAGGAATAACCAAGGTTTGAGTTTTCCAAGTATACAAGACTAAGATGTTATATAATCCATTAATATCATCTATAGTACATCATACAAGGTTAAATAATATGATAGAAAGGGTGATATAATATGATGTTGGACACATTATTTTTAATAAACTAAGACACATTATTCATTGATACATTGATGAAGAAATTGAAAAGGGGGAGGCTAAACATTTTATAGAGAAGTATTGACCCACACAACCAATTTTTGTTAAATATTTAGACAAACATTAGCTCGATAGGGTTTGAATGTGGTCAAGCTATTGTCATACCATTAAAAAAGTCAAGAAATAAATAAATGTGGCCATTGAATCATACCATTCACATCTATAAAAACCTTTTCTTGAGGACAATACAAACTTATACACATAACATTGTGGATTAGTTAGTTCAACATATAACCATTATTTTTTATATAAACTATTGGTAGACACAAGTATGTAAGGATGTATATTTTAAAATAACTTTAAAGTTATGATAATTGAAAATATTTCATGGGTTAAATATTTTAAAATTCTAAACTGTCATGCCACCTTTCACACAACTGATAGCTAGATAGCTTGGGTGCAAAATCAAATAGACAATACATTTCATTATAAGTAATATATGAAACACTAGTCATATCAATATGAAATTATCTATTTTCAGTCCATGAATGCACATGTAAATATGTCATTAATGTGGAGCTGATTAGAGAGATAAAAGAGAGTTATTTTTTCACAACATGGGGTATGGTTTGAAAAACCCCACTAAAAATAGTTATAAAGTGTACAACATAAAGTATTTTTCCACTTCTTTTTCTTTATTTACTATTTTATTGGAAATCTCAATTAAATGAATCTTATTTAATACATAAGACATGAAAAATGAAGTAAGAGATGTAAATGAGGGTGAATTATGTATTAATATTAGAGGATCAATGGATGCATATGAAGGCACAATAGATGTTTTGGCAGATGATAGTCAAAACCAACTCATGCATGTGTCTACACGTATGGGCGGGAGTGGGGGGCGGGGGCGCATTGGCATGTATACTCATACACATTTGGTTATCTATTTTTTTAGAATCTTAGTGGCATAGTTTTCTTTTTATTAATATATCATGGTTAGTGGAATATAGGAAGAAATTGAAGCCTTTAGAATAAGAGCTAGGGATATTTTTTAGAGTTGTCTCACAACATGAATTAACTATGGAACACTATGCTTCTTGTAAAGGTTTATTGCATATATTTAAAACAAAGTCAAGAGCAAAGAAATATCAAGCACACATAGAATTCAACACCCAATGACTTAGTCATTCTAACAAGTGCATGATGGGTTACAAAATAACCTTCATAGAGATAAATGTAAGATAAAATATGATCAAAATAATATGACAGAAAATGTTGCAAGAGATAACCTCTTTTTGAACCCTTTTCATAACAATAGAATATGAAAAAACTTGAATCATATTAATCTTGATTCTCCAATACTTGATGTTGTTCTAGACTTATCTAAATTAGATAAAAAATGTAATTTATTTGAGATTTATACCCTTATTGCATATTTTGTATGTAGAATCCCCCCTTAAATCCTATTGAAATAATGGGGTCATAACCATTGACAAGGCCATGGTGTGAAATTGAAAGGAGTCTAGAATCTTATCAAGGCTTATTTTTGTTTTGATTTTCCAACCCTAAACACTGTAAGGCCATTGTTAACCATGCCCCTTGTTTTATTTGTAACAATATGGTGTTTTTTTCTCATTGGACCCATGATTTTCAAGTTTCAAAAGAATCAAAACTGAAAATACATGTTTGGTTCAAATTTATTGGTTTTCACTTCCCATTTGGGATTTTATTGATCAACTCATAAAACCCATAGGTGACTTCATTTATCATGAGCAAAAAAATAACTTGTAGCTCATCCCCAAAAATGGTTTTGTGTGGAAGTATATTTATCTCAGGACCTCAAAGAGTCCATAGACATTCAAATTGGGAACAATAGATTTACTCAACAAGTGTTGTATATCAACATACCAAATAGCTTTTTTCAATACCAATCCTTGGACCATATGATCTGGGAATATCCCTTAATGGTGCATGCTCTTCCTAATTCTCAAGAAAAGGGTGGGCCTAAAGTGAAACCTCATAAGGGTAAGTGCACAAAATTGGGGGACAAAAAGTGGACTATGCGTGGATATGATTTTCTTAAAATTTTAGAAATCTAAACTTCTATAGATAATCTGAGATATCTACACTCTAAATTTGAAGATGGTGTGAGAACATGAAATGTAGAATTTTGAGTTTAGTTTCCAAAACACTATTTTTTTAAAAATGGGTAAGTATAACTAGGTCAAACATCTATAATTTGAAGAGGAACTCCTTTTTTATATAAAATAGAGTAGATAAATAGCTGTGTGGTGCACCATTTTTTTAGCAGAGTTTAATATTATTTAAAACCCTTTAGGGAAACATTAGATAAGATCTTCTAGTTTGTGACCTATATTGTTTTATATTTTTTCAATGAATATTTTTTTATGGATTTTTCATGTAAATAGATTCTAAAAATTGATTAAAAAAATGGATAGCCATCTATGTGACGCACCTAACTACATCAAAAAAACAAAAATTAATTTTTTTTAATATAGTTAGAAATCAATATAGTTTAAAAACTTAAATTAGTCCAAAAATTATAAAAATCGTATTTTTGGAAAGATGAGAGGATGTTTGTTGTGATGGTATTAAGTTTTTGAATTTTCACATTGAAATTCATAGTGTATTTGGCAATCAAATTTGAATTTTGATGTTTTTTATCATAACTCTCAGACTCAGTTGTAGATTGATAGGTCCAAGCCTTAGGTTTAGGAATCCAAGCCATTCCTGAGCCAAAAGACATGGGATTTGAATTCAAATTCAAAATATTGTGATCATATTAATAACATGATCATGTTATTAATAATGTTATTAATGCAATCACATTACTTAATAATGTGATCACATTAAAAACATGATCACATTATATATTCATAACACCCAAAAACTTGAATTTGCACTTTACCTCAAATTTTATATATGACCTTATATGTTCTTCAGATCCCTAATAGTAGTGTTATTTCATGTGATATGAGAAAGGTCCCTAACCTTGGATAGTGAATTAAGGTGTGCTGGTATCACATTAGACTTCAAAAAAATTATAGGCATATTAATATGTTGACTTGACCACTTATAATTACTTATTTTTAAGGTGTAACTCATTATAAATTTTATGAAATAACTTATTTTATCATGAGATGTCATAAAATGCATTTTTTAAACCTATGGCCAAAACTTAGACTTTAAAGTACCAATCTAGCTATGCATCTGAAGTAAATTGGGGCTATTTCAAGTTTCTTCAACCTAATTACATGAATATAAAATGTGATTTGGGGGTTGATCAACTCTAATTTTATTAGATCAATTCAAGAAAAGAAATATAATTTATTTATATTCAATTTATACATGTATATAATGTTGTTTTGAGCTTAACAAACTTGAAATCATCAGCTAATGAATGTAAATGTAAATTAGTTCAATTATGGAGGTAATTAGGTTCAAAATGAGCCACATGAACATATTTTAAATTGTATATTCAATGTGATTTGGAGTTAAATTAACCCTAATGTCATGTCATATATAATTAACCAAAGAGTTGATTCATTTAATCAGGGAGGCATTTGAGGCCAATTTGATCCCCTTAAAGAGCAAGATATGATTTGGGACAAAATTAAAAGTTTGGTTTTATAATGAATTGATCTAATTAGTCAAATTATGTAATTATGGGCATTATATGGGAAAAATTGAGTCGTTAAACCAAATTTATGGGTCAATAAATTGTATAACATGTATGGCTTAACTAACACTACTTTTATCAGAAATGCAAACATGTTCAGATAATTGTCACAAATAGGTGAACAAAAAACTCATTTTTTCTTCAATTACCTTAGTGATTGGACTTTATATCTAATATCTTAAACCCTAAACCCTATACCATTTAAATTAAACCTTAAACCCTCTACCATTTACCTTAAACCCTAATCCCTAAGCCCTAAACCCCAAACCCTTTAAATTATAGACCCTAAACCAATAAATTTAGCCCCAATTAAAATCCTTTATATATAGTAAGAATTAGGTTTAATGGATGGACTTGGTCAAAATCACATCACTCATTACCACATTTGACTTAAATAGATCAATTTATAATGATTTGGGGGCTCATTGATCCCAAAATCACACTTTTTACTCACAAATATAGGTTCAATGAGCTCAAATTTGCCCCAATCACCATCATGATTGTACTTTATATAATGTAAAACCTATACCCTAAGCCCTAATCCCTAAATTTCATAATCCCTAAACTTTAAACCATAAATATAAACTATTTAAACCTTAAACCAGTCATTTTAGCACAAATTAACATCTTTTAATCAAAGAATTAAGTTCGCAAGGCTCAATTTGGCATAAATCAAATGATTGATTACCCCATTTTATTAATTCACTCAATTTGCATAATGACATGGGGTATAATGACAACCCAAATAAACATTTTATAGTCACAAATGGGTCCAAGTGATTCAAATTATCCTCAATTATCTTTGTGATTGACTCTATGTACCATAAACCATAAACCCTTAACAGTATACCCTAAATTATAAATCATAAACTTTCCCTATTTACCAATTGATTTAGTCTCAATTAACATCCTTTGTAGTAAGAAGTAGGTTCACATGGAATAGAGATATTAGACATTATATACAGGTCCTTAAACCTAAACCCTATGCCCTAATCCCTAATCCCTAAAACATAAAGTGTAAACCCTATGCCCTAATGCCAACTACATACCAAAAAAATACGTGACTTATGATATAATTGATTTTATCATAAGATGTCTACAATGAATTTTTTAAACCTATGGCCCAAAATTAGCCTTTGGATTACCAATCTAGCTATGCATTTAAAGTAAATTAGGGCTATTTTGAGCCCCTTCAACCTAATTGCATGATTATAAAATGTGATTTGAGGTTTGATCAGCCCTAATTTCATTAACTTTATTAAAGAAAAGAAACATTTTTTACTTATATGCAAGTTATGCATGTATAAAATGTGGTTTTGAGTTGAATAAACTTGAAGTCATTAGCTAATGAATGCAAATGTTAATTAGTTAAATTATGGAGCTAATTGGGGTCAAAATGAGCCACATGAACCTATTTTTTAGTATATGATGTGATTTGGAGTGAAATTAAGCCTAACATCATGTCATATATAATTAACTAAAGAGTTTGTTCATTTAATCGAGGAGGCATTTGATGCTAATTTGAACCCCTTAAAGAGTAATATATGATTTGGGGCAAACTTAAAAGATTGATTATATCATGGATTGATCCAATTAGTTAATTTGTGTAATTAGAGGTGTGATCTAGGCAAAATTGAGCCCCTAAACCAACTTTATGGCTAAATCAATTGTATAACATGTATGCAACATGTACATGGCTTAACTAACCCTACTTTTATCAAAAATGCAAACATGTCCAAGTAATTAGAATAAAAAGCTCAAATTTTCTTCAATTACCTTAGTGATTGGACCTTATATCTGATATATGAAACCCTAAACCCTATATAATTTAACATAAACCCTAAATCTTGTACTTTTTACTTTAAACCCTAATCCATAAAACCTAAACCCCAAACCCTTCAAATTATAGACCTTAAACCCTAAACTAATAAATTCATCCCCAATTAACATCCTTTATATATAGTAAGAATTAGGTTTATAGGGATGGACATGGTCAAAATAAAATCACTCATTACCACATTTGACTTAAATAGATCAATTTGTAATGATGTGGGGGCTAATTGATCTCAAAATCACATTTTTACTCACAAATATAGGTTCAAGGAGCTCAAATTTACCCCAATCACCATCATGATTGTACATTATATAATGTAAAACCTATACCCTAATCCCTAATCCCTAAATTTCCTAATCCCTAAACTTTAAACCATAAATATAAACTCTTTAAACCTTGAACCAATCATTTTAGCACAAATTAACATCATTTATTCAAAGAATTAAGTTCACAAGGCTCAATTTGGCATAAATCAAATGATTGATTACCTCATTTAAATAATTCACTCAATCTGTATAATAACATGGGGTATAATTACAACCCAAATAGACATTTTATAGTCATAAATGGGTCCAAGTGATTCAAATTATCCTCAATTATCTTTTTGATTGACCCTATGTACCCTAAACCATAAACCCTTAACACTATACCCTAAATTATAAATCATAAACTTTCCCTATTTACCAATTGATTTAGTCCCAATTAACATCCTTTATAGTAAGAAGTAGGTTCACATGGAATAGAGATATTAGACATTATATACAGGTCCTTAAACCTAAACCCTATGCCCTAATCCCTAATCCCTAAAACATAAAGTGTAAGCCCTATGCCCTAATGCCAACTACATACCACAAAAATACATGCCTTATGATATAATTGATTTTATCATAAGATGTCTAAAATGAATTTTTTAAACCTATGACCAAAAATTAGCCTTTGGATTACCAATCTAGCTATGCATTTCAAGTAAATTGGGGCTATTTTGAGCCCCTTCAACCTAATTGCATGATTATAAAATGTGATTTAAGGTTTGATCAGCCCTAATTTCATTAACTTGATTGAAGCAAAGAAACATTTTTTACTTATATGCAAGTTATACAAGTATATAATGTGGTTTTTAGTTGAATAAACTTGAAGTCATTAGTTAATGAATGCAAATGTTGATTAGTTAAATTATGGAGCTAATTGGGGTCAAAATGAGCCACATGAACCTATTTTTTAGTATATGATGTGATTTGGAGTGAAATTAAGCCTAACATCATGTCATATATAATTAACTAAAGATTTTGTTCATTTAATTGAGGAGGCATTTGATGCCAATTTGAACCCCTTAAAGAGAAAGATATGATTTAGGGAAAACTTAAAAGATTGATTCTATCATGAATTGATCCAATTAGTTAATTTGTGTAATTAGGGGTGTGATCTAGGCAAAATTGAGCCCCTATACCAACTTTATGGTTCAATCAATTGTATAACATGTACGCAACATGTGCATGGCTTAACTAACCCTACTTTTATCATAAATGGAAACATGTCCAAGTAATTGGAACAAGTAGCTCAAATTTTCTTCAATTACCTTAATGATTGGACCTTATATCTGATATATTAAACCCTAAACCCTATATCATTTAACTTAAACCCTAAATCTTGTACTTTTTACCTTAAACCCTAATCTATAAACCTTTAAACCCAAACCCTTTAAATTATAGACCTTAAACCCTAAACCAATAAATTTATCCCCAATTAACATCCTTTATATATAGTAAGAATTAGGTTCAAAAGAATAAACTTGGTCAAAATCACATCACTCATTAAGCAAAAATTAGCTTAATTGGCTTAATATGTGATGATGTGGGGGTTAATTGAGCTCAAAATCACATTCTTTATTCATATATATATATAGGTTTAAGGAGCTCAATTTTGCCCCAATCACCTTCATGATTATACCTTATATACCCTAATCATTAATCCTTAAATTTACTAATACCTAAACTCTAAACCATAACTATAAAATATTTAAACCTTGAACCAATCATTTTAGACAAAATTAACATCATTTAGACTAATAATTAAGTTCACATGGCTTCATTTGGCCTAAATCACATGATTGATTTCCCAATTTGACTAATTCACTCAATTTGCACAATGACATGGGTTATAATGAAAACCCAAAAACATATTATATAGTCACAAATGGGTCCAAGTGATTCAAATTGTCCTTAATTATCTTTATGATTGACCTTGTGTACCCTAAACCATATATAAATTGAAACCTAATCCCTAAACCATAAACCTTGAACACTATAACCTAAATTGTAAACCATAAGCTTTCCCTATTTACCAATTTATTTAATCTCAATTAACATCCTTTATAGTAAGAAATAGGTTCACATGGCATAGAGAAATTAGACATTATATATGTCCTTAAACCTAAAACCTATACCCTAATCACTAATCCCTAAATTGTAATCCCTATGCCATAATCCCCACTACATGCCACAAACATACATGCCTTATAATATAGTTTACTTTATCATGATATATCATAAAATACATTTTTAAACCTATGGTCAAAACTTATCCTTTGGAGTACCAATCTAGTTGTGCATCTAAAGTAAATTGGGGCTATTTTGAGCCCCTTCAACCTAATTTCATGACTATAAAATGTGATTTGGGGGTTGATCAGCTTTATTTTACCTAATCACCATCATGATTTTACCTTATATACCCTAAAACCTATACCCAAAATCTAATCCTTAAATTTCCTAATCCCTAAACTCTAAACCATAAATACAAACTCTTTAAACCCTAAACTAATCATTTTAGCCCAAATTAACATCACTTAGACTAATAATTATCTTTATAATTTACTATGTGTATCTTAAACATAATCCCTAAACACTATACCTTAAATTTTAAACCAAAAACTTTCCCTATTTACCAATTGATTTAGTCCTAATCAACATACTTTATAGTAAAAATTAGGTTCACACATGGCATAGAGCAACTAGACCTTATATACAGCATTAGACCTAAACCCCACATGCCCTAATCCCTAAACCCTAAACCTTAAAACATAAATTATAATCCCTAAACCCTATGCACTAATGCCTTAATCCCTAATCCCTAATCCCTAATCTATATTAAGTATAACATGATCATGTTATTTAATAACATAGTCACATTATTCTTAATATAGATAACACTTGGTTCTCAATGTCAATGTTTAACCCTAACCATGGATTAATAATAACGTGATCACATTATTACATAATGCAATCATTTTATTCTAAATATATGCTTATCATTATGTATGTTGAAGCATAACCTAGTATTATGAATAACGTGATTGCATATAATGTGATCACATTATATAACATGATCGCATTATTATTATTATTATTATTATTATTATTATTATTATTATTATTATTATTATTATTATTATTATTATTATTATTATTATTATTATACTAACCTCACTTTTAAACATCTATTTTTAACCCAAATCAAGAATTATGTCCCCACAAACATTCTCTACATACTTATGCGGGACCTATGGCACCTGACCCCACCTCTGAAATTTATCAATTATCCTTGATGGGTGATGGATCAAATTTGAGGAAGAGGAAGATATTGAATAAAAAAACACCAGAGAAGTTAGTAGATTTGAGAGAGAGAGAAACAAGATACGAATGTAAAAACTTCATGGTAGACAAGGTACAAACCCTAATCCTAATGAACCAAAAGCCATAGATAATGAGCCAATTGACAATAATGAATTAAAAAATGATTCAACTAACCATAATGAAGTGAATAATTATGAAATTTATTGTAATGAAATAAACAATAATGAACTAGATAATGTTGGAAGTTTACATTCAAAGTTCCAAGTTTTTTATTTTATTGTTGATGAGTCTATATACGATGCTTCACCTCCCATGAATGAATAAAATTTGATAGAAACAAATAATGATGAAATTAACCATCAATAAAATTTCATGGAAATAATAATGAAGAAATAAATAATGAATACAATGTCATCCCACCTCTAAACAATTAAAGTAATAATGATTTTTAAACACCCTCTCAATAAATTCCACCATTAACAATACCTCTAATAATTTTGCATAGAAAAGACAAGCAATTAATTGAAGTTGATGAAAATAATTTAGAACCAATGTATAACAAAATGTTTAATCACCATTCAAGAAGATGGACTCAACAAATTTGGGATAGTTTCTTTCATAATTTGGATTATGATAGTCAAATATGTCAATCATTTGTTTTATTGATAAAATTGATTAAGATTAGACCTATAATGTACACATTAGGACTAAGATCATCTAACATGAATGATGAAAATAATGAAATTTTTGAAAATTTACCTAATATATATCATATTTTAGGCCCAAAATCATGCACCTAAGATTTTAATATTTCTCGGTGTATACTTACAAATTGTGCATTAAATGACCAAACATGAAAAAAATGAATGGTTTTAAAAACAAGCTGAACACTTAATATAAATAGAAAAACATTAATGAAAGCAACTGAAATACGTGAAAGGATTAATAAACCTAATACCAATGAGCTCTTGGCATTCTCAGTTAGAATTCCACTAAAGTGCAAGCATATGGCTGATAATTTCAAAGAGTTACTTGCTCAATTTTGGAAAGATAAAACAAAAAGTTTTGCCCAATGCAAGAGATGTAGTGAAAAGAAAAGTTGGTTCTCAAAACTATGAACTATATCTAAAACATTTATTGGATATGAATCAAATACAATTTTACTCTAAATTTTTGGAAAAACATCCACACATTTCTATTTGTCAAAGATATTTTAAGATGGAAAAACCTTTTTATGCAAAAATTAATCACACACACACCACTTATTGTAGATAACATGTTGAATTTTCATTGCACTATGATGTTTTTTATCATATTCATTTAATTTTCATACTAAAAAATTTTTATAGGAGTGTGGAATTGAATTACCACCAAAATCAACCAAGGAATTTATTCCAGCTATCTTTTGTAAAATACTGGATGTACACTTATTTTACAACAAATCATGTTTGAATGGAAATTATAAAATTTATGGTCAATCACCAAATTTTAAAAATGTATCAATGAGGAGATTACAAGTGAAATTGGATAGAAATTATTTTTTTTAATCAAATATAAATTAGTGACTTATCAAGTAAAAGATGGAAAACAATCTAAAAGGTGTGAATTTGTTACAAAAAAAATGTCTATTTTTTAAGTTTTGGTCAAATTTAGGGAGAATATTATTTATGAGTATGTAAGGCACACACATAGGGCTAGATGGTTGGATGAACATTTCAAGATAAGTAAGGATACATTACAACTTGGTTCAATTATTTTAGTAGTTGACTTTACTAAAAATTAAAAATTTAAACCCCAAATGGAAGTTCAATCGTAGTATTATAACTCATCAAAAGTTGGCATATTTTTGCATATAACATTTAGACATGCACCTGATAGTACATAAAAATAACAAAATATATTAAGGGAGTACCATTTTTATATTAGTTATGACCGAATACATTGTTTAAAGTATGTACAAGGTTGATTTCAGAAGTTATATAAATAGTTGAGTTAGAGGAAAATTAATTTCAATCAACATTACAGTTGGTCATGAAATTGCACATCACAATTAAAAAATGTGGAGATGTTTTATTGGTTCATAAGGATGCACATTAAAATTGGTGTAGAACACATTTGGAGTTTCACCGAGTCTAGCCATGGAAAAGGGAAGCATGATAGTGCTAGAACATGTGTAAAAAAATCTATTAAAAGGGAGGAGTTTAAATTTGAAGAGGGTGTTCATTTGACAAATTCAAAAACCATGGTTGAATGGTGTAATGAGAACATGTGTCATAGTGCTCAACCAAATTATAATATTCTTAGACACTTTTAGTTAATGGAAGAAGAAACTTGGCAAAGTATGAGGATTGTATGACTCTAATGGGATAAAGTGACCTCCACTCATTTTATAGCTCAAAAGCAAGTTCTTGGACTATTCATATGAGAGACTTGGCATGTTTCTATTATGCATGCATGGACTTTGTTTGGAATGAGAGTGAATCATAAGAGTGGGTGTATGATTGGATTTCCAAACCTCTAATTCTAATCAGCACATATTAGGTTCCAAAAACATTGTAACTTACAAATATGACAACATCAAATGACTTTGACCATATATTTGATTTAGTGCAATCAGGTAGAATATTTTTCATTATGTACAATTTATGCTCATTATATATCTTCATATTATCACTAAAAATGGTTTTTTATGATACAGGGCATGTTTTTATAGTTATTGCAGATGAGGATAATGAAGAGGGAATTGATTACTACTTGTGTCAGTGTGTAGAAATAAATAAAAATTTGACTTCCCTAGTTATAGATGGAGAAAAATTAACTATCCCACTAGGTCAGTGGTAGTCACTAGAACTTGGTTTTGATCATATCCTATAAAATATTTAGATCAATGGTTTTTAAAGAGTTTGAAATGAATAAGAAGATACTGAATTATTTAAATTTGATTCTTGTAACAAATATTCAATTACAAAAATATCATAGAAGGCCATTAAATAAGAAACTGTGGAAAGTTTAGGAGTCAAACCATGAAGTTGTTTTTGATACTATTAAGATTAGAGAAGATCCTAGTGGTTCATTGGGTTGAAATACATAGGTATGTTGAATTTTAAAATTTATATGTAATAAACTTTACCAAAAAATTTTATTTTGTAGGTAGTATAAACAAATTTCATTTTTAATAACTTACTAATAATTTTTTTGTAGGTTAGTGGTACCAGATAAGCTTCTACCTTCACGTGGTTGGCACTATCAGTAGATAATTCTATATTATTTAAGATAAGATAATTTCAAGTAAGACATGATGTAATATTGGGTTGGACATGATCTAAGCTCAGGAGATGACTTACAGGTTTCATTTTATGTGTGTTTGAACTTAGGCTAAAAAATTACATTTTTCATGTATTGGGAAGGGTGTTCTTGAGGCCAGAATGGGTGGTGGGTTTATTGATCAAGCCTAATGGGAAGCCAAAAACATGGTATTAGACATTATACTCCCCCATGAACATGTTTTTAGTGTCAATTTTTGGTCAAAAAGTATTGAAACAACAATTATGTAACCACAACTTAAACTTTGACAACATTTGTTATCAGTGTTTCTACACTCATAATGGTAGTGAAAATTCACTTCTAGGTGGATTTGAACATCATGGTGGTTTGATAACATATAATTTACCTATATAGATGTGATCAAATAAATATATTTTTATGTGGAGGTCCCAGAGGTAGAAATGGCAGTTGAAGCTCAAGAAGTTGCTTGTTCAATGCCAAAAAGTTCCATTTTTGGACCCCTCACTGAAACTTGTCTAATAGATTTCTCTCAAAGGTTATACCTAAGTGATTTGGGGTGAGATTATAGGAATTAAATAGGTATGTAATGGATCTAACAGTTCATGTAAGTGACTTAAAGGTTTTGATTTATGTACATTTGAACTTAGGCTAAAAAATTGCATTTTTCTTGTATTGGAAAGGGCATTCTTGAGGCCAGAATGGGTGGTGGGATTATTTATTGGGCCTAATTGGAGGAAAAAAAATTGATACTATATGTTATATGCCCCATAGATGTGTTGGCATTTTCATTTTTTAGTTAAAAATCATCAAAACCATATTTCTACAACCACAACATAAACTTTGACAACATTTGTTGTCAGTGTTTCCACGCTCTAGAATGGTAGTGAAAATGCACACTTTGGGTAGATTTGAATGTTTTGGTAGTTTGATAACATGTAATTTTCCTATATAGACATTATTTAAGTGATATATTCTTAGGTGGAGGTCCTGAAGGGAGAAATGATAATTGGAGGTCAAGAAGTTGCTTGTTCAATGCCAAAACATTGCATTTTTGGACCCCTCACTGCAACTTGTCCAACAGATTACTATCAAAAGTTACACATGAGTAATATAGAGTGATAGTATAAGGATTAAATATGTATGATATGGATTTTATAGTTCATATATATGACTTATAGGTTTCTTTTTACATGTGTTTTAACTTAGGCTAAAATTTTGAACTTTTTTGTATTAGCAAGGGCATTCTTGAGCCCAGAATGGGTGGTGGGTTTATCGATCGGACCTAATGGGAGACCAATAACCTAGTCCTAGACATTATAAACCCCCTTATATGTGTTTTTAGTGTCAATTTTTAGTCAAAAATCATCAAAACCATAGTTTTATAACCATAAATTAAACTTTGACAACATTTGTTGTTAGTGTTTCCACGCTCCAAAACAGTAGTGAAAATGCATTTATAGGTGGATTTTAATGTCATATATGTGTGATAACCTGTAATTTTTCTGTATGGACATGATATAGGTGATATATTCTCAGGTGGAGGTCCTAGAGGCATAAATGATAGTTGGAGCTCAAGAAGTTGCTTGTTTAATGCCAAAAAGTTGTATTTTTTAGACCCAACACTGCAGCTTATCCAACAAATTTATCTCAAAGGTTAAACCTAAGTGATATATGGTGTTATTATAGGGATTAAATATGTATGGTATGGATCTAATGGTTCATGTAAATGACTTACATGTTTCATTTTACACGTGTTTGAACTTAGGCTAAAAAATTACATTTTTCTTGTATTGGGAAGGGCTTTCTTAATGCTAGAATGGGTAGTGAGTTTATTGATCAAGTGTGATGGGAGGCCAAAAACCTAATCCTATAAATTATCCTCCCTCCCAAATGTGTTGTAAGTGTCATTTTTTGGTTAGGAAGCAATAGAACAATAGATCTGCTAAACTCTCAACCTATAGAACATGTTAAAACTTGGGTAAGATAAGTTGATGGTTTATTTGAGTTATATAAACTTGGGTAAGAGTTATAACATGTTAAAATTTATAAAATAATACTATAAATATAATTTTTAATATCTACAAACTCTATTTTGATAAATTAACCTATTGGAGCAACAATAAGGTCCAAAGACCTAGAAACATAAAAAGATAGGATTTGAGAATGAGAGCTCAATCTCTTCGATACCTATAATTGGTTGATTTATTGTAAGTTTTGACACCTACATAAATCCTTGAGTTTTCATAAGACCTATCCAAATTTTATTAAAGAATTTTGTTCAAAATAAGGAGAGTAGATCTAAGAGATTGGTGACTAGTTAAGATCAGACCTAATGAGTAATTGATTAGTTTAAAAGAAGATTGTTTGAGAGTGGATTTTGAATCAAGTTGAGAAAAAGAGTGGATAAGTGAGGTTGGAATTATTCATGATATTAGAGAATATGAATAGGACTTTCATAGCCTTATTAAACATATAATACCAAACTATGCATTAGGTGGTATTAGGGGATGATAAAGGGTTTTGGCCAAAGATGGATCATTGTATCATGAGTGGATATTTTGTTTCAAGTCAATAAGGATGTCTTTTATTAGGATAAAGAAATTATATTCAAGGTTATTCAATATTTTATCTTGAAATTTCAGAAAATGTAAAGATGCAAAGATGAATAATTAGACCATGTACATGGTCACCAAAAGGAATTAAAAGTAGAAGAGGTATTGATAGATATTACTCAAGAGGTGAGGGAAAATATAAAGGAAAAAAATATATAGAAGGCATACAAGAATTAGGCTTAGTTTCAATAAAATATAGTGGAAAAGGCACTAAAGCGAAGTGAAGGTGAAAGATCAAGTAACTTATAGGTATAGTTATTTGAGTGAGAAATTTAAAGGGATCTATGAATGATTTTATGTCTTTGCATTATACAAGCTTGAACATGATTGGGTATGGGTTTTAAGTGTAACAAAATTATGTTAATGATCAATTGAAAATTTGTAAATGGGTGATGACAAATATAAAATAAATAAGAGTGGCATTAGTCATTTCCACTACACAATGAAATAAAAACTCTAATTTAAAAAAATATGGGATATCCAAGATTTATATCATTGAAAAGAACAATTTTTTAATCCTCATTTGTGTAAAACATTAAATAAGAGATCTGATAGATAATAGTTTGGAAGATCAAAATAACACTACACAATAACACATAATGAAATAAAAACTAAATACAAACTAGATAGATTACCATGATAGGAATACAATATAGGCACATGTGTATAATGTTAATAATACATAGATTATCTTGATAGGCATACATAAAAATACATCTACCAACATAGTATCTAATGTTGGGTGAATGTCATATACACATATACAATGCCAAAAATGCTTAAATTTACATATAGGCATACAAAAAATCACATCTCATGTAAGACAATCTATTAATCAAATATCCTCCCTCTCTTTATCTTCCTTAAAGAAGACTTTCCCTGGGATGCCTTGATAATATATGGAGACCCCTTTAATGCCTTGGATTTCTCCAAGGTCTGAATGTGGGTCCTATGCTCATAGCTCTCTTGTAGTTGAACCTGTTCAAATATAAGTATTATTATAAAATTAACATAAAATACATTCAACCAATTTTTAAAAAATTAATTTTAAACTACAATAAAAAATCATTTAAACATGCACCTACTTCAAGCTCATGGTCCTGATTAATCTATTTTTGACACTCAAACAAGTCAATGTTAGGCTTAACTACTTGAATAGGCATCTAAAATATGGGATAAATATGAGAAGTTTCCCTACTAATCATCTGATTGGGATGATTAGATGTCATAAGACAACTCTGCATACATAATACATTCACATAACTTATATTTTCCCCAAGTATGTAGTAAAATTATTAAAAATAATTATATTTTTATAATTCAATATTACAAGTTAATATATACTTCTGTTAGTACTTGTGTATATGACATTGTAATAGAAATGCTTATGTTTGTCTCGGTTCATAGAGAGGGAGGAGTGTCTACTTGAGCCATCAATTGTTCATGTAAACAAGGCCTCAATTAATTTTATATAAAATATAAAATATATATATGGAAAGTTTTTCTCAATTTGAACCAATATATATATGACAATGTATTTCAACATGCATATCATGAAAAGACAAGGTAAACCAAGAATCATGGAAGTGAAACTACCATGAAACATGCAATGGCTAAGAATAACAAGTAGTTTGCATGATGGAGGTAATATAAAAATTATAATACATGTAAGAAGTGTGAGTGTAAGAGTAGGAGGTGGAAAGAATAGTAACACTTCAAGAAGGTAAAGTTAGGGAGAAAAAAGGAATAAGAGACATTTCAAGAACTCTATCCTTACCTGTAAAGCTTCTTGGATAGAGTAAAATGTAAATAAGCGTCTAGCAATTTATGATAAATCTTGTGGTGTTCATATATCTAGTTAGATAAGATTTAAATCAGTATTCAATAGGTTTAAAGTGGTAAAACCAAAGTTTTAATACTCTATCTTTAGGCACAGCCAAAAAGAGGAGAACATAGTCAATTTAAAGTGTCATTATAAATGATTAAAATATGAGTAAGGGATAGAGGAGCTATATGAAATGAGTTTAAACACATTAAAATTCTCAATACTATTGAGAAAATGAAAAATATATGGGAAGACTAAATACAACTTAGTTAGTAACAATTCTAAGTTTGCATAGTCATAAAGAAAGACCATATAGAGTTTTTGGAAATAGAGTTGAGGATTTATGGTATTTTCAATGTTGTGGGATATTTTTTTTTACATGTGTTTGATTCTTTAAATTTCTCTCAAATGAAGGAAAAGGGTCTTAAGGGTTTATTCTATCTTATTTGTTCACATAGTCATGTTAGAGAGGTACAATTTTTTTGTAAAACTACATGTTGGCAGTAATTAGTATTGAGAAAGGAAAATTAATAGTTTGAGATGATGTGTGGGGTAAGATTAGATCCATTTCAAGACTTTAAATATTTTATAAGTTTTAAAATTTCATTCTACCTCATTTATTATCCTCTTAGGTAGGTGAAGGACTGAGACAACATAAGTTAGGGTTTGAAATTGGAAAATGAGATAATAATTTATTTAATTGATGAAAATTCATTAAAATTTGTGGAAAAGTATATTTATATAGGAGGAAGATGATTTTTAATATTTAAAGTTGATTTGAGTCCATATGGTATGATTTCATAGTCTGTAGCCTTGAATTAGGCCAAGGAAACCTAGTTAGTCCTAAGGAGTGTTGAGTTAGGTGTTCTCCAAAGAGAGTTAAATTATGAAAGTACATAAATAAGCTATGTGATGTAAAGGGTATCTAAATTTGGGTTTGGTTTGGTTTATATTTTTGTATTTTACTCAGAACAAGGATGTTTGCCTCAAAAAAGGGCTAGTAGAAGGAACGTGTCAAAGAGGAAAGAAGAGTTAAGTGAAGAGTTGAATCTTGGGGTTTGTGTGGAATGGTTGGATGCATGAAATGAGATGTAATTTAGTAGTTATATGGTATTATGAGTATTTTCTAAGGACAAAATAATACTAGCATGCAAACCTATGGAAACACATAAGAAGATTGTAAAGAATAAAGCAAGCATAAAGACAAAGAACATGAAAAGAGAGTATGAACTGAGGAGGTTGATGTTAAAATGAAATATTGTAGTGGTATTTGATTAGTGAAATGACTTAAATTAGAGGAGGATTGAGTAAATACAATGAGGATTAAGAGCCATTGAGTAGGTAAGAGTGAATAATAAAGACCTAGTAGATGCAAAGTGATCAAAGAGACAAAGAGGTTGAAGACAAAAGATAAAAAAGGACAAGAAAATATCAGAGCTGGGTATTTGGTAGAGCTAAGTGTGTGTTTCCATCCATATTAGGTAATCTTGTTAGAACCTATTCATCATTATACTTGATAGATAAATTTAACTTAAACTTATAAAGTAAATATACATAGACTAAATGTACCTAGATCATAAGATTAACTCAAAATTTTACCTCTGTATAAATAAAAGGTGTCATCCTAATAGAGATAAATGTAGTAGTGGATGGGTTAACAGTTGGATCCAAAAATGTAAATAATGGCTGCATCAAATCATATGATGAAAATATCAAATGTGATGATGAAGGCACCATCACCTCTTATGACATAAAAATGACATATATATATTATTTAATTTTTATGTAAATTAATTATTATCTAAATTAAATTTGCAAATATAACTTAAATTTAACATGACATTTATATAAAATTTACCTGCATCTATGTAGTGGCTAATGTCTTCACATCAAATTTGCATGCCAAAAATCATCACTCATAAGAATATTATCCAACCCCTCTGAACCACCAATGTCATTGTCATCAAAATGTCTAGTACACATAGATCCACAAGAGTTACAAAGATGGGGTCAGGTATACACACTAGGTGGCATATCTCTAGCATCGATCTATGAGAGCCTACTCGTATATTAAATGAATGTATCAATGAGATAACTAAGAACATTTAAAGTGTCAATCACTATGCCCTACTAAACTATAGAGGGGATATCAGGTTCAAGTGGATTTTGGATATGGATCCTTGTAGGCTGATGAGATGCATGATGTATACTTGTTCGATCTTATGTAGAGAATTTTCATTATCCCTAAAACTCACTATAATCAAAATAGTTCAGAATCTCATTAAGGACAAATTCATAGTAGAGTTTCCTTAAAAAATATAATGAGACATTATGGTTGTTATATGATGGATAACCAAACACCATCCACCATCAATCCCAAAAATTAGTTGTGATTAGATTATGTTGGTACGATGGATTATAAAAAAATTAGTAGTTACCAAAGATGGTGCATTGGTGACTAGGTCAATAAATAAGGTGAAAATGGAGGATTTTGATTTTTTTATTATTAACCTCAAGTGCTAACAATTTATCAACATAATAAGCCCTACAACTATCCTGATATGAAGCCCATCTATCAATTTGACTGGTTATAAAGTCAATTTGACCTCAAAATATATTTAGTGAATTGACTAGATGGGAACGATGGGTGTTGGTGGAAGTGGGATCCCTCATTCTCCCAATTAATTCTTTAATTTCAATTTTATTTCCTACAATGTTGTCAACTAAACTCTCCTAACTATTTGGGGTATTTTATGAAATTGTAAGAGGGTTAGGAGGAGGGATAAGAGGAACAAGAGGGTTTTGTGGAGGGTTAGGTATAGGGTTAGGAGGAATAACAAGAGATTTATATGGAGGGTTAGGAGGGTTAAGCAAAAGAAAAAAATAGTTAACATGATAAGCTATTCAAAACACAAATTAAAATGAAAATTATTAAAATTACTAAAAATTAGGGTTTAATAATGAAAATAACTAAAAATTACTAAAATATAGGGTTAAAAAGTGTATCTTTTTAGCACCTACCTCATCTACATGGAGGCATCATCTATTAGTGATTTCTTGGGATGAATTTAGTGGCTTCCTAGGAAGGTTGTCTCTCTTACCCAAAATGTGATCATGGAAGGTGAGGTTAACAAAGTAAACTCCAATTCAAAATGAAAAATTTTGCATTTGGGTTTCAATTTTTATTTTTTTGGTGACATAGGTAATGTGATCGCATTATTAACATGCTCACATTATTAAAAATAACCATAATACGATCGCATTATTTTAATAACATGATCACATTATTATTGTTTTTAATAATTTGAGCATGTTAATAATGTGATCACATTACCTATGTCACAAAAAAATTAAAAATTGAAACCCAAATACAATTGCATTATGGCTCTATAATTACTGAGCCATAATTTAAATAACATGATCACATTATTCATTAATGAAATCACATTATCAAAAATGTCCATGGAATTATCCTCCAACTTTGTGCACTTATCCAAAATGGTAATAATGATGGTTTGAACACACTCACAAATAAAATGAATAACTAGGCAAAAATGGTAATAAGCCTTAGCCATCTACATATAGACCTGTTGTGACTACCAGTGCCTCAATCTCTACTAGTAAATATTTTATGCCTATTAAATTTTCCCCTCCACTCTTGAAAACACCACAAGTGATGGCTACCTTGGTTGATACACCACCTTTAGCTTCATATTCACAACCCTTTCCTTGGGTGAAATCATCAAAAGAAGAATGGAGCCTCATTACCCTAGACCATAAAAAACTCCTTTGGCACTCCAAAAGGCCCTCTTCTTCTCCCAATGAGGAGTATATGGTTCATAAGAGATAACCATTTGATTTGAGTTACTTTATGTCACACAAACTAACTTACAATCTATGCATTATGTTTGAACACCTCATAGAGGAGAATGATATGAACCTTGACATTCTCAATGCTAGTTTTTTCATAGAATGTTTGAGGCCTCACTGATCCACTATGTAAGTATGTGATAAGGAATAGTTGTCATGTTTTTATCAAAATGAAAATTATTTGTTTATGAAAAGTCAATATTTTTGGCTTCCTCCTACAAAATGAAAAACAAATAATTTGGTTTGGAGTTATTTTTTAGAATATTTTGTATGATGTTGGTCATGGTGGTGTCATCACATTGTTGGATCTAGATCTCTCTCAGAACAATATCTCCTAGAATTTTGATGCCACCCATCAAGTGGTTTGGATTCTTTTTTACTTTTACAATCACATCATTAGGCTTGTAAATTTATATTTCTCTAATGATGCTATAGAGTGGGATTCACTTTGGAGATGGCAGACAAATTCACTTCTAAATACACATTGGGGCCTCAATGAGTATTTTAACATGGTAGAATTTCTTGAAGGTAAATAATTCCACCTTCCTATGCACTGTTATGATGGTGAGTGCGAGTCTTGGTTCTATAACATTGTAACAAGCTCAGAGTGTTTGATTACAATCATTAGCATATGAATAATTCAAAATCTCCTTAGTTTACTTTGTCCAAATTATTCTAAGGATAGGATCAATTTTTTCAATGGCTAAACTAAGTATTGCTATCTGAACAATATCTCTTAGATTTTTTATCCTATTCATGATATACTAGTTTTGATGCTCCATGACACTTTTCTCTTAGACCATCATCCCATCTTCTTCAACATCGAATGGTCTACCCCTCAAGTGAAACTTGTTTCAACTCAGTTTTAACTTAATACTGCCCATATTAAACATGAAAGAAGGGTGGGACACATTATCATAATTTAGAATATTGTTCCCTATATTAAGGGGGATACTAGATGGATTTAATGATGTTCAGATGATCTATCTTACACTACCACCTTTATTTCAATATATGATAAGCAAGCTACTTTTTTCAGTTACATCTTCAAAATCATACTAACTATGAATACCTTTAGGTATCATATCTCCTTTTAATGTTTAGTTACAAACCTAAGTAGTTCATTAGTGACAAAAACTTTAAATGGAGGAGGCACACAATTCTATAAGGTCTTAACTCTTACCTTAGATGCATTGGCTGAAAATTGGGGACAAAGTCACCAAGGAATTCTTTTCTCTTCTAGGTTATAGATGGGATGCTAATAGAATTAAATCTATAAAGGAAGGAAATGGTTGGATAACCAAACTTCCTGACATTCTTCAAAAATTTATTCATTACTACCATAGAGTTTTTCTAGCACAGGTTAGCTCTTATGAACTAGAAGTAGTTATTTCTTAGTGTCTTTAAACTATCCCTTGTAAAGTCTATGATGCCCAATGTGTTTCTTATGATGGGTCTTTATCTCTTATTGATCTTCATGAGGTAGTTATATAGATGCATATAGATAAAACCCCAAGTATTGATCATTTTTGTTATGATTTTTATCAGACATTATGGGATACTGTGGGTCTTGATCTTCATAGGGCTTATACTAAAGCAATGTTAACAAATTCTTTGGGGCCTCTTATAAATCAGGTAAATATTGAGTTTATCCTCAAATATAGTGACACTAAGATTATTACTAATTGTAGGCCTATTACTCTATTGAATTCCTCTTACAATATTATTGCTAAGGCTTTAGCCCTTAGGCTTAAGCATCTTCTTCTTTTAATTATGAGAATTAAGAAAATAAGATTTATCCAACATAGGTAGATTTTAGATAAAATCATTATTATTTAAGAAGGTATGGATTGGGATTGGGTCTCCAATCAAAAGGCCCTATTTGTTCAAATTGATTTTAAAAAATCCTAAGATCGTATTGAGTGGCCCTTCATTTTGGCCATGCTTCAAGCTCTTGGTTTTGGTCCCAGGTTTGTGCAAATGGTTAATATGGTTTTTTCATATGTTAGGGCATGTATTATTATCAATGGTACTCAATCTTCTCGATTTGAGCTCCATCCTTCAATCTGGCAAGGATGTCCTTTATCCTTCCCTATGTTTTATAAAAAGAGGGATTTAACTCCCTATTAGCTAATTATGCTTTTTGAGATTTATTCAAAGACATTTACCTCCCTCAATCTGATCGTGAATTTCTAAATGGGCATTTTGATGATGACTCTTTCCTCACCCTTTAGGAAGAAGAAGAGTTAGTGAAGAATGCTATGGATTATCTTCATATTTTATGTTTATCCTCAGACTGATCCATTCAATAGAGAAAAACTCAATGCCGCCACTAATCTTTGGCTCCCAAACCTCCTTGGTTAGAGGGATATCAGTGGTGATGGCTTATTTTAGGGGTTTAATTTAAATTACTTAGCATCCCTTTTGATTTTTAGGATTCTCCCTCTGATCTATGGTCTTATGTGGTTTAAAGGGTTGAGAAAAAAAATCTCTTTCTATATCACCAAACCTTTATCTTTGTTAGAAAAGTTTAATATTTACCCCAAAGTTTTGGCAACTACTAATGTGTTGTACTCCTCTTGCTAGGCTCCTTTTAATGCTACCTATAGTAAGCTAGAAAAAATCTTAATGTATTTCCTTTGGTCTAATTTTTAAGGTCCTAAGGGATTCCATAGAGTTTCTTGGGACATTTATTATAGGCCTAAAAAGGGAGGTATTCTTGGTCTTCTGGAAATTAAAATTCAAGGTATTATTCTCAATGCTAAATGGGTTATTTGTGGTCTAGAAGGGATTAAGACTGGAATATTATTCTTCATCACAACATCACTAAGGGAGTTCCTTGTGTAAAAAATTCTTGGCATGGAATGGGTCTTCACGCACTTCTCATCACCTCATCACCAATTAAAATTAAGGGTACCTCTATTATTCAAAGTTTATGGAAAGCTTGGGAGAAGCTCAAACCACATCTTATTTGGATAGGGGAGGGTTTTAGGAATTCTCTTTCTCTTAATTATCATTCCCTTTAGTGTTATCCCTTCCTAAACTTCCAAAACATTCCCTTTACCTTGGTCTCTTAGTTTAAAGGGCTAAGAGTGTTCAAGAAAGGTGTGAAAATTATAAGGGATCTTTTATATAGGGTGAGGCAATATTGGATTTCTTAACAAAAAATTTAGAACAAATTTCATTTAAATAATTTTAGATGTTGAGGCTATTACAAAAATACAAGATTCTATACTCAATGAATGTCTTCATAGGATTGGGGTCAATTCTATTACTCCTTGGTGGAAAGATTGTCATTATCTTAAGGCCACTCCCTTCACTCTCTATTCTTCATGACTGGGATACAATTTACTATCTCCCTAACACATTCCAAATGAAACCATCAACCACAAATGGAACCTTCATTCCAGCCATGGGGTTTGGGCCAGAAGATTTCAGAATGTGTGGACTATTCTCATTAAGCCTAAAAAATCACATTTTCTCTAGTGTGTCCTCTATCAAGGCTTACCTTTGGGTGATCAGCATAAGAATATGAGGGTTTCAAATCCCATTTTCCTAGCTTGTCATCTACTTGAGACTATTAAACAACTTCTTTTGTTTTGCACCCATGCTTAGTCTACATGGTGTTAGATTCATTCCCTCTTTCAGCCATTTAGATCTAAGTTTTTTACATGGAAGATGGTTCTCTTAGGGGACATTAATCTACTTCTTATAAAATACAATATATTTTGGTATATTTTTTTGCTGACATTTTAATTTATAACTATAAAGCTAGGAAATATACTTGCTTTAATCATTAATAATTTGAACATAGTCTTTCTATTAGTAATAAAACTAGTTTTCTATCTAATGTCACTCTTTAGATTTGAATCTAGACTTACAATGTTCATGTGGAACTTAACCATCTTTCACATTTTCATGACCACTAGGGAAATTCTCTATGTGTAGTTAGCCTAAAACCTCCAAAGCTACCACATTTGCCTTCACCTCCTCATGGGTGAGGATGGGGTCCACATCAGTAAGACTCCCAGTCTTTCCCCTCATAGATCATAATCTTGATGGTCTTCTCTATGATGTGGTAGATTGAGTGGATCTTCTATAAATTAAGGTGATGGGGCCCTCCCCCTCAAGATTATGGAGATGATAATAAGGGTTTGGATCTTCCTCCCCTAGGATAAGTTTTCTTGGATCACTCTTGTAATTTTTTTAGATAGAAATAAGAATGAAACTAAAGCTGAGCAATAAAATGATGGTTGGGAGTTTATGACTATGGACGTTGATCCTCTTTCTTAGAGAAGATGAGAAGATAAGATGTAGGATCCATCTTATCCACTACCTCCTTTAACCACCATGTTTACTGCTACAGTTTAAATATTCCCTTTATTTTTATGTGCTCTTTTATTTTCTCTCCTAATTTTTATGCACTATTTATTTGATTTGTTTTTGAGTGATCTTTATTGACCCTTTGTTGGGACTTGCCTTTTCCTATGGATGTTTTATCCTCAGTATGACTTTGATTGTGGGGTGTGACTTTTCTACCCATTTTTGTATGATTAACATTGTACATTATACTAGTTTATATTAATATAGATACACTCTTTAATAATTAAAAAAAATGAAATGAGGATCTAACTAGGATAGTGAAGTAGGATAGATAGATCTGATGGAAATAATTCGACTTAATTGTTTCCCTATGTTTCTTAAAGTGAGAATTGAATGTACGGTTAAAAATTTTAGTTGTGGTGTGATTCTAGTGAATAGATTAATGTTTCCAATGATGATCTTATGCACATGTAGAATTAGTCCTATAGATAGTTATTTCATGTATACTAAATTTATTAAAATGATCATTTGATCTATTTTAAGGAAACTTCATTGTTTATTTATTATCCTAAAATGTCTAATCAAATTAGACCTAAGACTGTATGCTATATTACAAGATCTTTAAAAAATTTCTTATTCATGTTTTCCAATGAAAAACATGCCACTCATCCTCATACTCTAGACTAATTTTTTCAATTTTGAAGACATGAAAATTAAATTTATTAACACTTGTTTGACATTCATGTCTTTAGGGACCACTTATCCTCATAGATAGTTTTGTCATAATAATTGAACATGGAATCCCCTATTAGAACTATTTTTTAATTGACCAATCATTTTCACTTATATGAATTTGATTACTTCATCTTAAATAAATTATAATATTTCATGGATTAGTAGGGTGTTTGTGATGGTAAATGTGGTAATTTAGCTTTCAAAAGTATATAAAACTATTCTATAGTAACTCTCAACAATTACACCCTGGTTATTATGTTTGTGTGTTTCATAACTAATGTGAGATGGTAGTGTTATGATAGATTTTGGTTATGTGAGATGGTAGTGTCATGATAGATTATGGTTTTCTTCAACATAGAAATTAATAATTACATTGATATCCTTGAAATAGGAATGTACATGGTTTTCGTTCTCCTTAGATACCTCAATCAATGTTGTGATCTCATAAAAATGCAAACACACTATTACATGTTTCTATAAATTCATCTTAAAGCTAGCTCACCTTATAGATGATGGAAACAATATAAATAACCGTTATAATTTTTATGGTCTATACATTCCTTGTTAGAGACATGTCAAACTATGATATTACTAAGGCCTTAGTTTCCCTTGAATTATTAGGCACCCTTTTGTATTTTGAGCTGAGTAATAGTTTATTTGAGTATCTTTTCTCGTAATGATGATAACTTAAAAATTAAATAATAATTATGTTTTGATTAATTTTAAATATATTTTAAGGATAACTTGGTTAGTACTTATCAAGGTCGTTATTCCATTTTGATAAATACATCACACCTGGTTCAGACTTCATCATAAATTATTTTGTGAAACAAGAAAATATGTTTTTTTAATACTTGAAAGAGGATATATACAAAAGGAATGTTTAGATTTTTATAGTTTAAATTTTAATCTTAAATTGAAATTCCTATTTCTAACTGGTAAATCGACAATTGAAACTAATGCAAGAAAAATACGTCAATATTCTGGAGGCCATAACTTTTGACCCATAGCTCCATTTCAGATTTTCCTTATGCCAAAATGACCATATCAAAATTTTAAATGCTTCTCTAAGCTAATATATCTACTTAAATTTTATTTCTATATTTTTTAAAGGCCAAAAATGATCATCTAAGGGTTTGAAACTAATGTCTGGTAATTTTTTTTAGAATTTTCTATTTTTAGAAATTATATATTTTTAGAACTAGACATCAAATTTAGTTGAATTTTGACCCATAGGATAATTATAATGCTTAGATTATTTATGAATTTTTAGATCCATGGGTGCTTGCATGCGAAACTTACTATAAATAGTGGCTGCTAAAAATAGACATTTTTTTTAGATTTTAGTTTTTTTAAATTTTTGCATGTCAAATCTAAATTTAAAGTTGAGGATTATTTAATCATGGTGTAGGTTTGTAAATATTTTAAGTCATTTAATATGAATCAATTCTTAGTTATTTTTTTAGATCTTAGCCTATTGGTAATTTTATTATCTTTATAGTTTTCAAGTTCATTAGTTGGTATCAGAGAAAGTTTGAATCTTGGAGGAGAAAGACATGTTAAGAGGATGAGATGGTATTATAAAATGAACTAAACTATACAAAAGATGCAGAGGAAAGTTCAACAATTAACCAAAGTTATCAATAACTAGCAGAGAAGACAAGGTGATGATGAGGAGGACACGGATCGTGATGAAGAAGTTTGGCAAGAAGAACAACAAGAATAACTACCATCGATATAAGAGATGGTGGTTCAAGGTTTACACGAAATAAATGAAAGAACCAAGGTTGATATTCTAGATTATGGAGGCAGTTTGAAACTAGAAGAGTTGATAGATTGGATGAATAGCATGGATAAATTCTTCGAGTGGAAGACTATGAGAGAAGACAAGAAGGTAAAGTTTTCATGCATGAAATTGAAAGGTCATAAAATGATTTAGTGGGATAAAATATAAAAAGAGAGATAAATAAAAGGTAAAGAGAAGATTAATTCATAGAAAAATATGGAGAAGAAGCTAAGGGAGAAATTATTTTTTGTGGATTATACACAAACCCTATACAAAAGATTTCAAAATTTGAAGTAAAAAGATCACAGTGTACAAGAGTGTAGAGATGAATTTTATAAGCTTTCCATATATGTATATCATGATGAAACAAAAGAGTAGATGGCTACAAGGTATGTAAATGGTTTGAAATTTTCTATTCAAGATGAATTAAGTATGCATAGAATACTTTGCATGGAGGAGGCTATCAATTATCTTTGAAGGTAGAATAAAAAATAGATAGAATTTCAAAATAATGTATCTTGGTCCAAAAAGAGGTAGATCCCCTCCAAATAGGAGATGAGGTGGGTTTAATACCACTAGAGGTGGGTCTAGTACCAATATAAGTGAATCGTCACATGATGCAGAAAGGCAAGAAGATAATAGGTAAGGATTTCAATACCAACAAAGAGGAAGAGGATTTTAGAGAGGATGAGGTTATGGTAATGCTATAAGATGGTTTTTGAATCAAAAAAGATATTATGTTTATTATAGATGTGGAGAAGGACACAGAGAGTTTGAGTGTCCACACTATCAAGATCAAGAAAGGAGGCAAGAAGATCATTTAAGAGTAAATCTAGTTGAAGTTGAAATAGAAGAGTAAAATATTGAAGTTACACTAGCAGATGTTGGAGAGAATCTCATGATGAGAAGAACCATGATTGATCTAAGGAAGGAACAAGTATAGAATAAATAAGGTGGTGATGCATGGCTACGATCAAATATTTTTCAAATAAAATATACTTTGGATGGAAAGGTATACAAAGTAATTATAGATGCTGGTAGTTGTGAAAATATGGTTTCTAAAAAAATGATAGAGAAATTAAATTTGAAATGTGAAAAGCATCCTAATCTTTATCAAATTTCATGGTTTAAGAAAGGGAATAAAGTTATAGTAGATAAAATATGCTTAATCAAGTTTTCTATAGGAAAAAATTATAATGATGAAATATGATGTGATGTTATTCTAATGGATGCATACCATGTGTTATTGGGGTGACCATGATAAATTGACAGGAAAATAATTCATGATGGAGTAAAGAACACATACACTTTTTATAAAATTAGTACAAAATTAGTTTTGTTACCTCTTAAAGAGGAAGAGAAGACAAAAAACATGCTCTCTACTAAAGAATTTATCCAAGATATGAAAGTAGTAGGTTGTTGTTATGCATTAGTAACAAAGAATAAAGAAACATAAATGGTGCCAATACCAATAAAAGTAACAAGAGTGTTGAAAGAATATGCATATGTTATCCCTGATGAGTTACCAGATGGTTTACCACCAAAGAGAGATTCAACATCACATTGATTTGATTTCAGAATCAACTCTACCCAATAAAATAGGTTATATGATGAGTCCAATAAAACATGCAGAATTAAATAAATATGTTACTAAATTGTTAAGAAAGAAGGTGATAAGGGAGAGTATGAGTCCATGTGAAACACCATAATTTTTAACTCCAAAAAAATGTGGAGGATGGAGAATGTGTGTGGATAGTAAGATAATTAATAAAATTATAATCAAATATATATTTCCTATACCTCATTTAGATAATATGATGGATGTACTTATAGGAGCAAAATATTTTATCAAGATTGATTTAAGAAGTGATTATTATCATATTAAAATTCATGAAGGAGATGAGTGGAAAACTATATTCAAGACTATGAATGGCTTATATGAGTGGATGGTGATGCCATTCGGATTATCTAATGCACCTAACACATTTATGAGGGTGATGAATATAGTGCTACGAGAATATATTGGTAAATTTGTGGTTGTTTATTTTGATGATATTTTGATATTCATTAAGACTCAAGAAAAACACTTACAACATTTGAGAATGGTACTAGATTTGTTAAGAAATGACAAGTTGTATGTAAATCTGAAGAAGTGCAAGTTTATGCAGAATAATTTAGTATTTTGGGGATTTGTAGTTTTAGTAGATGATGTGAAAATGGATGAAGAAAATATAAAGGTGTTTTTTGAGTGGCCTATTCCAAGAATCATTACAGAGGTAAGAAGTTTCCATGGTTTAGCAACTTTTTACGAAACATTTATTAAAAAATTTAGTAGTATTATGCCACCAATAACAAATTACATGAGAGGAAAATAATTTGTATGGACTAGAGCAGCCATGTAAAGCTTTGAATTTTTTAAGAAGAAAATTACAGAAAGACCAATTTTAGCATTACCATATTTTAACAAAGTGTTTGAAGTTGATTGTGATGCCTCATTTGTAGGAATTCGTGGTGGGCTGAGTCAAGAAGGAAAGCCAATAACATATTTTAGTGAGAAATTAAATGAGATAAGAACAAAGTATTATATTTATGATGTTGAACTTTATGCAATTGTACAAGCATTAAGACATTGGAGGCATTATCTGGTGCCTAAGTAGTTTATACTATTTACATATCATGAGGCTTTGAAGTATGTGAATACAGAAAAGAAGTTGAATGGTAGGCATGCAAAGTAGATTTCTTTCATGCAGGGGAATACTTTTATGTTGAAACATAATTTAGGAAATTAAAATTAGGTAGCCGATGCATTGAGCATGAGAGTAACATTATTAACTACTATGGTGAGTGAAGTAGTTGGATTTGAAATTATAAAAGAATTATATGATATTGATCCATATTTTGACAAGATAGTTGAATAGTGTAAGAATCCATTAACAAATAGGACATATATTATTGATGATGAGTATCTTATACAAGAATGTTATCTCTTCAAAGGGAAACAATTATGCATTCAAGTTCGGTCTCTACGAGATAATATAATAAAATAAATTATATAGTAGTGGTTTGGTTGGACATTTTGGTAAGACAAAGACAATAAATTTGGTGAAGAAAAATTATTTTGGCCAAAGATGAAGAGAGATGTGACAAGGTGTGTTTCAAGTTGTAAGATATGTCAGGTGGTTAAAGGGCATACACAAAATATTGGACTATATATTCCATTACCAGTTCCAAGAAGACCATGGATAGATTTGAGTATGGATTTTGTATGGGGATTACCAAACACATAAAGAGGTAATGATTTAGTTTTTATTGTTGTAGATAGATTTTTTAAGATGGTTCATTTCATTGTATGTGAGAAAATTAATGATGCCACTAGAGTTGCAAAAATAGTTTTTAAGGATATTGTGAGATTACATGGTGTTCCAAAAACTATTACTTCAAATAGAGACATGAAATTTCTAAGTCATTTTTGGAGGACTTTACAGAAGAAGATGGGTACTAGGCTATAATTTAGTAGTGCATATCACCCAAAAATAGATAGATAGATAGATAGATAGATAGATAGATAGATAGATAGATAGATAGATAGATAAAAGTTGTGAATAGAAGCTTGAAAATTTTGTTGAGATGCATAGTAGGAGAGAAGCCCAAGTAATTCGACTTGGCTTTACCATAAGCTGAGTTTGCAAATAATAATTTAGTGAATAAATCAACATGAAAGTCACCATTTTAAATTGTTTATGGGATAAATCCTATAGGTATTTTAGATTTGGTATAGTTACCAATTGTAGATTGAATTAGTGATGATGCAGAAGTAGTTACAAAGCATATACAACAGTTGTAAGGAGTAAGAAAAAAGTTACAAGAAAGTAATGAGAAATATAAAATAACAACAGATATTATAATAAGATCCAAGTTATTTGAAGAAAGAGAGTTGGTAATAGTTTACTTGAGGAAAGAAATATTTTCAAAAGGTATGTACAATAAGTTAAATTATAAGAAAATTGGACTATGCAAAATTGTGAAAAAAAATCAATGACAATGCATATGAGGTGAGTTTACCATAGAATTTTGATATATCTCTAGTATTTAATGTTTCATATTTATATGAGTTCTATGGAGAAGATGGTGAAGGTGATGAAGATGAATATTTATATTAGGAGTAACAGGTTCCAAAGAAGAAAAAAGAAAAAATAGTGCATATTTTGGATCTGAAGATAGTAAGCACAAGGCAAGGGAATTATAATAGGGATTTGGTGCAGTGGGAAGGAATGCAATAAGAAGACAACAATTGGATTACAGAATGGGAGCTAAAGAAAATTGACAAGGAAAAATGATAGTAGAATAATTAGGCCAACTCGCATGTGTTGATTTGTTTTCAATCAGAAGAGAATGATGCAAGAAAAATAAGCCAATATTTTGGAGGCCATAACTTTTGACCTATAGCTCCATTTGAGCTCTTCCACATTTCAAAACAACCATCTCAAAAAGTTTGATGTTTTTCTAAGCCACTCTATCTACTTAGAGTTTATTTTGATATTTTTTGGAGGCCAAATGTAATCATTTGAAGGTCCAAAATTAACGTTTAGTGATTTTTTAGAAAAAATTCTATTTTTAGAAATTATATATTTTTATAACCGGATGTCAACTTCAGTTGACTTTTGTCCCATAGGCTAATTATAGTGTTTATAGTATTTAGGGAGATTTTTAGAGCCACACATACTTACATGCAAAACTTACTATAATAGTGGCTGCTAAAAATAAACATTTTTTTTTTAGATTTTAGTTTTTTTGAATTTTTACATGTCAACTCTAACTTCCAAGTTGAGGCCTATTTAAGCATAGTGTGGGTTTTTAATTTTTTTAAGTCATTCAATACGAATCAATTTTGAGTTATCATTTCAGATCTTGACCTATTGGTAATTTTATTATCTTGATAGTTTTCGGGTTCATTACAAACTTACTCAATGAGCAAGCATGGTCTAATGAATCAATACTTATTTATTTTATTTGTATTCTTTGTTTCTTCAATTATTTTCTTTCTTTAATTATTAATATTTATTTATTTTAGGTATGTTTTATTATTCATATAGATTTTATTATGTAGATTAGGTCATTTCACACTTTTATAATGAGTCAATATTTTTTGATTTTGTGTAGTGTTCACCTTGGGATTCAAAAATAAATAAAATAGATAAATCATCTTGGAAATTGTAGAAACGATGCAACCTAAGAGGGTTATAATATATTTTTTAATCATTTGCGTCGATGCAACCTAAGAGGGTTATAATATAGTTTTTAATCATTTACGTAAAAATTAAAAGCCGTAAAAACAATGTAGTCATTTTTGGAGAATATTAAATATAAAATATTCATTATAGATATTTCTTGCATGACGATATGCAATAATATCAAATATCCCCTCTTTCACCATCATAAATATTTTTTGATAAACTCGACAACTAATTCCATAGAAAATAGATCCAAAATGAATATGTAATATGGAAAAAATGAGTTACATATTATACACTTAGTTTACCACAATAAATCATAAGTTAAATTGTTAAATTATTCTTTGATTCTTAAAATATTTTGAACAAAAACTGGACAGAGAATGGCAAAATTCTATTCAGTTCAAAGTTTGCATGTTTATTGTTCTTAACAAGAAATACATACTTCCTTAAGATATCATTGCAGCACCATATATCAGTATCTTGTAAAGGGAAAAAATATTATATGGCAAGATATATGCTAAGAAATGAGTTGAACCACACACCAAGTTAGAAGGCATATAATGTCTTCTATTGGACAAAGATACTAACGTTGTCTTCTCGTGAATTTAACATCACATACGATTTAAGTATAAAGTAATCCAAATAAAAATATCCTTCGGGCATAGTTTTAGTTACTTGTGATAGATAAAATACCTTTCATGATCTCCTATTTCAAATAAGGGCAGTGTTGCGGCTCTAGTACCTGCCTTCAGCTTTTTTAGATGGGAACAAATATTTGTCTTCTTAAAACCACCATTATTGATATAGCTGCCACATGGCCACAAGAGAAAAGAAAGGGCTAAATTTAGTCATATAGCCATCAATTTAGTCCTTATCCATTTTAAGGCATATGGAAAAAGACGAAGAGATTTTCAGAATGTTTCAAACAAAGCAACTGCACAAAAAAGAAGAGATGAAATGGCAGAGAAAAAATAATAACAACATAAAAAATGCTTGTTCGAGAAAAAACAGAGACAAAAATGATATGATGCACAAAAATGAATGTGCAGGGAAAGGTTCTTTAGCGCACAAACAACGATATTATGAAAATAAACAATATTGCATGAAAAATGATTTCAAAAAATACTAGTACAGGAAATAATGTTGGTTGTAGATATAAACAATAATATAATGTCTTATAAATAATTAAATTATGGATTCATAGTTTCTTTTTGTGTTTTATCTTCTGAAAATGTTTTAAATGCGGAGTTCAAATATCTTGTCAAACCACAAATAAGAGGAATACTTCTCTGTCAAGTTGAGGATAGAAACCAAAGATGAAAAATTAATGCTTACGTATGTGAAGCTATGTAGAAAATACCTTTCATAGAAAAACAACTATGAATTCAAAATACCATCTGCAAATCTTGAGAGCTATGAATGTTTGGTACAAAGCATACTAGAGTGCACTAAAGATTATTGTTCTTCATTTTAACTCATCAAGAACTATTAAATAATCCGACAAGGTTGGCTGCAACAAAAGGAACTAACCCGTAAATACAATAGTGTCTCCATGTCCAGCTAACCAGAGCAAATCCCAATGATCTAAGAAGGTTCATTGAGGCCTTTGAAAATGGTTTTCCATCTAAAATGTTTGCAGAAACAATGATTTTATAAAAAATGGAAGCAATTGTGACTAAATCCCCCTATTGGAATGAAGAGTTGTTGATTAAATTGCGTGACCCAGGCCAAATGGCATCCCGATCTTAAACACAATTCTGTTCCACTAGCCTATGCCATATGACACCCTTAACATCCCTATGTACAGGCTGGTTGAACTGTCAACCTTTTTGGGTTACAAAAAGCTATTACAACTCCAATAATTTTTTCAACCCCAGCAACGTGTCCACCAACAAGAGCAACAAATGGCAACAAGAACAGATGACATCAAAGTCACCTACACCCATTCCACAGATAAAAAATCTCAGCGAATTAATGGCAATGAAGATGTCATTCAAAACCTGGCGAAAACCTTTCATGATGCCTTGTACCCAAGGAAAACAAGAGGAAACCTGCAACCGAAAATTGGAAATATTTGCTGCCGCGCATTATAGACCTAGGGAAAAAGTTCTTTATAAAATGCACAAGTTAATCATCATAAACATTGTACAATTCCAATTACTGAAAAATTAAGACCATTTTAGTGACACAACAAAGCTGTTTTAATCACCGTTTACAGTTAGGAATGAAAAAATGATAGTTTTTAACCAAGCAAAATTAGAAGTGAGTGAAGAAATGGAAAATACCAGGGAGGCATGACGCATAAGAGAGGAAGGTATGTTAATACTATGGCGAAGGGCACTCCCCTGAGGAATGGGTGGTCGCTCCTTGGCACTATAGCCACTCGCTCTTTCCTCCTCTACTCCGTTCAAACAAATGTTTGAAAATGATACAAAAACAAATACAGCGATTCCACTTTTCATAGCTCAAATCCTATGTCTTTCCAAACGCTTTTGCATCCCAGCTAGTTTAGCGAAAGCAATAGCCTGCACGTATAATCACCCTATTATTACGTGTCAGTGACTGTGTCTGAAATCTATAAAATTACCAAGGTACAAATTACGCAGGTTAGAGTAATTGGTAGCTGGCATTTCAATAACAGACCATTGACAGAAAATTATATATACCCTGTTCATTGGTCCACTCGCAGACAATTAATCACCACTTAACCGTAATATGGTTAAATCCAATTAATGTTCAAAACATTCGAAAATGCTTTAATTTCCTTTACATCATGACATTTGATTGGTTCTTGACTGCAATCAATAGGAAAAAACTACCAAGAGGAAAACACTAGTGCCTCTACGGCAGGTACTAATAAAAGGAAACGAAAAATTGAGAATCATGCTAACCCTTTTGAAATATTTTTGTTTTTAGCACGCTCTCTCTCCAATAAAAAACACTACACCACCAAAACAAATCCTAATCCAACCTCATACCACCGTGTTTGCTTGTTTTTATCTTCATCGTCATCTTCATTATTAGTAGAATCAGGAACAAGAGATGCAAGTTTTTTTAAAGAGCAATCCTTGAAAAGAGGGCATCCCAAAAAATTCATGGTTTTGTAAACGTGAATATGTATGCTCCTTATGGTATCATGCTAGATATATTTTGTTGGAAAAAATTAAAAAATTTAAAAAATTTAGAGAAATAAGTTTTTATAAAATATTTTTAAAAAGATCTAATAATTCCGATTAAAATTGTTCATGGATAGATTGAGAAAATCTAATCCCTTCAAAATTCCAAAATTAAAAGGAACACCTCCATTCCGTTGATTTTTTGAGAGATTTATGCATGACAGAGTGGAAAGAATATATGGGTAGTGTTGGTCTATGCCTTCAAAAATCATATTCAACTTGTAGTGATAACTATCATACATTTCATAATATCATATTATATAATCATCATATGTTTATATGGTAATTTCTTACAAAGATGCAATGCTATGAGGAATAAATATTGATGGATTATTGGACAAAACATTTAATAATTGGAATTAATTCAACTTACCAATCTATGAAGGAATAATACCCTGAAAATAATTACTCTTTGTTATAGCACTTGAAGTGCTGAAAGTTTTCCAATTATGTTTGTAATATGCAAAGTAAATGAGTTATGACCAATAAGTGTTTGAAAATTTGTGCAATTTCTTATTGAGCCATGGAATTTTCAACCTAAGTTATTTTTGTGTAAAATGAAATAAAAGGGCATAGTTAAACAGAAAGAGTCAGAAACAAAACCTTAAACCCTAAAGCTTGATGGTGAAGCTTTTTGCTATTGAGGCTTACAACAGCCTACACCTGCGACCATTTCCTTCTTGCTCGTGACTATATGGCATTAGGTTTATTTGAAGTGGGTGGCTCAATGAAATAGGATCCATTGAAACATAACCCTGATTTTTCTTACAAAGATGCAGTTCGCCCCAAGGCTCCCTCAGCCACACCTTCAATTTCTCCCAATCTATATATTGTGAAGAAATTAAATGAAGTGCTTGCAATGGAAATCTCTCTTTCTGAGGTAAATGGGTTATCTCTTCATTTGAATATTATGCAGTTATTTGTAGGTTTAATGGGTTTTGGCCTTGGTCAAAATATTTGTATAAATGCGTCTATACTACTTGGAACAACAATTATATGATTTATTTATACTCTAAAGGGTTTTTCATAGTTCAGTTTCTTGAGCTTAAGGATTATCAAAGAGTTTTCCAAGAGGGTCCTTGGTTCTGGGGAAGAGTTGGGATTTTTGTTACTCCTTGGTTTTTTTATTTTGATCCCTCAACAATGGTGGTGTCTAAAATGTTTGTTTGGGTTCGGCTCCCAAATCTCCCTCTTCCCTTCTAGCACCACATAGCATGTGAAGCTATTAGTAATACACTTGGAAGATTCACCAATATAAATTTGAGTGAGATAAGCAAGGGTTGTATACCTATGATCGTATTTGTGTGGAGGTAGATCTTAGTAAAGGTCTCCCTTATAAAATCCAACTAAAACATGAAAACTTCCTTTAGATCCAAACCTTGGATTATGAAAACACTATATTTAGATGTCATTTCTACCACCAAACTGGTCATCTCCAGCGAGTTTTCCATAGGCAGGGAAGTGAAAAAATAAAAAGGATCAATCTTCTCATCCTAAAGGTTGGAAACCATATGATCACTCTTCTCCAAGCAAGGACATGGAGAAATATAAAAATAGCACAGGGAAGGAAGAAGGTTCAGAGCTTATTAGAGAATTATTAGTGGTAGCTTCTTCTTGCTAAATGATGTCTATAGACATTGCTTCAGGTGGAGGTATCAAAAAAAGACATGAATCTAAAAATTTTGAATCTAATAATGCTCAACCATTATTTGAACCTTAGCATAATCCTATGCTTCTGATGTTTTTTTTCTAATGTAATGGATATTGGTTGCGTAACATGTTAGACTAAGGTTCAAAAGAAAAAGGGCAAAAAAGGTCATATGGTGGATTTTTTCTAGTCGGCCTTATCTTTTCTTACTTGGCTTTTGGGGTGTGACTTTTCCACCCATTTTTTTATATGACTAACATTGTACTATAATATTTATCATAAAGGTGAAATTTTTAATTAAAAAAGGGCATAGTCCCTTGGGTATGCTTCCCTCCAAACTATTATATCCAAAATTCAATAATGCATATTCAATAATATTGCCCACACTTGGCAAATTGAGTTCGTTAAAATCATCTTTTAGAATATTTAAGTATGGAAGAGAAACATGCCACATAGATGGTATGTACCCTTTTAATACATTCTAATTAATGTCAAAGATCATCATCATATTATTATTATTATTTTAAAATTACCTCCTTGCAAATAATTTAGAGAGAGATTTGACATACTCAAATTAGGACTAAAATTACATAGACAAGAGAGAATTTCTCTAATAATATTACTTTTTATGTCAATGTCAAATCACTCAATAAATATTAAGTTAAATCCAAATCCATATTCTAAAGGTATTATAAATTTCCCAACTAGGCAAGAATAGTACATGTTAATCCATTGACATGCATGGTCAATGATGTGAAAAAATAAAGGTCATACACAGTATCAAATATGACACCTTCATGCATGTACCATTTCATTATATTGATGGTGATTACATGCTCTATGTGCTTATAACCAGATATAGAAGGCCAAATGCTATAATCACTTCCATTTCCCCATGAATCGAGATATCAACAAGAGTCTTTCAAGGCTTCCTTGAAGGAAATAATAGATTTGGATTCATGGGGATGATATTTGGAGAGACATGAATATGGGATGGTAAAGATGAGAAAAACACAAAAATCATAAGAGAAAAATTAAATGAAATAATTTTCGTTAGGATTGGCAATGAAGTTGTAAATGAGGGGGATTGTGGAATGAAATATTTGGGAGAGATTATATAGATAAAAATAGAGATGAGATACTATAGTGTCTTATAATGAACTAATAGAAGGTCACATGTTTTTGTGTTGTTTTAATTTGGTTAGAAGTTTCCAATGATGATCTTACACTTAGCATTCCATAAACATTTAGCATTATTTCTAATGATAAGGCTTAATAGTTGTATACAAGTTTATAAGGACATATGATCTTATAATTTACTTAGAGAGAGTATTGCCATTAAAATAAACATTTAGGGTAAGGTAGATAAGCACTCAAGGTGCATAAGAAGAGTTATTTTATCATTGAATAGGGGCTTTCTCATTTGTTGTAAAGTCATATTTGATCAAAATACATTATGACACACACCCCAATCCATCTAATAGCTTAACACATGGTAAGAATAGAATAGAACAATACTAGAATAGTGATATAATATTTGTTACTATGTAGTAGGTAATAATAAAATAGAATGTAGTGCTTCCCAAGTAACATAATCATGTATTTATAGCTTCAAAACATATAATTAAGTGGTTAATAATAATATTTTAAATAGTGAACATACTATTATATTTAAATATTTTATTTGTGAATACAATAAATTTCCTTCAACTAGATGATCATACTCTTATTGAATAACCAAAATACCTTTTTTTTATATTGATGTTTTAAAATGGGCATTTCTCATAGCGTTACCCAAAAGCAATGTGCAGATCCATTCAAGCAGTACAACACATTCAAATTGAAAATATAAGATTTAAAATATCAAAATATCAAATTGTAACCATATATATATATATATATATATATATATATATATATATATATATATATATATATATATATATATATATATATATATATATATATATATATATATACATATATACATATACATATACATATACATATACATATACATATATATATATATATATACACACACACATATACATGTACATGTACATATACATATATACATATACATATACATATATGTATATATATGTATACATATATGTATATATATGTATATGTATATACATACATACATATATATATATATATATATATATATATATATATATATATATATATATATATATACATATACATATACATATACATATACATATACATATACATATACATATACATATACATATATATATATCTACATATACATATACATATACATATATATATATATATATATATATATATATATATATATATATATATATATGTATATATATATATGTATGTATATATATATATATCTATGTATATATATGTGTATGTGTGTGTGTGTGTGTATAGATATGTATATATATATATATATATATATATACATATATATATATATACATATACATATATATACATATATATGTATGTATATGTATGTATATATATGTATGTATATATATATATATATATGTATATGTATATATATATATGTATGTATATGTGTGTGTGTGTGTGTGTGTGTGTGTGTGTGTGTGTGTGTGTGTGTGTGTGTGTATGTATATATATATATGTATATGTATATATGTATGTATATGTATTTATATGTATGTATGTATGTATGTATATATATATATATATGTATGTATATATATGTATATATATATATATATATATATATATATATATATATATACATATATATATATACAGGTAAGTTGGAAAGGTTGACTTTGAACAAGAATTGATAAGTAATCGAAAAAAGAGTTCCATATACAATTTCATATAAGCCCATTTCACTTGAAAATATCAACATGATTAGAATGAGCTTCTTAAAATTAAACAACTAAGAAAAAAAAGAAGTTGTAAATTATTGTGAACATTATTCACAAGTGAAACACCTACACAACTAAACATCATTATTCTTCTCTAAAATTCCACTACTAATACTAGACCATCAAACTTGGTCTCACATATTATCACACATTTCCCTTTAGTACAATAGTAGTCATTCCATCATAATTCATGTTAAGGACATTGATTATCTCTCCCCTATGGTCATAAAATTATTTTTATGTAAGTATTGGTAATTTTGATGAGGCAACACTATTTTTGAAGTTATGTTATAACATCTCCCAGATAAGTACCAAATTTGTAGGATGCAAGTCCTCGTTAACCATGGAATAATTATCCATGACCTTGTTCTTCTTAGCTATTATAGTTTCTAACCTATCAATTATTGTCCTTGTGATTTGAATAAGGTTGGATAAAAATTGATTTTCCCTATATAAGAAATATTTTTTACTAGGTTTAGTGATGTATTAACATCCACATGCTTTGTATCAAACATATTACACTTTCATCATATCCATGTTGAAATCTCTTCCACTTCTTTCATGTTTTCACCAATTGGATTCCTATTGCCATTCATATGGAAATGTACAAAAATACATGGATACATGAATTAGGATATGCTCAAGAATCAGATTTAACTTGGTTGGGTTTGGTTGCAGGATTCCTTGAAAAATAAGTGGTGGGATTATATTTATCATACAACATTAAATTTGTAAACCTAATGAATATGACACCAAAATACAACTTAACATTTCTTGGTTTCTACCATATACTATAGTATAACCAAACAATGTGTAGTTTAAAATAATACAATATAAATGCAAATGATAAATTCAATAAAAAATACCATGGATCCTTACCTCCAGCAGGATCCATAAGATTCATTAAAGTGTTTTAGTCCTCCTCACCTTCCCTCTTCATCTTCCTCATGAGAAATGAATATCACATGTTATGCTATGTGAGTTTACTTAATAAATAAAGATAAAAAATGAGAGAAGTGGATCAAAAATAGACACGTCACATGATGCACCCCTCTCCACAATCACGCATGAAATTATATTGATTACATGTCATACATATTAACATGATTACTTATATACTTGTCAACATCATTACACCATTTAATATGAATTTTAGTCTTAGATTACATTATTACTTACAATATTGACAACCACATCATTACTTATAACTATTAAAAGAAGTGTAAGTAAAATATACAAGTCACATGATGCACCCTTTCCCATAATCATACGCGAAATCCTATTGATTACATGTTAACATCATTACATATAGTACATATCAACATGATTAATTATATATGTGTGTGATCATCATTACATGATTTTATCATTTGAATTCTTACAATCCATCATTTTGAAATATTTACCATCACATCATTACTTACAACATACAAAAATAAAATAATTTATAGCCATGTAATACATAAATGAAACAATTCTTAGCCACTTAGGTCATATAATGTTTGATGTACTACCATATATCAAAACATCCAAGCTACTAAATGCCAAGTGATATCAATCATTTCCAAGTATATATTGAAACATCATTTCCAATCTATTAGATGCCAAAGAAGTGAAAATATATGAGAAATGAATGTGGGTATTTGTTGCCTTTCCATAACACATAGATACATGCATTATATGTGAAAACCCTTCATTTATAATTTCTAATGTTAGTAATGATGAAAAAAAGAAAGAATAACACAAGTAGTTACATAAAGCATGATTTATTATTTGTTAAATTAAGCATAATACATTAGATATATTATGATAAAAATAAGTTACATGAATGATATAATCTAATTAGTCTTTATGTGGATAAAACCATCAAATAAACATGGAAATAACTAATGTATGGAATCTAATGGTTGGATCCCATATCCAAAAAAAATGGCTCATAATTATTTAAAATATGTCACCTCCTCTTCATCCAAATCCTAAAGGAATTTAGAAGATAAAATTAAATAAAAATAAATTATGAAATAGTTTAACAAAGAAATAAAATAAATGTCAAAAGTGTAAACCTTATATTATTTGTGTATTATGGTTGTAGATGTATCAATTATGATATCACTAAGGGGCCAAATTACATTTTACTAGACATACTTACGTAGTGTGTTTTCCCCAATATTAGTGACATGAATCAACTATGCATCCTCTTACATAGCCCTCTAGATGGTAAAAATACAATAAATTTTCAAGGTTGGAACACCATGGCAAATTTGGACCCACTCAAAAAATAGTATGGTGTGTTTCACAGCCATATAACCTTTGGTATACAACTGAATGTTATCAATAGGGTCTAAATCAAAATTTTCATTAGAGGAAGAATTAGACTTGGTGTGAGTGTTGTCAACAACCATATCATCCTAATCATATTGAAAATCATCACTTGAAACTATAAGAAACTTTGTTTCTCACTCTTCCTTTGTAGATTCCTTGTGCAAAGGATGGATAACAAATATTATAAAAATATAAGTGTTAAAATTGACTATAATATCAATATGTTTGGACGTATTAATTGAGTTTACTTACCTGAAGTAGCTCATCATCACCATTTTTTGTGTTTTTTTCTTCACAAATCCTTTTCCATTTCCATGAAAGGTAATTCATTAAGATAATGTCATCGTCCTTGCTAGAAGAAGTCTGTAGGTCATGTATGTAATTTTATGATGATGGTTTTATGTAAATGGAAAGTTTTTTATTCATAAACATAAAATGAGAAAAAAAATCAAGACATGTTGACTATTCAACACATTGCATCTCACCTACTATTCATAATTATTTGCATAGTGCCCTTTCTCCACCCTTATTATTTCTTGTTGTATTTTGCAAAAATATTTTATCTATCTAATTGAGACATGTCTTCTCCATTAAATCTTTTGAATAGAATTGTATGCACTCATTTGGTCATTGATAACCTTTATGGCCATCTCACTCAAATTAGAAACTTGAAATACATTCTCTTTGGTTATCCATTAGATTTATACCCTATCGCTCTTGATGAGGTTCTAATTATTTATAATCTAGTCCATTTATCTATGTTATATTTGATAACCATTGTTAATACCTTGCATGAATATTTGACACTCAATCCCAAAGCTTGTAAATGACGCACGCTAAAATTTTAGAATACAATAATATTCTAGATCAATAACGTTATTTAAAATAAAATCTATTTAACACTTTTAGATTGACCATGACAAAGTTAAATCATATCCTAAAGTGAAACCATCTGCAAGTAAATAGTTTAAATCCTATACTTTCAAATAATTCCTAATAAAAAATGCAACAACATATTCAATTCTCCATTTTCTTGAAAAAAAACAACAAGGTCAAAAAAAATGTATGTATACCAACATAATACATTGTTAAGGAATTAAGTAAAAATTCTACCTCTTAAAGACCTTAACTATATAAGGAATGAAATTGTAAATAAATTGACATCCGAGCAGTGCAATTTGTGTGAGTTGCAAGCATATATTATATTTATATATATGAGCATCAATTTTATTATTATTATTATTATTATTATTATTATTATTATTATTATTATTATTATTATTATTATTATTATTATTATTATTATTATTATTATTATTAGGCATAGAGGAGGGTATGATATCATCTCAATCTCTGCAATTGATTTCATTACTATAAAAATGATTTGTGCTTTATCGATCACTTGAGTTAGTGGATGCACACACACTCTCTTGTGTGTGTACACATATATAATATTTTTACACACACACACACACCTCTATGTGTGATAGGTGTGTGTGTATATATTTAATATGTTTACACATACACACATACACGTGTGTGTGTGTGTGTGTGTGTGTGTGTGTGTGTGTGTGTGTGTGTGTGTGTGTGTGTGTGTGTGTGTGTGTGTGTGTGTGTGTGTGTGTGTGTGTGTGTGTGTGTGTGTGTGTACTGAATGATAACCATAATAGGTTAATAGGACTAAAAAAAATACATTTCAAATGGAGATAAAATATAATATATAAGATCTAATTTATTGACAAGTTTATTTTAACAAATCGTAACTACTACACATACACGTGGGTCCATTTGTGCATCTAAAATTGAAGTTGAATAAATGACCGTAAAGCTGACCAACTATATAATTATGATTTTTAGTAATGTAGTAATACTAGGCTCCCTATAACCATTATATGTAGTTACAAATCTTGGGAATGTATTGGGGGATACGGTCAAAAAAATAGTTATATATAATTACAAATTCCAACTACCTAATGGATCTAGGCTCCCAACATCCATGACAATTAATTATGTATGCTTGGAACCTAGACAATGTTAGGCTTCCATTAATCATTAGATGTAATTATGGTGTTGGAAACCTAGTGGTCAATAGTCATCAAACCACCATGATATGTAATTACGAATATTGTCAACATAACAATTGATAATATTCTAATAAAAACTACATTTAATTAAAAATACTTAAAATTTATCAACAATTAGGTTTCTAACATTGTTCTCTCTAAAGAATAATTTTGGGATCCTAGTGGCCACAAGGCTTCCACCCACCATGATATGTAGTTATGAAATTAGGAAGCTAAAGGTTGGTAGCATCATAACCACCATTATAAGTAATTAATAATATTGGAAAGATATCAACCATTACATTTCTAGTAATGTTGTCTCTAATGAACAATGTTGGAAACCTTATGGTTGTTAGATGCCTAGTAACCATTATATCTAAATAAAAATCTTGGGAACCTGGTAGGTGCTTGTTCATATTTATTAAAAAAATAATTTAAAAATAATGTTTTGTTTTGTAATAAAAAATTATTTTCTAAATTAAATAGATGATTAATCTTTTTACATCTAGGTATGAATGACAAAGTGAAACAACATAATGAGATTAATAGAATTCGATAATAACAACATTAGAATTTGATAATTCCAATATTGGAATTTGATAGTACTAATATTGAAATCCAATTATATAAATATTTTTAATTACATATTAACAATATTATAATGCATTAATGGAAATATTGGAATTTGATAAAAGAAGAATTACAACCTAATAATATAAATATTGAAAACCAATAACATAAATTTTGAGACTATTTGACTCCAAATTTTGTAGAATATGTTCAAACTTAAAGAAGTAAATGTTATACCTTAATAAAATGAATATTGTAGGGAAATTCAAGCTCAAAATTACATTAGATTGTCAAAATTAGTTTTATAAAACTTATTTTTCCCTAGTTTAGGCCTCCATATAACCAATCAATTGATTGGTTGAATAGGACACTCAATTAGATAAAATTGAGCCTAAAAGCATATCATGTTTTTGTAATTAAGCTAAGAGGGATCAATTTTTATTAATTTATTCCTTTAAATAACCAATCAAGTGATTAGTTGAATGGGAAACTTAGCAATAAATTATTGGATATGCTCAATTATCATGTTAGCTACCACAAGACAAAGACCCACAATACCTACATAATAAATCTATGAAATATTGAAAGAAAAATAAAAAATATTCATCCAAGTAACATAGATACCTCTTTTTATTAAGAACAGTAGTGTAATTATACCACTATAAAATTAAATATCATCCAAAATATGGCTTACCTACAAGCCCTCTATGTTCTTATGTAGATAAGATAGGAGGGTAGGGTTAGGCTTTGTGATTTGGAGATTAGTTAAAATAATAATAAGACAAAATTATTCTTTTAAAAAAAAAGTATTTACTTAATGGCAATCTTATCTAATAATAGGTTGTGGGTAACTATGCACCAATTAGTGCCTACCTATGAATTATAAATAATAGAAGCAAATATTAAAATATGCTATCATGTATGAGTAATTAAATGCAATAACATCCCCCTTAATATGTACTTTGATGAAGGTAATGATGGAGGAATCATTGAATTTTAATCCTTGATGACACTTTACTTCACTCTCAAATGTGGTTTTAGATTTTTTTTTAAAAATAAGGCTTTAGTCAAGAGTTTTATGAAGATGTCTATAACCTGATCATCTATTTTGAAAAACTTAAGATCAATTACTTTATCCTATATCAATTAAAAAATATAATGCATAGGGATATCAATGTGATTTGTGCATTGGTGTTCCACTAGGTTTTGAGTAATATTGACAACAATCTTATTATCGCACCCAAGTGAAGTGGGGTTGGTGTGTGAAAATAAAAATTTGTAAATAAAGCATCAAATATAAATTAAATCATGGCTAAGAATGACAAGTCCACTATTCTCAACTTTCATAGTAGAATAATTAATAATGGCTTAATTTTTGTAATACCAAGTCACATGCCCTACATGAAGATGATAAATGTATCTTGTAGTTGAATTATAATCAATTGCATCTCTTGACCAATCATTGTCTATGCATCCAACCACTATTGTGTTCCCAAAAAAAATTTAACAATAAATTAAGGATTTCTTGCCTAAGTTTTACTTCATCCCATAGTTATTCATAACATAAAGATACCTTATGATGCATTTTTTAGCTTTCCAATAACTTTCATGAATGTGTTAAGAATAGCATGATACCAAGTTCATAGTAACAAACATCAAAATTAGTATGAGTTAAGTACATAATAATTCCTACTAATTTCTTGTATAGTGTATTATCAACCTAAGGAGGAAAAACATGGGAAACATATTGATTCTAGATTGATAATGAGTTTTGTGGATTTTTTGTCTTTCATGTTGAAGTAGTTGTGTATGTCTTGAGCATGATTGTATTGATTAATAAAAATTTATTTATAAGACTAAGCAATCATAAGACCAAGGAAAAAATACACTAATCCAATTTTGTCATTTCAAAAAGATCATAATCCAATATTTCAAATCATGAATCTACTTGGTGGAAATCCTTGTGACGATTAAGTCATCGACATAGAGGACCAAAATCAATAGTTTCATGTATACTTTATTGGTGTAGACTATGTGTTTATAGGGACTCTATTTAAATCCATAATTGATTAATAATGTGTTGATATTTTCATAACAAGATTGAGAATCCTGTTTCAAGTTGTACAAAGAATTATTTAATATACAAACAAGTCTATAGTTCTCATTACTTATAGACCCAAAGGTTCAAACATGTAGATTTATTCCTACAAGTATCCATGTAATAAGTTACATTTTAAATCCATCCAATGGACTTCCCATCCTTATATTTTAGCCTATAAGATTACTAACTTGATTAAATTCACCTTGGAAATTGGAGCAAAGGCTTCATGGTAATCAACATATTCAACTTGTAAAACATTTTTTTCTATAATTTGGTGCTTAAATTTATCAATGGACCCATATATTGCATAATTAGTATGGTATACCAACTTTCACCTCACTATATTTATTCATTTTATAAGTGGAACAAATTCCTATGTTTTGTTATTCTTTACACACAAAAAGTTATTTTTATATAGTTTCCTACCATTTAGGATGCTGAAAACCTTGATGATAAGTATCTAAACCCTATGTCACTACCAACTATTCCAAATGTGCAACACGATTCAAATGTTATGATATTTTCATTCTTGGATCTCTTGTATACCCTTCAAATACACTAACCTCATGGTGAAATTTGTGAACCCATTTTGGTATAGGTTGTGTTCATTCTACACGTGCATTTTTTAAAATTTTATAGCTCTAGTGGAGGTATTGGTTACCCCAATGGATCATCACCTAAAATATAGTAACTCTAAGAAAGGGAGTCATTTAAACTATCTTTTTATTTATAAAAGATCTCAAAACATGTGTCCAAATTGATAAAATTAATGGAGGAAGATGATTATGAAATTGTTAGGTTCCCAACCACCGTGATTTATAGTTACAAATATTTGGAACTTAAAATTTTCTAGCCTCCTAACCATCATTGTATGTAATCAATAATTTGGAAAGCTAGTGGATGATACATTCCTAACAATGTTATATGTAAATGATATGTTGGGAACCTATCAGTCATTAAATTCTTGATAGCCTTTATATAATTTAAAATATTGGGAACCTAGTGGCTTCTAGGTTCGTATTTATTAAACAATGATGTTTCATTTTGTAAAATATGACATTTTCCAAATGAAAATTATTATTATTATTATTATTATTATTATTATTATTATTATTATTATTATTATTATTATTATTATTATAATTATATAAATGGAAAAGTGAAAATACATAATGAAATCATTGGAATTCAATAATAATAGAATAAAAATCACATAATTATAATATTAGAATTTGATAAGTCCAATATTGGAATATGATATTATGAATAATTTAATCTAGGTGTCTAAATATTAGAGCATATTAATATAAGTATTATAATTTAAAAATATAAAAACATAATCTAATAATATAAATATTGTAAAATGATACTAGTAATAATGAAACTATTTGATTCTATATTTTTAAAAATATGTTGAAACATAATATGTCACAACTAATTGAGGTCATAATATCATAGGTAGAAAGAAATTAATGAAGTTGGGGAGAAGTGTCAACTTTAGTTTTGATTTAGTTTGTTTCGTATTAGGAGGTTAGATTCATTATTTTTGACCCTTTGAGCTCAAATGTTTAGGTTTTTTTGGAGGGGTATTGACAACTATTTTTTAGCTATTTTTTTGTGTTGTAGTGTTGACATGATTTCTGTAATTTTTGGCCTCTTAGGCCTTGGCTGTGTGTTTCATTTCTAGGGTCTGGGTCCCTAGTTTAAAAAAAACTCAACCTTTATCCTTAATAAAAAAAACTAATTGATGTCATAATATCTAGCATCTTACATGTCTTACTATTAGTTGCACAAAGTCAACCATATTTCAAATTTATTACTAGGATCTATACTTGATGCAGGTGTTCATTGACAAAGTTATTATTTATGCCATATCAACTTAGGTTAAATAATGTTTGAATAGATGTAAACCCAACTTCCTCATCTCATAGTCAGTATATAAAATTAGGGCCGATTCAAAAAAGTTATCACATGGTACCTCTATGGTATGAAAAGATAAATTACAACATACTAATAAAATGCATAGTTATTAAAAAATAATAAATGTGTCATGTTTCATGATCCTTTATAATATCATTAAATTATATATAGGATAAATTATGATCACAATTATGAATATATAACATGCCATTGAGTCCATCCCTTATTTATAATTTTCCATATACCTGGGCCAAGGTTAGGATATGTAGGGCACTACATACTCTACCCCTTGAGTAAATTTCATCTCAAAGTTTTGTTTTAATAGAAAGTATACACATAGATCCATGCATCTAGTTTTAGTTATAAACAACTATGATAGGTTTAATATAATATCACACTCATACTAATAACAATGAAAAATAATATAAAACATTGACATGGTTTAGTAATATCATAAATTTCAAAAAATTAATAAATCTCTCACCAATGGAATGTAAATGATTAGAGACCTATTGTCAACACCTATCCAAAAGGTAGTATTAGATATTTATTGGTACACAAAGTGATGTATCAATAATATATTAGTCATATCATCAATAATATGACTAAATATTTGAACATGCGCAACATTGGCAACATAATTATAATACCAAGCATGATTATCAATCTAAAGAAGTAATCATACATTGATTTATATGGGTTATCTCATTATAACTTAATTCCTTATGCTTTATGCATAAAATTATTATAGATTGAGGAATATGATTTAATTAAACATCCATCATACATGGGTAATTGCATATTTTAATCAATGTAAGACAATTTTCCATCATTATAGTAAGTAAACATAATAGAGTAAACATCCACATATTTTAATTATAATATCTAAGCAATATTCCATTATTTCCACAAAGAAATATATCATAAAGCAACATTTTCAGTTAAATTTCATTATTCAATCATTGTAATGACCATTCATGGCACCATCCAAAACACATATGGGAAATTACATAATCAACACAAAGTAATTGTCCTTCATTGAAATAAGTAAACATAATAGAGAAAAAATCCACATGCATAAATAAAATTGTAATTAAATAGTGTCATATAATATTTAGAGTGATTAAATCATCTAGTCATAGTAAACACTACTTATTTACTAAAAATTTGGTATGCATGTTTTCAGAAAAGCTTAGCATATCAATTATTGAGATCAATTAGTATGTGGAATAAACACCCATAGAATTTAACAGAGATGGTATTTCCATAATCCATTAAGTAAATAACATTTTTTTTTGAATTGAACCATGTGAAATATTTTTAATCAACATTGTGGATCACACTTTGTGAGCCACCATCATGATAAGAGACCAAGAGAATAGTAAGATTAAAATATAGACTTAGTTTAAATAAATTGAAACACACGTCTTAAATATAATAGTACTATTCTCTTGGTCTCTTATCCTAATGATATATTATGGACTATGATCCAAAAAGTTGATCTAAAAATATTAAACATGGGTTAATCCATAAAACTATTATTATTTACCCATAGAATTGTTTGCCCAATGGCTCATCAACAATTGAATCTATAATCAAAACAATCATCACTCATTCAATAGAAACATACATGTGCACATTCAAAATATTTTATAGCCATAAAGAGTATAATAGAAGCACATATGAGACAACATATAGTAGCATACAACATATGTATTCAACATACAATATACACACATCAACATGTTCACATGGTAGTAACCATGTCCATCCTCATCATAGAAATAACATATAATTTTAAATAATCAACCCACTAGAATATGAAGTGAAATCACACATAAACAACTTTATATCAAGATATATAATTATATCTTCATCGAGATGTTTTAAATTTTTTTCACTTGGCCAAATTTAAAATGATGTCATTCAAACATTATGTTACTAATTCTTAATTTATTCTAGCTGAAGTTGTGTCAAAATAAAAATAAAAAGGCACTTTTTCTATAAAATATACATGATAAGCCTATGTGTATGCGCGCACACACATATACATATACATCTATGTATGTATGTGTGTGTGTGTGTGTGTGTATAACACACACACACACACACACACACACACACACACACACACACACACACACACACATGTATGTATGTATGTATGTATGTATGTATGTATGTATGTATGTATGTGCATATGTATGTATGTAATATACTTTAACTAATTTATATGATAATGAAGATGCTCCACCAATAAGCTCAAAGTTCACGGTAATATATTTTATCCTTATATTTTTTATCTTTTAATGTTAAACCAAACATCTAAACACAAATGGTATCCACACTAATTGGTCAAGACATATCAAATAGTGCTTTATGTAGTGTATAAATTTAATTAATTACAAGGTCATTAACATTATTGTAATTTATATACATCAATATATACATGTCATATAACTCTACCTTTTAATATATTCAAATCTTTCCAATTAATGGAATTGAAAAAGGAATAACTTACCATACCATTTTCCTTCTCATTCATACAACAATGACATTCTCACCATCTCCAAAAGGGGAATATTCACCATTAAACACAAACCTATCAAGCTATGTTTACTGAAGATGAGTTCAACATTATAGTGTTGACTATGGAAGAACAAGGTGATAACATTAACCTGTGCATTCACATTTTTGACAAAGTAAAGTTACTTTTAAATTCATCACTTATGCAAGCTGCCAAAAATTCAACTTCAATACATCATATTATTGAACCAGTGAGAAATGATAAATCATAAAAATGATTTGGAATCTAATTAAGAAAATTTAGTCAAATTAGTAATAATAAAATTTGTAACAACATGAAAATAAATTAAAATAGCAAGGATAGAAAATATCATAGGGCCCCAAAACCCACAATAGCTTGAGATCTAGGTTCTATCAAGCATGAACAATGTGCATAATAATAAATAAGTTGACATTTGTTGGAACTATCTCACCCCATAAAATATAATGTCCCCTAAAGACTTTAATTTGATATTGACCACCTCTCTCATGCCTAGGTGGAGGATCTATACTACATATAAAATAATACCTTATGAACGCAATAGAACTACTCGACATTAAAAAAAAAAAAAAAACTTTCTTCTGTTTATCCATCTATTTGTGGGTGATATGCACTACTGAATTGTATCTTAGTACCCATCTTATTTCACAAATTCCTTCAAAAATTACTTATAAATTTTGTGTCCCCATCTAAAGTAATATTTTTTAGAACATGATATAATCTCACAATATCCTTTAAAAAAATTCTACAACTCTAGTGGTATCATTGGTTTTCTTACATGCAATAAAATGAACCATTTTAGAAAATTTGTCTAGAACAAATAAATAAAATCATTACCTCTCTATGTGTTTGGTAATCCCAACATAAAATCGATACTCAAATCTATCCATGATCCTCTTAGAACAAATAATGGATGTATAGTCCATTATTTTGTGCATGTCTTTTAGCCACTTGACATATCCTGCACCTAAAAACATACCTTGTCACATCTCTTTGCATATTTGGCCAAAAAATACATTTCCTCCACCAAAGCTATTATCTTTGTCTTACCAAAATGTCTAGCCAAACCTCTACTATGTAATTATCTTATTATATTATCTCATAGAGACCCAACTAGAATGCATAATTGTTTCCCTTTGAAGAGATAACCTTCTTGTATAAGATACCATGATTAGTATATGTCACACCTATTAATAGATTCCTACACTGCTCAACTAACTTGCCAAAATATGGATTAGTATCATATAATTTTTTGATAGCTTCAAATCCAATGACTTCACTCACCATAGTAGTTAATAATGCTACTCTCCTACTCAATACATCAACTACTTTATTCTATTTTCTTGTTTTATGTTTCAACAAAAAGTTATACCCCTACAAGAAAGATACCCACTTTGCATACCTAGCATTCAATTTATTTTGTGTATTCACATACTTCAAAGCCTCGTGATCTATATATAGGATAAACTCATTAGGCACCAAGTAATGCCTCCAATGTCATAATACTTGTACAATTGTATAAAGTTCAACATCATAGGTAGAATACTTAATTCTTACCTCAATCAATTTCTCACTAAAATATGATATTGGCTTTCCTTCTTGACTCAACACATCACCAATTCCCACAAATGAAGCATCACAATCAACCTCAAAAACTTTGTTAAAATCGATTAATCTAAAATTGGTCTTTCTATAATCTTCTTCAAAAATTCAAAGCTTTATGTGGTTGTTTTAGTCCATGTAAATTCCTTCCCTCTCATGGAATCTATTATTGAGAGGAACCTATATTCTAAAATATAGAAAATCATAAAAATACTGAATATATTAAAACTATATTCCTTTTATGGAAGGAATCACTTTGAATCACTTTCCACTTCGAGGGGGCTACCTCCTTAAGAGCAATACTCAATTACAATTATTCTTCTTTGATCCTCTTACAATGGGCTATTCCCTCTTATTTATACTATTCTAATCTACCCAACTCCTTATTCTTATGCATGTGGCACTAAACCATTATTCAATATTCTATTATCTATTCTACCATTATACCCCTCTCTAGGTAGATTATAGTTATTGGTGCCACAGTACTACTAAAATTTATAATATTTTTTTGTAAAAAGTTGCTAAACCATGAAAACTTCTTACCTTTATAATTCTTTTTGGAATACGCCACTAAACAATTTCCTTTATATTTTATTCATCCATTCTCACACCATTTGTTGAAACTACAAATCCCAAAAATACCAAACTATTATGCATAAACCTGCACTTCTTCAAATTTGCATACAACTTCTACTTTCTTAAAAAATCTAGTACCATTTTCAAATGTTGTACGTGTTCTTATTTAATTTATTAAATATCAAAATAAACAAGCACAAACTTGCCAATGTATTTTTGTAACACTGTATTCATCATCCTCATAAATGTTCTAGGTGCATTAGATAATCTGAAGGGCATCACCATCCACTCATATAAGCCATCCCTAGTCTTTAATGGATTTTTCCACTCATCTCTTTCATGAATTCAAATTTTATAATAACCACTCCTTAGATCAATGTTGATAAAATATTTTTCTCCTATAAGCACATCCATCATATCATCTAAACAAGGTATAGGTAATCTATACTTGATTCTAATTTTATTAATGGTTCTACTATCCAAACACATTCTCCATCCTCCATCTTTCTTTGGAGTTAGCAAATTTGGAGTTACACATGGACTTGTACTCTCCCTTATCATTTTCTTTCTTAATAATTTAGTAGCCTATTTATTTAATTATGCATGTTCTATTGGACTCATCTTATAAGCTACTTGATTGGGTAGAGCTAATCTTAGAATCAAATCAATGTGATGCTAAATATCTCTCTTTGGTGGTAAACCATCTACTAATTCATCAATCATAACATCTGCATATTCTTTTCAACAATGTTGCTACTTTTGATGGTAGTTATACCATTTTCATGTCTTTATTCATTACTACTAACACATAACAATAACCTGTCACCTTCATATCTTGGATAGATTCTTTAGTAGACTGTGCTTTATGCCTTATCTTCCTCTTTAAGAGGTAACAAAACTACCTTTGTAATACCTTTCCAAAAAGTGTATGTTTTTTTTCCTCCATCATGAATTACTTTCCTGTCAAATTGCCACAGTCTCCCCAATAACATATGGCATGCATGCATTGAAATAACATCACACCATATTTCATCATTATAAGTTTTTCCTATATAAAACTTGACTAAGCACCTTTTATCTATTGTAACCTCATTCCCTTTATTAAACCATGAAATCCAATGAGAATTAGGATGTTTTTTACATTACAAATGTAGTTTCTCTATCATTTCTTTAGAAACCATACTTTCACAACTACCACCATTTATGATTGCTTTGCATACCTTTCCACCTGAAGTACATCTTGTTTGAAAAATGTTTGATCACAACCATGCCTCACCACCTTATTTATTCTAAACTTTTTCCTTCTTTGGAGTGATCATGATTCTTCTCATCATGATATTCTCTCCAACATCTACTAGTACAATTTTAGTATTTTTCTCTTCTATTTCAACCTCAACTAGATTCACTCTTAGGTGTCATCTTACCTGCTTTCTTGATATTGATAATTCAGACACTCAAATTCCTTATGTCCTTCTTATCCACATCTATAACAAACATAATATCTATGTTGATTTGGGAACCATCCTCTATCACTACCATAACCTCATCCTCTTTGAAACCCTCTTCTACTTTGAGTGTATTAAAACCCTTCCCTATTCTCATTTTACCTTTATGTACCATGTGATGATTCACCTCTATGAATATTACACCCACCTCTGGTGGTATTAAACACACCTTTTCCCCTTATTATAGGGGATCTACCTCTTTTTGGACCAAGAGATGTACTTCTAAAATTCTATCTATTTTTTTTCTTCTGCTTTCAAATCTAATTGATAAGGCTCCTCCATGATAAGTATTATATGCATGCTTAATTCATATTTAATAGTATATTTCAAACCATTTACATACCTTGCATCTATCTGATCTTCTACTTCATCATGCTCCACTCATTTGAAAATATTATAAAACGCATCTGTATACTCTTGTATACTATGATCCTTTTGCCTCAAAATCTAGAATCTTCTATATAGGGTTTGTGTATAATCCATAGGAAGAATTTTCTTAGCTTCTCCATATTTTTATATGAATTAATCTTCTCTTTACCTTTTCTCTGTCTCTATTTTTTTAGGTGATCCCACCAAATCATTACATAACCTTTCAATTTTGTGCATGCAAACTTTACCTTCTTGTCTTTTCTCATAGTCCTCCACTTGAAGAACTTATCCATGCTATTCATCCAATCTATCAACTCCTCTAGTTTTAAAATAACTCTATAATATATAAAATCAACCTTGATTCCTTCATTTCTTCCTTATAAAGCCCAAACTATCCTCTCTTCCATCATTAGTGGTTGATCATGCTATTCTTCTTCTTGCTAAATTTTCTCATCACAATCTGTGTCTTCCTCAATTTCATCACCACCTTGTATTATTATTTGATTGGTGATAAGGTCAATTAATTATTGCACTTGCCTTTATAGCTCTTGTATATTCTAATTCATCTGCACAATACCTCTTCATCCTCTCACCATTTCTTACTCCTCCAAAATTCAACCTTGTTCTAATACCAGATAATGAACCAAAATTAATATCAAGAACAAAATTACAATAGGTCAAGATTTGAAATAATAACTTAGAATTGATTCGTATTAATTTATTTTAAATAATTACAAACCATGCATAAATAAGCCTCAACTCAGAATTAGAGTCAACATGCAAAAATTCCAAAAAAAAATAAAATCTAAAAAAACTTATATTTTTAATAGCTACTATTTTTATTAAGTTTTGCATGCAAGTACATGTAGCTCTAAAAATATCCTAAAATACTCTAAACACTCAAATTAGCCTACAGGATTAATTTCAACTAAAGTTCTTGTATGATCATAAAAATAAATAGTTTTTAAAAATAAAAAAAATCTTGAAAAAATCATTAAACTATAATTTTGGACCCTCAGACCATCTCTTTTGGCCTCGAAAAATATTTTAAAATCCTCTAATCAAAAAGTGCATCTTAGGGTAGCAACAAAATTTTTGATATAGTCATTTTGGTGCATGAAAGGCTTAAACGAAAGTACGAATCAAAAGTTATGGCCTTCAAAAGTTGGCCTATTTTTCTGCATCAAAATAAATCATAGAGGAAGGGAAATTAATATCAATCAAAATAAATCGCATAAATTTTAAATAAAAATAATCTAGCCACTATTTTAAAAAAATGCACAAATACATACATGAATTTTCCAATAAATCAAATCAAATATATAGATCATAGGATTAAATTTCATTCCTCATCAAAATGGAATAAAATATAGTCATAAATATTTTCATAATGACAAATCATAAGTCTGCATGCGATCAAAATATTAACATTATAAGATAAATCAAACCATATATTTATTTACATTCTAAATCGTAAATATGGAAAATACCAATAAAAACACTTGGTAATCATTTCCTGCTCAAAAATAGGCTACCAAATTTATTTCTCACATAATTGAAAATGTATTAGGTTTGAAAACAATGGAAAGATATCTCAAATCCTAAATATGAAAGCAACTATAATACTAAATAATAAAGAGATCAATTAAACTCTTGGGTATCACCTCCTACACCACACTAGTTTAAAAACATTCCTTCTAAAACTATTTTTCTCTAAACTAGGTTAATTTCATTCCTCCACCAAGGATTGCCTCATTTCCCCTTTTTATGGTGAAGTTGTAGCAACAAATTCAATCCACTTATCAAATCATATGTGACACCATGCTTTTACCAGGTTGTCAATGCAACAATAAAATATTTTTTCAATCCAACTAGAGGTTTAAAAGCTTTAAAATGGCTTTAAAATAATATGAAACCACATATTTCCATTAGTTCTTCCAACAAAATTTTGTTTCTTAGGGTCACAAAGTTGTAATATTATCGCCCAACATTTTAATGGTCTATTTGTCCATTTACAATGGTCTCTTTTTACACAATCTAAAGCCCAAATTATAATTTATATTTCAAAAATTATATTCCAACCTTATATTGGAAAATAACCATACAATTTTTCATTTTTTGAGCTCTATGGGAGGACCATCACATAGTGGCCTAATCCACAAGTTATTCTTAATATAGCAATACACACATTTGTAGTATCAAAAACAAATAATTAAAATCAACATCTCAGGACAATGTAGTCTTCCCATACATTATATTAAGTAATATATAATCATATGTTGAAAAATTACCCACACATGAATTTATCTCATTCTCAAAATTGGATGTGGAAAAAGCTAGGCCATTGATAAGAATGCTAATTTTAATCTTCCCTTTATCCATGTGTGTTAAATCAAAGTAAATATCACTTCAAATGATTCAATAATTATAGATATGGTATACCATTCATCCCTATGACATGTATTAATTTGTTTCATAGTTGCATTCTTCATGCATAATTTTTGTTTAAAATTTAACCCAAAGGACAATTAGTGTTTTACCATGCTCTGATAGAAATATGTAGAGCCCTCATGTACTACTTCTGAAACCACCTAAATGTTTTTCATTTTAATTAGTTAATTTGTGTTTGCATAAATTCAATGAACCCATTACTCATTAATACAATCAGGAAAACTCATTCATGATTACAATAACTGATATTTTATTTACAATCGACTATTAATCCTTTCAGATTAATATGGGAAATACACCAACTTATTATTTTAATCTAAAAAGATATGTCATAATCCTAATACATGTGCATTATGGGCATACATAAAACCACTCCTTCAAGATTAGAATATTGTATCTCATCTTGTCTTTAATACAAAAACACAATAAATATATTCAATCCTTAGCCATACAAAAACATACCTTTCTATTTGTGTAGGCTAAAATGCTCTTTATCACTTAAGACATCTTTCTCAAGAGTGTCATTAAGTTTTTGTTCTCAAATAATAACAACAATTTTAGTAGATTCATAGAAGCATAAGAACATATGCAATCTAACCATTTAATTATCTTCTCCATTAATAGAGCCATTGATATAAATACAATGATTGTCCTTGGATTTACATGAATTACCCCATATAAATTAAATGAACATAGAGATGATATGTGGATTTATGGCATATCTAAACAATTTTAAGGTTTGATAATTAAAATAACCTTCAACTTTCAACCAGATGCCATCAAAATTTTATGGCCAACTGATTTGTCAAACTTACTGAATGAATGATGTTTCATCTTCTTAGCTAGGTTTTGGATTCTACATGTCATAATCTCATGAGCTTCTAGATTTTTCCAAACCTTCAAAAATGAGTAATGACCATTCCTTGTGAATACATGTTATGAAGACACATGGCATATTCTTGTAGGCTTGCTAACTAGAGTAATTTAAAATGATTTGGACCATGCTCTACCTTATGGTGTCATGAATGGGTGATATGTGTCTTGGATATAGGTGTATCTCTCCTTTATAATGAGCTTTAATGTAGTGTTACTCTACATAGTGACTCATGATTACCTAAAAAATATAGAGGGATACCTTACTACCAAGGCTAAGTAAATTTGTGAATGTTGTGACATTGAAAAATGTGCCAAGTGATGATTTGATATTACCTTGTAGTTCTATAGGCACATAAGCTTCCATCCCAATTAAACTTTAGTTTAAGGCCATGAGGTTATGACATTCTATTGTGTGTCATTATGAAAGGGTTGCACCCTTAAAATTAAGTAATGCCCAAGGGGTCATCCACGTGCCATCATTCGATTTACTCACAAGTACATAAAATAATTAAAAAATAACTAGACCAAGTTATGTGGCCATGACTAAATGTATGTTTTACAATTAATAATTGTGGGCTAATTCATAATCTAATAGGCCCTAGGTTATATGTTGACCACTTTGTGACTTAAAATTGTGAAAGTGGATGGAATTGTGACACATGGAATAGAGGAGGTAAGCCAAAGACACCTAATCCAAGTTTATTAGGTTGTGCTATTCAATAGCTCAATTCTCTTTCAACATTAAAAATTTAATCCTATCATCAAAGTTTTCCTCATCTTGAATATATCCATTTATTTTTCAAAAGAGATAGAACTTAGTAATATACCTTTCCATAAAAGCTTAGAATCAACAAGTTTATTAGTTCATTGGTATCCATAAAGCATTGATGACTAATAAACTTGACAATCAATATAAGTTTAACTATCACATTAATTTAATTCATTATCCATCATAGTAATGAGCTATCATACTCTTATTTCCAAGGTTTTTTAATCCCTAAATCACATCTAGGCATTCTTTACTGAAATCATCGATTATTAAAATAATACAACTCTAAGTTAATTTCCAAGGTGTCCAACATTAAATAGGTGTTAAATATGCCTAGATATTTACTTATTCTTAAGCTTAAATTCAATTTCCATTATATTTGGATAACTGACTTATTAAAAGGGGATCTTAAGTTGAAACACAACTTGATATCCAAAAGTTCAATCAACCTTATTATTACTTCCAAATTCAAACTATTCAATTATAAATTAACAATATTACATATGAAGAAAACTCATTTTATCAAGAATTTGGGTCTAAATTGACCATCCAAAACCACAATAGTGGATATTATCCATCTTAAAACACATTCAATGAAAATTGATGGGATATCTCATTCATTCTAACAAATGAATATTTCCTTATGATTAAAAGGTAGAATAGGCAGGGTTTATGTGCCTATGATTAATATATATGATTATCTAATGGTTAGCCCAAATATAACTTATAAAAAATATAAATACCCAATTTCCTTTATAAGTAAATAAAACACATAAATCTAAAACTCATTCATTTATTCATTTCGTAGAGAAAGAGACATATACTTTTAATAAAATTATGACCCCTTGTTAGGTATTCCATTCTTAACAATCTAGGTCTTGTAAGTAACCATGAATATCATGTAATATTTATTTATAACAATGCCCAAGGTCAATATTCATACCTATTATCATTGTTTCATAATCTCAAGGGAAATGGAAAGTAGGATTAAGTTAGAACATTTTCATTCATCTAAGTGTCAAGCCATGTCTTTTAATCAAAATATTTTGGCATGCTCATGTTTCCATACCAATTATCATATGATTTTATGCCATGATCCTCCCATCCACCCACATGATGTTTTCACGTATTCTATAGGGTGAAATTGAGGAGTTCATATTGCTTCTCCACTTTATATAAATGGATGATATGGTTAAGATCCAATGCATTAAAAATTACATCAGTATCACATGTCATTGAAATGCCTTTCAATAAATACTTGTTCCCCATTATTTAATGTGTTTAATGCTAAAATAACTCTATATAATCCAACATTTTAACATGTTGTTTGATGTTTCTCTCAATTGAGTCTCCTTATATTTTTTATCTCCAAAACCTCCCTTCTTATCCAGAATAAATAACCCCCTTTACTTCAAAGGGACATGAACTATATACACCCTTATTGTTGTCAAAGGAGTCATTTTTAATCATTTAATGCTTGGTATAATTCAACTAATTCATAATCAATATGATATTGTGGTCCATGTTGATCTTTTCTTGCAGGGTTGATTTTAGCTACAATTTATTCTGAACTAATATACTTTCAAGTAGGCTATAGAGTCAGCTTCCATTACTTGTTGAATTATTCATCCTTCGTCTGCATGTTTTTTTCACTTGCCTCTTCTTGTAGTTGTTTCCCATATTATCTACCATTACTTTAGTTATTAAATAATTTCACTACTTTAAGTGATTTTGATCATAAAAACTCTATGATTACCATCTACCTTGGGCTATTCATAGCATACTTTCACACAAACTACTTTCTAGATATTATGGCTTTAATCATGGATTGTGTTGTAATATAAAATACAATTTACCATTACATTATACATTGATGAACTTGAAGATCTTGGCTTATCTTTTATTATATGCATATCTATGTACACATCTATAAAATATTCATAATCTATTAATATGATATTGTGTTAAGGTTAAATAGGCACAAGGTGATAATGTGTGGCATCCAATGTGTTATACTACTAGTTATACATGAGGTGATCCTTATTGTTAATCTATTGTCAGAATATATGTTTTCTACAATTTTCCATTTCTCAAACTCTCACTTTTGGTGAATTGAATCAATTGACACAATGATGGACTGAATTCAAACCCAACTATCTCATCTCATAGTCAGTATATAAATTTTAGAACCATGCAAAAACATGATATCTCTATGATTGGAAGAGATAAATGACAGCCATATAATCAAATGCATATTTATTATAGCAATAATAAATATCTACTCTTTTGTGATCCTTTATTATTATTATTATTATTATTATTATTATTATTATTATTATTATTATTATTATTATTATTATTAAGTATGTTAACAAGCATGAATAAATATCATGTCATTTGTTCTAACCCTGATTTATACTTGACTATGTGACTAAGCAAAATTAAGGCTAGGTGGGGCATTAAAACTAACACACACACACACACACACACACACACACCCCTTTTAGAGTTAAAAAAGTTAGAATTAAATAATTTCAAAGTTTTTTTTTTTGGAAAATGCTATTTTGGATACTCCATACAAGTAAATAATGTTCTACAAGTTATATTGTGTCAATGGCCAAGAAGATAATAATTCAAGAAGAAAATTTTTTTAACTTTAAAAATAAAAATTGTTTATCTTACTGTATTATGATTTCAAACTCATACTAAGTTAAAATTTATTCCATCCTAGTTTGGGAGATTGTGTCATAAAGAATCATATAGGTCTTCTCATCCAAGTAACTAATGATAAGGTATAATTATTTTCATTTTAATAGTTTTGATTTTTAATTTTTTTTTTTTAAATATTTTTTTTAGGAACAAACATTATGATACAATTGTGAACTAAGAAATACCTAACTTTTCATGATATTATAGCACTAGTTGAGTATCAACTCTCATTATTTCATGTACTTCCCCACTAGACCCTATCCGCATTGACAAAGTTCCACTAATAAATCAAATGAAAAAAAGCTAATCAAATTTCAATTTTAAGTGCAAATATAACTTAGTAGCAATGCTAGTGAAGAAAGATCCACAATCATTAACAATGTTTGAGAAACTCTCTATGTTTCTTTCAGATTTTCCATGCCCTTGATAGTCTATTCCATTAATAACACATCCAAATTTTATAAGAATAACTCCAAAAACACATTAAAAAATAACATAGAAAATAATTATACAACTCAATTCACTATTAAATGTTTATGGTAACTAATTACATATAGTGTATTATTAAATGGTTTTTCTTTTCCTATTTTCATAGATAAAGTTGAGATTATAAAATAAAAGGTTAAAATTTATAAATACATGCAAGATATGGCATTAAACACTAGACATATAATACCTTATCATTGAAAATATCTTTCATGAATATTCTACACTCCATCCCATATCCTGTATATGACCCACATTAATTTTAACATATAATATTGATCTAGGTCAATAATGTTTATAAAAAAACTATTTAAATATTTCAGTGACTATGGTAGAGGCATATTTGAGCCCTAGGTTTATGATTTTATGGAAACCATATGCAAATAAATAATTTTCATCCTCTGCTTAAAAATAAAATCCTAGTAACCAAGTCAACAACATTGTTAGATCTCCATTAATTGCTATTTTATGGTGTGTTTAAAATCAATATATACAAATAAAATTTACCTGTTCAAATTTGTTCCATATTGGCTATCAAATTTGTTAAAATACATTTCCATTGTTAGATATATAAAAAAGTATGTACATAATTAAAATTAAAAAGTATGATATAACATAAAATATTCCTCAAAATTAATTTAACTATATAAGAAAAGAAATTGCAAATGAATTGAAGTTAGGTAAATGCAATTATCATGTGACAAAAACATTTATTAAATGTCTATATATAGGCATCACTTTTGTCAAATTTGAAGTGTTGTTGTTGTTGTTGTTGTTGTTAATGTAGTATTCTTTAAAAATGGAGGAAATTTTATATGATAAACATTATACATACAAATGATATACATGTTTATGTGTAGGAATTTTATGTTAATATTAGGTGTGTATAAGGATATGACACCATCTCAATGTATTCTAAGCTAAATAAGCACCCATCCCCACAATCACTTTCATCGCTATAAATAGAATGTGTGTTTATCAACCTCTTAGGTTAATGTATGAACATACATATAATTTTATCAAATATTAACCATTATAGGATAATATAAGTTAAATTTAAATAAAATTATATTTCAGATAGATAAATAAGAGGTAAACATAAAACATATGAGTTAATTTTTTGAAATTTTTGGTAATCATAAACATTTAGTAGAAAAGTAGGATCTTTTATACCTCTATAATTAATGTTGAATAAAAGACCTTGAATATGAATAAATATATAATTAGGAATGTTGGTAATGCAATGGGGCTATGATTCCAACAACCATTACATGTAATTAAGAATTTTGAGAATGTAGTGGGGGCTAAACTCCAAAAATATAAATTATATATCATTCTAAATTTCAATTCTCTATAGGTTTCTAAGATCCTAATAACCATAATAAGTAATTAAGATTGTTTGGAATGTCATAAATATTATGATATAAATAATTATTATATGTCATTACCACAATTGAACACTTAATAGTCATTAGGCACCCAACCACCATGATGGGTAATTATGAATGTTAAGAACCTAGTAATTGTTAACATCCAAACAATAATTATATGTAATTGAGAATGTTTTAAAGTAAGTGGTCACTTAGTGACCATTCACCTCCCAACCACCATGATTTGCAGTTATGAAATTTTGGAACTTAATATCTTCTAGCCTATTAAACATAATTGTATGTAATTAATCATGTTGTAAATCTAGTGGGTGATACATTGCTAATAGTATTATCTTTAAAGAATAATTTTGGGAACCTAGAAGCCATTAGATTCCAAACAATATTATATAAAAATAAAAATTTTGGGAGCCTAGTGGTTGTTAAACTCATATTTTTTTAATAATGGTGTTTCAATTTGTAATAAATGATGTTTTCCCAAAGAAAATTATGATTCTTCTTCTTAAACTAAGATATATATGATAAATTTAATAACCACAACTAAATTATTTAAATTTGATAATAAAATAATAAAAATATCATATTTATAATTTTGAAATCTGATAATTCCAATATTAGAATATGATATTAGCAATATTAGAATCTGATTGTAGAAAATTGTGAATATGTTAATAAAAATATTAGAATCTAATAGTATAAAAATTAGAATTTGATAATAGAAATATTTTAAAATGAGAATAACAATATTGAAACTATTTTGTCTAGATTTTAAGAATATGATTAAACATATTGAAATTAAGGATTTAGGACAACTCAAGACCAAAATCAAATAATATTGCAACAATTAGTTTCATGGGGCTCAATTTTCCTTAGTTTAGTCCTCCATCTAACCAATTAAAGGATTAGTTGAATGAGGAACTCAATTAGGGAAAATCAATATCAAAAACATGTCAAGTTCTTTTAATTAACACTAGGGGTCTTGATTTTATCTATTTTAGTCACCCATTTAACCAATCTAATGATTAGCTGAATGGGGCTCTCAATTACATAAAATTAAGTCATAATTCACAATAGGTTGTTCTAATTAGTTTTACAGGAGTCGATTTGCTCTGGTTTAGTTCCCAATCCAACCAATCAAGTGATTAATTGAATGCACCACCTAATTATATAAAATCAAGCCCAAATCACATTGGTTTTTCATAATTAAATTTAAAGGGGATTATTTTCACTAATATAGTCTCTCATCCAACCATTTAAATAATTGGTTTAATGAAGCATCTAATATCAAAGTGACACCAAAAGTAAATTAGGTTGCTGCAATTACCTTTAGGGACTCAATTTTCTCTAGTTTAATTCCCTATCCAACTAATCAAGTGATAAAATGAATAGACATTCAATTAGTGAAAATAGATCCCCAAATCACATTAGGTTGTAAAAATTATATTTAAGGGGATTCATATTACCCAAATTTACTTCGTCATCCAAAAACTTAAGTGATTAGTTGAATATGACACTCAATTATATAAAATAAAGCCCCAACTCATTTTAGGTTGTTATGATTAGATTTAAGGTAATTAATTTTCCATAATTTTATCCCCCATCCAAAAAATTAAGTGAGGCAATAGAAGAACAAGTCCCATAGATGGAAGAAAACATAGCTGATTTGAATTAAAAAGAAGAGAACCAGGTGGTTGGTTATTCAAAAAAATGAAATATTAATACAACCCCTGAAGTGGTTTTGTAAACTCTAGTTGATTTATGGGAGGAAGGGTTGACCAAAATTTCATTACAAATCATCCTAGCTTATAAAATTAAAGAGGGAAGGTCAACAAATAGTTTTGTTTCAATTGATGATTTGGTAGTATCTATTCCCATTCATCATGACACTAGGGAAGGAGGGAATTGGAGGGTGGTAAGCTCAAAAAAACATAAAAAAATTTAAGGATAAGGTACCCCCTTTTAATGTGACCCTTCGATCTCAAAAATAAAATGTATAGATTCATGTTTAGAATTATGGTGTTTGTTGAAAATCTAGGATTCTTGGCCTTTGATATTGGTTTAATGTTTAGGGTTGAGCCCTAGCTTTAAATATCCCTCCTTTATACCATTGTTGTAAATATAAAAGGAGGTCAATTTCAACGTGTTTGACCCTTGGATATCAAATTTTTAGTGTTTTGGATGGGTTGTTGACAACTAATTTTTAGTTATTTTTTAATGTTGTTGTTGTGATGCCACTATGAATTCTATAATATTTGGATTTTTTTGCCTTAGATGTATGTTTCTCTTCTAGGGTTTAGGTCCCTAGTTCAATAAACCCACCTTTTACCCTTAATTAAAAAAATTGAGTGCTTGAATGAAGCACTCAGTTAGGAAAAATGTATCCCTAAATTATATCAAGTTGTCATAATTAGCTTTAGGGAGATTGATTTTCACTATTTAGTCCCCCTTATAAACAATTGAGTGATCATTATAATGTAACACTTAAGTAGGGATACATGAGCCCAAACTCACATTAGGTGGTCCCAATTAGCCTTAGGTTACTCAATTTTCCTTAATTTAGTCTCTTGTCTAACCAATCAAGTGATTAACTGAATGATGAATTCAATTGTGAAAAAATAAGCCCTAAACAACATTAAGTTATTTCAATTAAATTTAGAGACCTTGATTCTCCCTAATTTAGGCCATCATCTAAACAATCAAGTGATCAATTTAATGGGGCATTCAATTAGGTAAATAGAGACCAAAATCATATTAGGTTGTCACAATTAGCTTTGGGAGGATTGTATTTTCCCTAATTTACTTGCCCATTAAAATAAAAAAATTATTATCTTAATGTGGCACTCAATTTTATTAAATCAAGCCTCGAATAATAAAATGTTATATTAATTAGCTCTAGGTTCGATTTACCATAGTTTAGTCCCTAAGCAACCAAATCAAGTCATTAGTTGAATAACACACTCAAATAGGAAAAATCAATCTTCAAATCACTTTAAGTTATGTTAATTATCCTTAATGGGATTGATTTTACCTAATGTATCCCTCCATCCAACCAATCAATTCCTTGGTTGAATGGGGCACTCAATTAGAGTAAAACGAGCCCAAAATCACTTTAGATTGTTGAAAATATCTTTAGGGGGATTTATTTTCCATAATTCAGTTACCCATCCATCCAATCATGTGAGTGGTTTAATGTGGCAATCAATTAGGGCAAATTGATCATTAAAATACATTAAGTTGTTGAATCAGGTTTAGGTGGTTTAATTTAACCTAATTTTATCACCCATTTAATCAATTGTGTGATTGGTTTAATGGGTAGTTAATTAAATAAAATCAATCCTTAATTCATATTAGGTTGTCACAATTATGTTTATGGGTATATACTTGCTTTTATTTGTTCCCCAATACAAAAAATCAAATCATTAGTTGATGGGGCACTTATTTATAAAAACTCAAACAACAAATCACATTAAGTTATTCTATTAACTTTAGGGGGCTCAAGTTACACTAATTTAATCCTCGATCTAAAGCATTTATTTGTTTTTTTAAATGTATAACTCAATTAGGAAACATAAAGCCTTAAATCTCATTAACATGTCATAATTAGATTTATAAGAATTGATTCAACCTAATTTAGTTTTCCATCCAATCAATCAAGTGATTGATTGAATGAGGAACTTAATTAGGTCAAATATAGCCCCAAATGACTTTAAGTATTGGAATAAAATTTATGGCAATCAATTTTCACCCTTTTTGTCTCATATCCAACCAATTATGTGATTGTTTAAATGGGGCACTTAAATAGGAGAAACCAGCCACATATTATATTAGGTTATCAAAATTAGATTTTGTGTGCTAACTATACCATAATTTAGTCCTCCATCTAATCAATCAATTGATCTGTTGAATAAGGCTCTCAATTTAGGCAAAATAAGCCTCCAATCCAATTAGATTGTTGTATTTAGTTTTAGGGGATATATTTTATTTATTTAAGTGCCTCATCCAACCAATTGAGTAATTGGTACAATAAAGAATTCAGTTAAGATAAATCAAACCCCAAATCATATTAGATTATCTCAACTAATTTTAATGTAATTGATTCAAGAAAATTTATTCCCATATTTAACCAATTATATGGTTTGTTGAATGAGACATTTATTTAGGAAAAAACAAGCTCCAACTCACATTTTATTGTCAAAATTAAATTTAAAAGGGTTTAAACCTTATCCAATCAATTAATTTGTTGGTTGATACTTTACTTATTTTATAATAAATATAATCCAAATAAAATAAAACTATTAATATTTAAATTATGTAAAATAGAAAAGTAATCTGCAAAAACCTTAACACTTCTATTATTTTTTAAAAAAAATATAGGTTGCCTTACGCATTAAATCAATGAGTAGAAAAACGTCCCAATAAGTAGGTATTTTTCTATGAAGCAGAAGTGTCCCAGCTCCTCCCGTGCATTGTCCTTATATTCCTCATTTGCTAGTATATAAAAACAAGAAACTTAAATGAAATATTTAATTAGGAAATCCAACGTAATCTAATAAAACTATTTAATAGTACGTGAAATCCTGAATAAATAAATATCCTAAAAGATCAAAATATTATAAAAAGATCTAATCAACTAAATGATCCTTCATGCACCATTTAGTGTAATGAAAGTTTAGAATGGTATAAGAATTTATTGTAGGAATCAGTTAAAATTTGATGGAGATGACTTGTTAAACTTTTCACATCTTCAATGAGTTAAATATGATTAAGTTATGGATTTTATGTTTCCATAATCTATAAGATAGAATATAGTTTTTAAATAAATTATTTATCCATCAACATTTTAATTAACACTTGCAATCTATCATAAATAATTTGAATGATATTATGTAGATGAGTTTAAAAATAAAATACTATATTTTTATTAATTATTTATATATTAACATAAATAAATAATAAAAAATATTAAACATGCAAACAATTTAAAACATCTCAACATATTAAAAAGATAATGACATTTTTTAACATATTTATTTTATATTATTTATTTATATTAATATTTAATATTATAAAAAGAAAGTTGTATCCCAATTTTATCGCTTCATTATTTTTAGGATTTGTTTTCATATAAATTACTTTCACGTACTTGTTTTAAAATAAAATATGATTTTTATTTTATATAATAAAACTCTATTTATTTTTTAAAAAATAGTTTTTTATCATGTACATAAATCAACATTCATATTTAGATTTTTACTATAAATAAATATAAAATTAAATGATACGAATAACATCATTTAAACACTTTTCTTCAATTAAATGAATTTTCATATACTTTTTTTAAGAATTAAATGATTATATAAATTTATACTACAACATTAACGAAAATAATTTATCTTTCAAATATTGAAAATTTTAATATAAAGAAATTTTAAATAAAAATAAAATTGAATTATAATGATCATATATTTTAAGATATTAGTTCGAACATTTTTTCATGTGGATAAATAATTTTTTTATATATCTTTTTAACATTTAAAAAATAAAATAATGTAAAAAAATTTATTATATAATACTAAATAAAACACTTTCATGCAAATAAATTGACTTGAACATATATCTTTTCAGTATAAAGTATATTATAATTAAATGACATCAAGGATTTATTGTATAAAATCCGCCATATAATAAAAATAATGTTATGAGTTATATTGTGTCCATGGGCAAGAGGATAATAATTCTAGAAGACCATTTTTTTATTTTTAAACAATTAAGCTCGTGTCATCTATCTCACTATGATTTTAAACTCATATTTGGTTAAAGTCCCAATCTGAAAGATTGTTGCTTAAATAAGGTATCATCTCACTTATCAATGATAAGGTATTATACATTTCACAAACACAATGCTAAAATCGTTAGCCAAGAGACACCTAACTTTCAGCTAATATTGAATATTGAATCCTCACTAAATTTTAGGAAATTTCCCCCACTAGAGCCTATAGAAATGTCCATAAATATATCAATTGAAAGAATGTCAATGAGATTGTAAATAAGAAAGGATTTAATTTAAAATTTAGCTTACTAGGCATCCTTTTGAAGAAAGATGCACAATCATTAACATTGGAAACTTTATATAACATTGTTTTCCTTCATATTTGCCATGACCTTCATAGTCTATCTCATAACCAACGTATCTAGCTTATGCAAGAAAAACTTTAATACCTATGGAAAAATTTCTTGAAAAAATTAATTTTACAACTAATCACACCATTAGAATGTGGTAAATAATTACATTGATGCTTTTTTTAACTTTATATAACATTGTTTTCTTTCAGATTTGTCATGACTTTCATAGTCCATCCTATAAACAACGTATCTAGCTTATGTAAGAAACACTTTAATACTTATGGAAAAAACACTTGACAAAACTAATTCTACAACTAATCACACCATTAGAACGTGGTAAATAATTACAATGGTATTTTTTTAATGATGTTTTTATATATTTCCATTTTCCAAAATAAAATAGAAATTCTAAAATATAAGGTTCCAAATTATAAATAGAAACAAGATAAGGGATAAAAACATAGACATATAATAATCAATCATTGTAAATAACTTGTATGAATATTATATGCTCTATTCATAGCCTCTAAATGAACCACACTAATTTTAGCATATAATATTAACCTAGATCAATAAAATTTAAAAATAAATCAAATATATTTATATATTTTATGTTCAACATGGCAGAGGCATATCGAGCTTTAGGTTTATGATTTTGGTGCAACCATCTATAAGTAAATAATTGTAATTTTCTACTTTAAAACAACTATCTGCACGTAAATAAATTTTAATCCTCTACTTAAAAATAATCCCTGATAAATTTGGAAATTTCATTTTCACTTCTCTATTAAATTTTCTAGAGTGTATAAAATCAAATCAATGCAGAATATGGAGCCTACCTTTTAAAATTATATTTAGGAAGGTTGTTACATATTGGTTGCCGAATTTACTTAAATACATCAATAGTGTGAGGAAAAAATGTATCTACATGGTAAACATTTTTTTTCCTAAATAATACATAGTTAAAGTGTAAAGCATGATATACAGTGAAAATTGTTCCTAAGAAAGAGAGTTTTCTCCATGCACACCATTGAGTCAACCCTTGATTTTATATCATTCCAACTTATTTGCATACCACAACCCATGTTAGGTTACTTACAGGACTAGAATTTATTGCCTTTTAGGGTTTTCAACCTTTGGGTGAGGCTAGCCTATTTAATGACTTGTCATTCTCTCCCAGCTTTTTCAGCTATGGAGAAGAATGACAGAGCATCAAGAAATGGCCCCCTGTAAGTGCTCAAGGAAGTTTGTCTTGCAGGTCTACCATGAGATAACTCTTCAAAACCTAATTTTATTTTACCCATTTCAAAATTTAACTTTGTCTGTCAATGACCAAAATAGTTCTATTTAATAAGATATTTTGTGGGTCAAATTCCCTCTGAAAATATGTTTGGGTCCTGGGTTCAATCCCACTAGGATGATCATGGCATAAATTTTGAGAGCATTCAGAATATGACCAAGGGATTTCTCTAATTTGCTTTACCGACCCCTCCCATACAGGAGGTATCCTCCATAATTCATCCACATGGTATGTTAGGAACTCACTCATGATTCTTTCCCAGTTGACATAGGACTTTGTTGTCTCCAAGCACACTGCTCTCAAGGTCTCAATTTGGGTAGAGTTTTCAGGTCTCCTACTCCCCTATTGTCATTTTATTCACTAGATAGCTTCCTCCATAAGTTAGGTTGCTTGCCATGAGTAAAACTCATTCTACATTACTAGACCATAAAAGTGAGTTTGTGTAGAAGTAGACCTCTCATGGGACCTCAAGGAGTTTATGGAGATTCAATTTGGTGATGTGAGACACTCCTAATGAGTCTTATATATCAACTTTCCCAACACCTATTTTCACTATCAAGACATCGACCATAAAATTTAGGATTGTCCCCTTCAATTAGCTCATAATAATGCATTCAACCACTCATCCTCTCCTCCTAAACCCTCTATAGAAGATGGAAAAAAATCCAACTGAGGATGGTTGGACTATGGTAGGAAAGAATAATAACCGCACTAAAGTCATGATCTCAAGCCCAAAAAATCCTAAAAGAGGAAAGCCATCAACAAATAATGTCCCATAAGACTAGGCTCCTACTAAGAAGGAGCCTTCTCGAGTTGAAGCCTTGAAACTAATAGAAAAACCCAAGGTCTTCAACACCCCTCTTACAACCAATGTTCTATCTTAGGGATTCTTTGCCCAGTTCTTCCAATTTTTTAGACTCGCAACCAACCTCTCTAACACTTTATACTTAGTGAGATGCACCCAAATGATCTCACAACCTTCTTAGGAGGTGTAAAGAGTCAGAGGAAGGAGAGTATCAGGTTAATCCTGATGTGAGGAAATAATTTTATGATTTTTTAAATGCTAATAGTGGGCATTTTTTACAAAAAATTTATGATGCCTTAGAAGGCCTAGACTCTGAGGATATGTCTCTTGACACCTATCATATATGAATTGATTTTCATGGAATGTTTGGGGTCTTACAGACCCAAAATACAAGTTTGTTGTGCTTGATTTTATAAGGAAGTTTCCCAAGATGGGCATTCTTTGTCTTTAGGAAGTGAAGGTGGTAGAGATTTTATTAATGATGATTAGTAACTCTATCTGGCATGATAGTATTATTATGAATAGTAATCATGAGGTAGGACGTAAAGGGGTGATCACATTTATTTCTCTAAGTTGGTAGCCACACTTAGTGTAATCTGGCATGGACCCACCAATCAATTAGTTTGGACCCTTTTAGCATTGAAATCCATTGCTTTGGTTTTATTAATATTTATGCCTCAAATGATGCTAATAAGTATACTCATTTATTTCATTGGATTTTAAATGATCTCTTCAATGATCATTAGGTCATATGTGGTGACTTTAATATGGTGGCATCCATCAAAGATAAAGAGGGCCACTTACCAGTGCATTGGTAGCTGGTGAAAGGGAGACATGGTATTATATGTGTACTAAATGGGGATTTTATGAACCTAATTTAATATTTAAACCTATAGATGGATTTTGGTACACTTGGAGCAATCTTAAGGATGGCCTCACTAGAATTCTAAAGCACCTAGATAGAGTAATGATGTCCACCCAACCATATTTTTCCTTTGATAATGATTTTTATCCTTTGATGCAGCAGCTACTAGATTTTGGGATTTATTATCATTCTCCCATTCATTTTTGAGTGACATATCAATTCATGAAACCCAAAGTCCATAAAACACAATTCTTTCTTAATACCTCCTTGCTCAAAAATGGGCCCACTATGGCACACATTCATAGAGTTTGGAATCTGGATCCTAGTCCATCCTAATAATCTAGTTTGATTTTTTGGTGGGATGATGTCATCAAAAGGACTTTTCACTTTTTGAGAATCTATGGCTGCCAACTTGATAAAATTCAATGACACTCTTACTTTGCTACTTCCTCAGAGCTTAGTCGTGCAACTTTAGCACTAAAAATATCCCTTCAATGAGATCTTGCAAGTCAAAGTCTCTTCCTTACAGCATCACATCCAGATTATAGATAATTACAATGTTTGGGAGCTCAAATCAAAGCCAACTCCATTGGCTCAAGATAGGGATAAAGCCTCCAAATAATTCTTTCAAATGTTTCATGTTAAAAACTTGAAGCAACAAATCCAAGCTATCTTTGATACTAGAAGGAGATTATCAAAGACACCACTAATTATTCAATCCTTTATCTTTCATTACCAATAAATGTTTAGAGTTCAATTATCCTCTAGAGAGTGTGACATATCCCTTCAGCAACATCTTGTGGTGGTGCCATGCAAACTCACTCCCCCTCATCGGGTAGTGTGCAATAGGCTCCTCACTTTAGATGATCTTCATGAGGTTGTGTCTCATATGTAAAATGATAAAGCTCCAAGCATTGATGGTTTCTCCTGCAAATTATATAAAACCCTCTAGGATCTTGTGGGTGCTGACTTATACCATGTTTATCAGGAGGCCTTTCGCACATGTTCTCTAGGGAAGAAAATAAATAAAGGAAACATTAAATTCATACCTAAAGAAGGGGATCATGAATTAATTTGTAATTGGTAGTCGATCACCCTCCTAAATGTTTCCTACAAAATCATTGCTAAATATCTAGTGCTCTAATTACATAATCTACTACCGCACATTATTCACCTTGAGCAAATTAGATTCATCATAAGTAGATATATATCATATAATATCATTGTCATTTGGAAAGGAATGGATTGGGATAGAATGTCTAAGAAATAAACTATGTTCATAAATTTTAACTTTGAAAAAGATTATGACCATATTGAGTGGCCTTTCATGCTGGCCATGCTTAATCCCTGGGCATTGGGCCCAATTTCATTCAGACCAACCAAATGCTTTTTTTAGATTCCTTGATCATCCTCTCTATTAATGGAATCACTTATAAATAATTTGGTTTGGTTTTTTATATTCGCCAACGATTCCCATTGGCACCTACCCTATATGTGCTTATAGCTGAGGGTTTTGGATATCTTCTTAGCAATGCCCAAGTTAGGGGCCTTGTTAAAGGAATATATCTCCCTTTAGATAAATAAAACCCTCAAGAAGATATGCAACTACTAAATGGCCACTTTGCTAATGATTATTTCTTTACTATTATTGAAGAAGAGGATAATGTACACAACACCTTTCAATGTCTCAACACCTTTTGACTTACCTCTAGCTTAAGCATTCAATGGAAAAAACTCATTGTTATAGGTAGCCATACCTCCTCCCACCAACGTGGGCTGCCAAGTATAGGTGGGCCTACATCCAACATGATGAAATCTTTAAATTTCTTGGCATCCTTTTATCTTTTGATTCCTCTTCACCCATGTTGTGGTAATATATTGTTGAAAGAGTAATAAAAATGCTATAATATTGGGTGACTAATCCCTTATCATTAGTAGGTAAATTCTAAATTTGTTTGAAAGTGCTTGCGACCACCCATGTATACTACTCTTCATATAGGATACCTTTTAAGAAGTCTTATCAAAAACTTTAAAAACTTATCAAGGATTTTCTTTGAGCTAATTATTCGGATCGCCATAGATTCCATAAGGTTGTTTGGGAATACTACTACCTCAGTCAAGATGCTAGAGGTATGGGGCTCATTGACGTGGCTCATCAAGGAATTTGTTTATGTGTTAAATGGATTGTGTAGGCCATTGATGGTAAGGAAGCTTAGAAGGTGTTTTTTTAACACTGCATCTCTTCAAGCCTATCTAAAGGAAAAAAATCCTAAAAAGGGATTGGCTTTGCCAATATTCTCATCATTAAAACCCCCATCCAAATTACAGGGTCCTTTATGGGGAAACATATCTGGAAAGCATGGGAAAGGATCAAACCATGGCTTTTTCTATAATGGCTTAGAGTTATGAGATGGATTGTCTATTAACTCACACTTGCTATGGTGGTCATCTATTATCAATTTCAATGAAGTCCCTCTAGCCAAGGTTCCTTGGATCAATGATCTCAAATTATTTCATAGAGGAATTCATACTATCTAAGACATCTTTTGTAAGCAATCTCACTCTTGGCTATCCTGAGAAGAGGTGAAAACCATAATTTGGTTAGCCAATGTTGATAGCGAATCTTACCAAGAAATATTTAATGTTTTTCCACCTTAAATGCTTCACAAAATTTTAGTTCATTCCACTCATCCTTGGTAGAAGGACTGGAAGTGATATGTTGAAACTCTATTTCATAATTACACCCCCTAGATTGGCTATAGGTGGATTACTCCCCACATGCCTATGGTGGACAATCTAAATTCTCATTGGGGTCTACATTTTTCTATTCGCACTTGGTGCTTCCATTTCCATACTATCTGGGAGGCTTCCCTAGAGCTTAAGCTAGCTCATTTTGCTTCGTGTATTTTGTATCAAGGCCTACCTATAAGCAGAAGGATTATGTATTTAGGAATTTCCATTCCCAAATGCCCTTTTTGTGACCATATAGAAATTCTCCCTCATCTTTTTTGGCACTAATCCAAAGCTAAAAGGGTCTGGACATGGATTTATGACCTTTTCAATCCTTTCCAACCCAAGTTTTTTTAATGGAAGCATATCCTTCTTGGAGATAAACCTTCCTTACCTTTTAAATACACCCACGTCTGGTATACTTTCAGTGGAGATTCTATTTTGTTTATGGAAATAATTAAATAATGTTTTGTTTAATAATGTTTCTTTAGATTGTAATTTTTATGCTCTCAATAAATCCTCTATTATTTTGATTATTATTGTGTAGATACAAGTGTAGGCAAATAAATTTTCCATTGATCTTCACCATCTCTAGGACCTTCTCAACTATTAGGGAAATGTTTCTTATGCTATCGTGTATATTCCTCCTTTTCCACCTAGGGATAATAGAATTGATGAAATAATTGCCAATCTACCTCGAGGTAGGCACCAACATAGCTGGTATCAGTGTCACTCTCATAATGGCACTCTATATCACTACATGTCCCCTCTTTGGCTATACTGAGGGTGACAACCCCTACCTCCTTCCCCTACTAGGAAAGATGGTTAGGATGTTCCTCCTCCTCTACATCTAGATTCTTGGGGACCACCACCTGGAGATTAGATAAACATGATGGATAAGTTCCCTAGACTCTCTCTAGCCATTTTTCCTACTCAAACACAAGAATATGACAAATACACTACTTAGATTTCTAGTTAGGAGCTAATTATAGATGGTATTGACTTGCCAAGCTCGGTCTAGGGTCCATATGATATGGATCCTCCACCTTTTAACCTTTCTCTAGTAGTTTAATGTTTTCTTTTATGATGTTTGATGACTTGTTCCTATGTAGGGCCTAGTGTTGTTTTTGCATCTATTGTTTTGTGTTCCTAGGCTTGGCCTACTCTAACATTGAGGTGTGCTTCCATACCACTTGTTTTTTTTTGTAAATTATTTGTATATTATATACTTTGTTAATATAAAGATAAATTTCATCAAACTAAAAAAAATATTCCTAAAAAAGACCTTAACTATATAAGGAGTGAAACTGTAAATCAATTGATGTCTAGGTAGTGCAAGTAACATTTGACACAAGCATCACTTCTCTTCAAGTTGAAGTTATTATTATTTTTTATTTATTATTATTATATTATTATTTTTTTTAAAATGATAATTTTCTATAATAAACTTAGGCACACAAATGATATGTATGTTTATATGTAATATTAGGCATCAATGAGGACATTACTTCATCTTGATGTATATCAAACTAAATAATATACCATCCCCATAGTCACTTTGATGGCTATAAAAATATTGTGATCTCATGAAATACTTAGTTTAGTTGAAATTTATATACATGTGTGTGGGTATATAAACTATCATATGATAATATAATTTTAAGAAAAATAAATTTTAAATACAAAAAAAAATAGATAAAACATAAAACATAATAACTTATTTATTTATTTATAAATTCATAATTACTACAAATAATAATGGGTCTATTTTTTATTCTAAAATTTTAGTTATAAAAAGGACCTTGAAGATGAATAGATATATAATTACAATTATTGGTAATTTAGCAGGATGAGGTTCTTAAAAACAAAAAAATGTAAATGCAAATATTAGGAATGTAGTGGGGGATATACTCCCAAAAAATATTGTATATAACTAAAAAAATTATTAACTAGTGGATGTTAGGATCCTAAAAACCATGATAAATAATTATGAATGTTTATAAAATTAAAAATGCCAAACACTCAATGAATGTGTGTGTGTGTGTGTGTGTGTGTGTGTGTGTGTGTGTGTGTGTGTGTGTGTGTGTGTGTGTGTGTGTGTGTGTGTGTGTGTGTGTGTGTGTGTGTGTGTGTGTGTGTGTGTGTGTGTGCGCGCGCGCACGCGCGCGCATGTGTGTGAGAGAGAGATAGAGAGAGAGAGAGTGTGTGTGTGTGTAAATACATACATGTATATAGAGATATATGTGTATGTATATATATACATGTATTTATAGATATATACATGTGTGCATGTATATACACACACATAATTATGAATGTTTGGAATATAAAAATAGATAGACATCCAGCCATCATGATATTTATTTATGAATGTTGAAAACCTAGTGACCACTAAACTCCTAAAAATAATATAAGTAAATAATAGTGTTTAAAAGTTATAGGTCACTAGGTTTCTAACACTTTTATATACAAATAAAAATGTTCGTAACCTATCAGTCACTACTCTCTCAACCACTGTGATATGTAGTTTAAAATATTGGGAACCTAAAGGTTTCTATCCTCCTAATATCATTATGTTTAATTATGAATGTTATAAATCTAAGGGTCATTAAATTCGTAATAATGTTGTGAACCTTGAATCCATTATATTCCCAATAACCATTATATCTAAATAAAAAGGTTGAAAACCTAGCCTCCACTACGTTCATATTTATTGAATAATGATTATAAAACTAATGTTTCATTTTGTAATAAATGATGAAGTTGTTTTTATTTTTGTTGTTGTTGTTGTTATTGTTGTTATTGTTTTGTTTTTTTTGTTATTACAACAAGATATGAATGACAACGTGAATCGATGATGAGATTATTGGAATTTGATAATAAAATCATTAAGACGTGATAATTCCAATTTTAGAATCTTATATAAATGGATCAAAGAAAAATATTTTTTCCCACTAGGTGGACAAATTTATTTTTAAAAAAATATTCAAAATTGAATCATAAAAACACTTAATGATATTTTGAAAATTTGGAAAAATATATATGCAATACATGTTTGTATACATAAGCTCAAACCCTTATCTTTGATTACCATCAATGACCCAAACTCAAGATAATTTTAGGGGAGATTAGAAGCGTATGTGAACTATGTATTGAAAAACTTAGGACACACTATTATGAATGGACCCATTATTAATATTTATATTTAATTTTAGCAATAATGGAGTCCAATATTATAAATATTAGAATATATTAATAGTAATACTAGAAACTAATAATAGAAAAAATTGAATATGATAATAGTAATATTAAAAATTAATAATAGCAATGTTGAGTTTATTTGAGTCTATATTTTTATAATATGTCCAAACATAATGAAATGAAGCATTTAGGGAAACTCAATCTCCATATCACATTAGGTTATCATAATTAGTTTTATGTTGTGTATGTTTCCCCAACTTAGTTATCCATCTGACCAATTAAGTGATTGATTTAGTGGGTCACTTAATCATGGAAAATCAAGCCCCAAAACACATTAGGTTGTTATAATTAACCTTAAGTGGCATGATTTGACATAAATAATTGAGTAATTAATTTAATGAGGTAATCAATTGGGGAAAATTGATTCCCAAATCACAATAGGTTGTCACAATCATCTTTAGGGGTATCAATTTACCCTACTTTATTTCCTAATCCAACCAATCAAGTGATCAGATTAATGGGTCACTCAATTAAATAAAAATTGATTTGAAAATCACATTAGGTTATTGTAATTAGTTTTAGGTGGCTTGACTTTCCCTAATGTAGTCCTCAATCCAACAATTTAAATGATTAGTTGAATGTAGCATTCTATTAGGGAAAAATGATCCAATAAAATCAAGTCATCATAGATAGATTTACGGGGCTTGATTTACTCTAATTTAACTTCAAATCCCACCAATCGAGTGATCAATTGAATGGACACTCAATTGGGTAAAATCAAGTCCCAAAGCACACTAGGTTATAATAGCTAGATTTACGAGGAATTATATTCCCTAATTTAGTTCCCATTCATCTAATCAGTTGAATATGTCACTTAATTATGAAAACTCAAGTCTCAATTAATATTAGGTTGTTTCAATAATCTTTAGGATAATCAATTTTATATAATTTATTTTACTACCCAACAAACCATGTGATTAGTTTAATGAGGCAATTAATTAGGAGAAACATAACCTAAAATCATATTAAATTGTCATAATTAGTTTTAGTATGATCAATTCCTCCTATTTTAGTGCTCCATCCACCTAATTTACTGTTAATTTAAATTAAGGAATCAATTATAAAAAATCAAGCTTGGAATTACATGAAGTGGTCCTAATTAGTTTTAGGTGAATCTGTTTTACCTGATTTAGTCCCTCATCCAACTAATTGAGTGATTGATTGAATGGGAAACTAAATTATGGTAAATCAATCCCTAAACTACATTAGTTTATTAATTTCAACTTTAGGAGCATTGATTTTCCTTAATTTATTTCCCCATCTATCTAATTGAGTGACTGCTTAAATGATGCACTCAATTAGGGAAATTGGTCTTGATATTATATTAAGTTGTCACAATTACCTTTAGGTTGATCTATTTTCCCTAATTTAGTTGTCCATTCAAAATATTGAATGATTGGTTGAATTTCAAACTCAATTATATTAAAATAAGATCAAAATCATATTAAGTTATGAAAATTGCTTTGAGGGATCAATTTACCATAATTTAATCCCCCATCCAATGAATTAAATGATTGTTTGAATTTCACACTAAATTAGTGAAAATAGATCCCCAAATCACCTTAGGTTGTGGAAATTATCCTTAAGGGGCTCAATTTTCCATAATTTAGTCCTCCATCCCACCAAACAAGTCACTACTTGAAAGGAGCACTCAATTAGTGAAAATATATCCTCAAATGACTTTAGGCTATCACAATTAATTGTAGAACGATTTATTTTTCAAACTTTGGTTCCCTATCTAACCAATCAAGTGATTGGTCAAATGGGTAATTCAAATAAGAAAACATGATCCCTTAGTCACATTAGGTTGGCTTAATAAGGTTTAGGATACTAGATTTGACCTAATTTAGTCTCCCATTTAACCAATTATGTAATTGATTAAATAGGAACTTAATTAAGGAAAATTGAGACCAATTTTTATTAAGATGTTACAATTAGGTTTAGGATTATTGTCCTCTTTATGTTTAATCATACATCTAAATAATTGAGTGATTAGTTGAATAGAGAACTTAGTCAAAGAAACTCAAAACCCAAATCATATTGCATTGTTGTCATTAGCTTTATGGTACTCAATATACCCTAATTTAGTCTTCCATCTAAAGAATTGATTGATTTAGTGAATGCATAACTAAATTATAAATAAATAAGCTTTGAATCACAATAGGATTCCATAATTATCTTTAGGGAAATTTATTTGACCTAATTAAATCCATCATCTAATGAATAGAGTAATTGGTTGAATGGAGAACTCAATTAGGTGAAATAAATCTCCATATCACATTAGGTTATGAAATAATATTTTTCCCTAATCACATTAGGTGATTGAATTAGGTGAAATCAATTCAAAAATCATTTTTTTCCTAATTTAATCATGTATTCAACCAATCAAGTGATTGATTGAATGAGACACTTAACTAGGGTAAATCAGCCACATATCACATTAAGTTTTCACAATTATCTTTATGTGGGTCAATTTATCCTAATTTATTCACTCATTCAACTATTATAGAGATTAGTTGAAGAGTTAACTCAATTGGGATAAACTGAGTCCCAAATCTAGTTAGGGTGTCATAATTAGATTTAAGGGACTCAATTTTCCCTATTTTAGTCTCCTATCCAATCAAGTGATTAGTATAATGGGCAACTCAATTTGATAAAATAAGGTTAAAAATCACATTAGGTTATAAAAATTAGATTGATGATGTATAATTCAACCAAATTTAGTCACACATCCACCCAATCAAGTGATTGGTTGAATGAATAACTCATTTATGGAAAAGCAATCCCCAACTTACAGTAGATTGTTGAAATTATCTTTAAGGGCATAAATTTTCCATAATTTAAGCCCCAACTAATCAATTAAGTGATTATTTAATGTTTTACATATTTTATGATCAATGTGATCTAATTATTATATGAATATTTAGAGTATGTAAAGTAAGACAATAATCATAAAAATTAAAATGAAAGGATATACTAAAATTACACTTATCATATTTATAATGGAAAATAAATAAAATAGAGATGCACTTAGCTAGTTTTTTATTTATTTTTCTCACTCTATTTTTCATATTATGCCTTGTAAACATTCAGATCAGTGAAGGTCATATGCCTATGTTGAATAATATTATCTAAGATATATAAATATTTCTAGGTTGTTGATTATGTAGGTCTATGTCATATCATACTGTTATGCATGTAGCTATAAATTCCTCCTTTATGTGTTCTTTCCCTTGTCCCTTTATGTTAATCTTATTTTTTATTCTCATTGGTTTGAAAAGCTAATCACACTTTTTACACAAGATGACCCCTATAAAATGGGTTAGTAATTATTTTTGGTGATCCCTAACCACTTGTTTTTGAGTGATTGAGTATTTCCTATGATCCAATACTCCTAAAAGATCACAAACCAAACATAGTTATCTCATTTTTGTGTACTTGTGTGCATGGTCATGATTATGCTATAATGTAATGTAATTTTTCAATTTTGACACTTGGACTCATGAATATTTAATTTACATTTGTATTCATACTTTGCTCTATGCTTCTCCTTTGATGGGTGTTCATATAAGTATTCTATTTTTATAAGGTTTGAAGAGAGTGGTAATGGATCTATCAATGTGATTTCCAATTAGTTAACAAATATTGAAGTGAGAATGACCTTAGAAGTCATAGATAACTCTTTGATATTTCATACTATGATTTAATCAAGAAACATTTATAGGTTGAATTGGTAAAGACATCCTAATTTTAAATATAGGTGTTGAGTGTCGCCAGACACTCTTGATAGAAGCAATCACCTATGAAAAATTGTAAATGTCTTATTATTATTGGTACTATTGTGAGACTGAAAAGAAATGATATGGGATATGGAGATAGTTTGCTTTTGATATTTGAGTTTTCTTTCATACACTAGAGTGATATATAACTTGGATATTATGGTATTTGGTAGTTAAGGCAATAGGTGGGTAAATGGAAAGGGAAAAGTGTGCACAAGAGTCAAATGTGTATACAATTTGTAAGTATGTAAAAATGTACCAAAATTTATGTTTCCAACTATTTACTACCAAATTTAGGTGTCTCAAAATGCCTATTTTTATATACTATTAAAAATATAAAAGAAGATATTTTTTACCTATTATTGATTACGCTTGATGCTTATAATTATGCCCTCAAATGTCCCATTTTCTCCATAAAAACCAGCAATCAAAATTTTATAGATCAATGTCTGATAATAATATAAATCTAAAATGTTTCATATCTTTGAATTATTTGATATAAAAAAATTAAATAATTAATATTCATGTTATGGTATGTGAACTAAGCCTCCATTTATTGAACTTGTCAAGATAATTCAATGAGGTGATTATTCCCTAAGATGATACAACCATTTAAACCATGTGGTGAGGAATTTTATTACTTAAACCACCATTAGAGAAGGAGAAGTGATAGAAGTTAAGTGTTGAAAAAACATTAACTAAATTATTCTAAAAATCATAATTCATGTTTTTGAATGCCAAAACAAGTAGTCATGCAAAGGTAGAGCCTTAAACAGGTTAATATGTCAACTAAAACCTCTAAATAGGTTTATATGAAAAGGTAGAAACTTGAAATGGGTTGATTTGTAAACTAAAACTTTGAATCAACTATTATAGGTGTATTTTATATCAAAAGTTATTATGTACTACCATTTTTCCACATTGGTCCTCAATACAAAAAATAGAATTTTTTTTGCATGATAAACATTCATCCCTAAAATATAATCCATATGTATATAATTCCATAAAATATCTATCATTATCACATATAATGTCTATCAATCCACACAATTTGACAAAAATGATCAATATCACCCATATATGTTATCTCAATTTGTCTACTATTCCTCATAAACATATGGAAAGCCCCTTATATGCCTCACATATTCCTCAATTTACTCCTTCAATCCCATATAATTTGATCCAATGAATAAATTATCTAGTTATTATGGTTTGAATCTCTATGACATGTTTACTTTATGCCCCCATTTGATTTGAGGGATGAAGAATGTGAACCACTCATCTCAAAAGAAAGAGTTCTACACAATGTGTGTTATCTGTAAAAATTTAATCATGTAAATTATGTTTATAGACATGATAATATATTCCATCATATAAATATTTGATCATTAAGGGATGTATTAAACATGCAATCGAATGTAATGGGAATATAAGTTTCATGTCAGTTGGATATATCAATTAGGCATACAATAATAAGACCAGTAGTAAATGCATGATTAAAACTATAGCATCACACCTAATAGAAGTATGTTGATTTAAATCATTGAACCAAGGTCAAAAATAGTCATATATGTAACTACACACATGTACATAATATCATGACCATGAATCACTCGAGCATACAAAACAAGACTCAATTTTTTCCTAACACAAACACAACATGGCCATGACATGAACTAGATGATATTTATACATAAATACCACATTACATGAAAACACATAGTAATTTCACTCATAGGACAAAATATATTTGAAATACCAATGATTTCACTATGTAATAATCATTAATTTAAAATACACATGAAGTAATAAATTCTAGTTTACATAACCAATCAAGGTCATCATATCGTATATACAAGCATAATCTCTATAGTAAATAATAGTCTATAGAGTATAAGCATGATAAATTAACATGTACTAATTGTAGGCACATAAGTATGGTCATAAGTACTTAATAATTCCAATTTTAGATAGATCTTAAACTAAATGACTACTACACAACAAAAAACTCTTATTTACCATTCCTTTAAGGCATTTATCCAAATGTGAGATCAAATCTTTATTTGTCATTACTACTACACAAATTTTAATTTCAAATTATCAAGCTACTTAAATAACTATTAGACTATCATTAGCTCAAAACATGTTATAGATACTAAAATATAATTTATATATTACCTCAATCTTGGATTATTAGAAAATACCTATTAGTATTATAAATTTAAGTTATAGACTTGCCCACTACTGAAGGCTCGAGTTCACTATATATTTGCGCCTAATTTCTTATCTCTGAGTTTGACCATTGTAATTCTAAGGACAAGGCTTTTTGACTATGAAAAAATCTCTAAACTTGATTGTTATCCTTTACTTCTAGTTTTGGACCTATACATATTTTCTAGTTCCATGGATCACATCCCACATAGACACTTGCGTCAACATTTCTACTTATCCTATGAAATTTTAGTGATCAAAATTCATCTAATTTTTAAAATTATCATATCATAAAGGTCATCATAAGTTATTTAATGTGTTATATTTATAAAATGGATTGTTATTATAAAATGTGAACCCTCATTCATTCCTCAGCTAGGAATCACCTAGACATCACATAAAACTCACAAGGCCATATACCAAGAAGCACTCAATCAAGATTTCAAGTGAAAAAACATACCCTATTCATCCCTATTTCTATATCATTATTAGTATTATTATTTCCATAGATATGAATCATTCAAGGAGAAGCCCATGAGGCACATTTTCCAAGTTATAGGTAAGTCACTTCACATCTTTTTTTATCACACATCACATCCTTATGCCTAGACAAGACAACATGTAGAGGGGAAATACATAATTATGAGGTCATATTCTAAGTATTATCCATGTAGGTAGTACCCATTAATAAAGGGTTCCTTGGAGTATCTTGACACCATGAGTGCACTAACCCATTTTCACATGATCAGTCTATGGGTGAAGAGATAGGGTTTGATAATTTGAAAAAGAACATCATGTGCACATAATCTAAAGACATCAGAGTAAATGTGAAATAAAACTAAGAAGTCTCTAGTTGGTCACATCCAAATCTAGTCAATATTGTTTAGGGGATGCCTATGACATATTTTGACACCTGCATCAACACAACTATCCAGATTCAACGTAAGTTTTTGATGCCACAAAAAGAATATTTCCAAAATCTAATGAGTGTTCTAGGATTATATTCACCTATTAAAGATCATTTTTACATGTATGTAGTAAAATATTTAAATATCATTTATTTCCAATTCATTTAAATATCTATCAATGGTTTTACTTTACAATTTTTAGTAGTCTTGGTTGTATAAATTCAAAATATTGTTAATGTAAGTTTGGTATTAATTGGCCTACTCATTAGGTTAATTCATCACCTTTGTATAAAATATAATCTAAACCCATTAACTTTATATATCCCCTTATCTAAAATTTATGGTTAAACACACATGTATTTTATCTTTTAGTACAATTCCACACTAGGTAGATAAGAATGCCTCCATGTTTCTATCCATGTAGGTTATTCATGTCCCCCACCAAATGATGACTAGTTTATATAATTTAGAAAATTATTTTGGGTATTATAAAATGTTTCATAAGGTAAAATAAAATAATTATCAAAATTATATAGTTTGTATACATTTTAAATTACATTCAATATCTGCACTTGGTATTTAATTCACTCAAACAATCACAATATTTCACTTTGGGAAAGGATTCAATGTTTTTTTTAAATTCATGATCACTAAAAAGAAGAATTCATAAGCCAAGTCAAGATAGTTATGTATAAATAAATATATATAGTTTTAAAGTATCAAATCCATATTTATATATACATAGACATAGTTAAGGAGAAAAATTTCATAATCAATCTAGGTGAGAGAACTATGCAAGCCTAATTTATATTCTTGTAGTATTGCATACATATGTAGTAGTCATTTATCAAAGGGGTGATTGAGGTTATCTCATCACATTAAACTCCCCTCTTCTTTTTAGGTTTCCAATCTATCAAAGTGTCATTAGGGTTTTGAAGATAAAATAATAAAAATATCAAATTATGTGTAGTATATGTTAGACAATTTTTGGCTACCATTTGAAAGGTTCATAAAAAAACATGACCAATCAAGCCTATACCCTGATAAACCATGTTAAAAATATTTTTTAAGTCATGCTTAGAAAACTTTAAGGTAAATTTGACAAGTTTAAGGTAATGACTTATGTTTGTCTTGTGTTAGTCTAGCCATACCATGATATCAAAACATTGATTCAAAAGGTGTCAAAGGCTCATATGTGTCTCTCAAAGTCATCCCATACTTTTACTACCTTGCATGAACATTATATACATGTTTTGAGAAGTTAAGGTTGTTTTTTAAAGTTTAAGATAATGGTTTATTGTAGTTTTATGCTTGTCTAGTCATTTCATGATAGGTTTCAAGTTGATCCAAGAGTACCCAACGTTGATAAAACCTTATTGAGTCTTTTAACACATGTCAAGTAACCCTATATTACCTTTTCATTTGTAAAAGTTCTTAAAAGGATGTTATAACCTATTTTATAATGTTACAACACATTTCAAGTGTTTTCTTATGCTCTTTATAACATTCAAGAAGAGAATCTTTCAATAAATGACAAGTAGTTGGAAATAAGATGTATGGTCATGTTGTATTATGTTTGTATAGGTGTTAATGACTCCATGAATACATATTTCATAGTTCCATCAAGGTTTAACATGTATACATGGCAATTTTAGTGTTAAAAGGTGCTCTTTTGAAGCACGCTTGTAGGTTTACCAAGGTAGATTTGATCTATATGAAATCCTATGACTTCCCTCATTCTATACATGCAAAAATACATATTTTGGAGGAAGTTATAGGTTCAAAATAAAGGAAACAATTTTTATTTTCCCTATCACTTCCTTGGAAAGCTTGTGAAGGCTAGTTTTGGATGCTCATTCCATAGAGAGGAGAGAGTGGTGACCTAAGATATTAGGAAGAGGAGAGGGTCCTAATGGACTTCTAATATCTTGCCATAGTTATCATATTAGTGGCCCTTCTTTTATGAAAAATCACTAAGACCATGAGATGGTCTAAAACCTTACATAACCCCATATGCCTAGTTTTCTCCTTGAAATCATAGTTTGAAGTTGGTTGGAAGTATGAATATAATTTTACAAGATTTAGGGGTTCTATAAATCCATTCCATATGCTTATCTAGGATTCAATTGGCACGTATGACCTCAATAAGGAATAAATTTTCATGTTTAGAGTAGATTACAAGGTTAAAACATGGAGTTTGGATGTTCTATGGTTTTCAATAGTTTAGAGTATGAGGATGAAGATATCTCATCATGTTTTAACTCCCATAAATTCTCTCTAGGTCCATTAATGGTTTTATTTTTTCCCACTCCATACCCACAAGCCTCTCAACATGATGGAAACTTGCAAATTCTCACTAGTACTCATCATTCATCAATGTACAAATAGAGTCTTAATGTTTTGAGAGTCCTATGTTACATGAAAATAAGGATACATTATTTTTGTTGCATGTTTGAGTTATTTAAATCCATTCAATCCTCTTCAAATCAGTATTCAGACCCAGAAAGTCAAATGAATTCATGTTTTCATGACTCACAAAAAGACTAGTAACATCCAAGTGGGTATCAATATGGTTTTAGTTATGAACCTCAATAAACTAGTGAGGTGAAGTGGTTTCATATGAAATGCAATGACATATCATATATTTAAAGAGACATCTAACATGAATGACCACTTCAAAACTAGTTTCTCCAAGTAACATATAGTGATTTTAGTCTGAGGATTGTGTATATATCACCAAGCATAAAAGTGAGTTGAAAGGGTTCAACCTTGTATAGTGTCAATGATGCATTAGGGTCATAACCCCATGAAAAATGATATGAGATAGTGGAAAAGTCTTCTCAAAATTAGGATGATCAAATAGGTATCATGAAAGGTTTTAAGCAATAAAAATTTAGACCTATAGGTCTCATTTTCACATGAAATGAAATGAATCTTGCTTGAAGATGAAGTTTAAGGGCTAAATAAAAAGTGGGAACCATGGGCATATAATATGTGGATATGTGTAGGACGGATAAAGGGATAATAGTGATTTTGATACTCAATATTGAACACTAATAGATCCATTGTAAATCTTACAATTATTTAGTCCTAAGCACCTACAGGCCTAATGTAATTCAGGTTTGTCTTCAAATGTGAAAGTCTATATGCAACCTTGCATAGAAATTGGAGTTCAGAGGATTGGGAAGAAGTGAGAGATCATGGTAAAGCTCAATTAAATGATGAATATACATATAATAGAGTAAATTAGAATGTAACAAGACATAAAACATGAAAACACATTGTCCACAATTTCACCACTGACCAAGTAAACTCGTAGCATCTCTAAACCCTGTTTTAGGCCTAATAGTCATCTATAGTTCTATCATAGGCCTGAGTAAAGAAAGGAATAATAGGGTAATTTTAGAAGTCCTACATGGGATAGAGAGGATAAAATGAGTATGAGGACACTTTAAATAGTTTTCAATACCATAAAAAAATCCATAGCCTCTATTGAAGAGGTTTCCATTCAAACAATGCAGTCTAGACACCTAATGCACACCTACAGCCAATGAAGTTTTGGCATAAATAGTGACAAGAAGGATGAAATTTTGATTGAAATTGATAATTTATATTTTAAATTAGGTTGTTTTAGGTGATAAAAATCCATTTAAGGTATCTTCAAATAATTTTTATGCTTTGAAATGAAATACAAGTTATCATAACAGTTAATTAGGATTTGTTTTACAAAGTTGATCGCAACTACTCATGTGGGAAATGGGCATATTATAATATATTGAGGGGTTAAATGGTTGTAAAATCATTGTATAAACTCATAAAAATTTTTTTAATCCCATTATGAATAATTATTAATCAACAAACAACATATATAAGGCTTTTAAGCCTAAATCTCTCTCTCAACCTCAATCACACACTCTACCAGCTCAAGAAGAACAATTTGAGATGCTCACATATTGCACGAGGAGATTAATGGTGACTAAATATATTAATAATAATACATCACCCATATTAAATACTAATCCATGGAATTTGAATGTTCATTAGGGGCCTTAGCTATATGAACAATCCTTAAGAGTGTAACACACTCACAGGCTACCAAGAGACAAAATATGACTTGATGAATGAGAAAGCTTCCCTAATGATATAATATGACTTTAAATTACCTTATAAAAAAATTAAATCATTAATGGGACTCATTAACATCTAAATAGGCCACTAGTTAGCATGTGTGAAAGGTACAATTATGGAATTGGCCTAGAAGACATGGTTACAGGCCTAATTGTGAATATGTAGGGTGATGGTAAGTATTTATAACATGTATAAAGGATTTTTAATCCTATACCAAGGTTATAGATTAATATACATAATTTTTAAGGTCTCCTAAGAGGGTGTATGAGAAATTAAATTCACCAATTTGTGTCAAAAAAGGTGACTACACTATTTTATTGCCCAAGAAGCTTATTTGTAGACCTGAGAAGACTCATGGAGATATTCCTTTCAAGGTATTGAGTTGTATTATTATGTTATAGGTACTCAAAACCATCATCAATAATTTTAACCTAGAATTTATTTAGAAACCAATCCAATTACCTCTTTATCCTGAACATGCACCTAGGTTAGGGATTTGGCCATTTCTTGGTTCACCTATTTGTACAAGGTTCCATACACTCAAATTTGACATGGAGCATGATTATGAGGTCATAAAACTAAATAAAATTTTTAATTGGATTTTCCCATGTGTGAACATTTATTATAAGTAAAGCTTAGTTTCTAGGCCTAGAGACCTAATTGAGGGATAATTAGAGAGAGAAATAGGTGGAGTAAGTACACTTGCACTTGTGTCTAGTCATGTAACTTTATAAAAAATAGGAATATAATAGTGGGTACTCAAATATATGTTTATTTTACTATTATCATATTTATAATGTTCTACCCAAGGGGCTTTGTCTATTTTGAGGGCTATAAGGAATGAATACAAATATGAGACTTGGATGTGAAATGGAGTATTAGAAAGTGTTTGAGGCATACAAGGGGATTGATTCAAGTTTGATAAGGTAGATAGAGGTATATCATGGATAAAGGTTGCATTCATGAATATGAAATAAATATTTGAATCATTTGAGCAAGAGAGGCATAGAGGGATCAAACGGGTTTCAATACACCTAAGAAGATATGATCATCATTATAATGTTAGTATAAGAAGACTAATAAACAATTGAAATGTGTCAATAGTAAGAGGAAAATTAAGTTAAAGGTGAGATGATAACCAAATAATTCCACTTTTCATTTTCTAAGCCAAGAGGAGGGTATTTTGAAGAAGACAAATTTGTCAAGCAAATAAAGGAACCCCTACACCATTTGGGAAGGAAAAATCATCAAAAAAGAAACACATGTCATTGAAGACCTTATGAGAATTTTCTATAACTTCATTCTTGATTTTAACTCTTTCCATGAGGTATTGACACTTTTTAATGGCTTTGTCCTATGCCACTCTCTATCTCTTAGTATTTCATTATATATTTATGCAGCCATGTTTGGCATTGCAAGTATCTTTTGTATGAGTATGGTGAAACCCTACTCAACTAAAAACTTGTAATATGCCTTTAAATAATGAATTGAGCTTATTATTACCTCCTTACATGCTTACAACTAGGTACTAGTATGATTGTTAATGAATGCTAGTAGCAGTGATTGTACTCACTCTCATTTGTCCTCTCCTACCTATTTAAAAATGGATTGTCTTATTTTAGGTCACATGGTGAGTTTGATGTAGTTTTGCATGGCTTAAAATTTGATTTGGGTCATTGATGCCTTACTTAAACCTCTTGATCAACCCTCTCATTTAATGTATTATCTATAACCTCTATGTTGAAACACTCATGCTTTTAAGGTCCTTATTTGATAACTGTAATCAAATTGAGGCCTAATACATGTTCTTAACATGTGATAGTCAAGTGGAGTCTGTTGGTTTGGTGTATCACCTCCTTAGGTTTTATTTTATGTATTTTCTCTCCCTTTTCCTTTGCAAGCTAGTAGTGTAGTTCACCTAATTGATACATCAAGGGGAGTTATCCCTTTAATTTATATGTTTAGTCTACTTATAGGTCTCCCAAAATCTAAGACTAATATCATTGTATAGCTCAAGTTGAGAAGGATTTAATCAACCTCTCAAGGGTATAAATTTGAGCTATAACGGTTCTAGCATGCCCATTGGGAATAGATTATCATACATTGATGTGATATTTTGTGTTGTCCTTGAATGCATCAGACTTTTGAGGCAACAACTCAAGCACCAATGGTGACTCCAAATGAATCTCAACTGGTATAGGCAGTCAAAGTGCCTCAAAATAAAAAAAAATGGTGTATATCTTTACTCATATGATTAAATTGCTTCTTGTGCACCTCCATATCAGTCTTACCAAGTTGATGTTATTTATGGTTTATCCTCAAGTAGCCCTCAAATAATGGCCTACCAAGTTTAATAGTAACCCACCTATCTCTCTAATCAACCTTCTCAAATCTATGTTTTTACTTCTCCACTCTTATCTAACTTTAAACAATGCATACTAGACCTTGTGAAGATGATGACAAGGATTGATAGAGAAGTATAACATGGTGTAGCTTCTCATATCTATCATATTCATGAGATTAAATTTATCTTACAAGGATTTTGAAGAGTATGGGTAGGTGTTGGGAATGAAGATCATCCAATCAATGAAAAACTAGAGTTCATGAAGTTGATACACTTAGCGAAATATAAACTAATGATATGGAAGCATGTGCAAACCTAATTATGTTAGACATATACACCTTATCCTATCCAAATTCAACCCTCCTTTGCTCTGGATCTCCTCTAAGCTATAATAAAACATCAAATAAATATCAATGAATCTCTTAATGAGTCCACTAATCCTAATATTTGAGGATACAAATCTTGTATTATCCATGAAAAACCTATGTCTAGTCCAACTCCATTCACCCTTCCTCAAGAGCCCAAAACCATTCCATCTTGGTGGCCTTCTTAGACCATAACTCTTAATTATACCACCCCAATCCTTGAGAGTGAATCTTCTCCTATGGACATCCAAAGTTAATAGATAGGCGAGGTTGTAGAAGTCACACCAAAAAAATTCTAAGTTGGAAGGATATTATTCATATGAAAGCTTAAGACCAAGAGAGAGGGAAAATATTAGAGATCAAGTCAATAAATCTTATAATCCCCTCAATTCCATCTCCCATTCAGGTTGAATCTATCCAAAAAATATCCAATAATCCTACTTATCCTAAAATACCAAGTTGGAAGGACACTCTATCATGTTTCAATAAATCTAATTCAGTATCCTACCCTCCCATCCTCTCCTTTTGTGAAAGAGAATCAATTGAGAAGGAGAACCTATCAAGAAATAATGATGAAGTGGTTATTTTTGAGAGGCAAGATGTTGTAGTTATAGGTGAATCTCAAGAAGGCTTTTTAGAGAGTGATTCTAGTTATCATGAAGAAGATATCATCATTAGAATACCCCTTGGTGGACAATAAAACAAATCTGATTTCAAGAATGAATAGAAGTTTCTACCTTTTATCCAATAGTTGCACAACTCTCTAGATAGCATAAATGATCAAGTGAATCAACTTGGTTGGTATGGCTTTGAGGTTGATGATGAAGAAGACAAATTAGTTTTGATATAAAAAGAAAATCATGAGGTGATTGATCTTATGTGTGTATAATAAATTCCATTATTCATGGAGGAAGATAATATGTCTAGTCTTGATGAAGAGAAATATGACTACACAATATTTGAACATGTGGTAAGTCTTGTTCAAGATGCATTGGCTATTGGCCTTGTTGAACCTCATGAATAAGATAAATATTTGAAAGAGGTTATAGTCTATTCTAGTGATCAATTTATGGAATTTTAGGAAGATAACTTGCATCCATGTCAGATCTCATTAATGAGTTTGAAGTGTGTGATCAGTCTGTTGTCCCCCAAGAGAAAGGTAAGTTTAGCATTGAAGTTGACTTTTTTCAAGTGATGAAGAAGAATATACTTTTTGGGAAGAACTAGAAAAAAAATTCTTTAGTTTAGATGGTAAACTAATAAACCATGAGTAAAAATGCTAATGATGTTGCCTTGACCAATGAACATGATCAAGAGATACATGATAATTCTTTTGAAGATAATATCATGATTGATGACCTTGCTGAATCTCATGGACAAGTTTAGGGAGACATTGAAGACATGTGGAAGTCCTAATTGGACATGTTCAAGTATTTTGAAAGAATTGAGAGGTTAGAATATCAATAATAATAATAAGTGGTTGATGATAAGTTCAAATCTCTTATCAATCTAACAATTTTGATAAACCATCACAAAGAGGTTCAATTGGATGATAAAGTAATTTATGATTTAGTATGACACTCTTCAAGATTAGTAATAGATAGAGTTAAGAAATTAAAAATATGTTAATGTTGTTTTTGTCTTCATAGACCAAGATGTTATGATAAGTACTATCTTTCAAAATGACATCTCTCTAAGCGAAGGTATTCAAGAGATAAAGAAGGTAGCAATTGATAGGCATGAAGAACTCATAAACAATTAGGATCAACCTATTGATGAGTCAAGAATGGTATTGTTTAGGCCAAGGAACCATGCCTAGAATGAGTATGATTTTGTCCTTAACTCACATATTCAACCCATGGACAAGGGAATGAAGAAAGAAGGTATGATGGCTATCCATGGAAATCATTAATATACCAATATCTTAGAATGTGGGTGTAAGTTCGCATTCCATGAGCAATGTCTTATTAGTCTTCACTCAACATATGAAAATCTGATTTCATGATGTCATAATGATCCCAAGATATTTCCATTTAATCTTGGAGGATTAATATATGTTGAGGATAGTTTTTTATATTAGGTTGCTTATGTTTTGTTTTCCCTAAGTGCTTTATTAGCACTAGTTATGTGTTGTCTTATTTTATTTTGATTATTTGTGTGTTGTATGTTGGGATGTGTTTGACTTTTCATATTTTTCAAGGTAGTATTATGTCTCAATTTGAGTGAAATTGACTCCATATCTTAATACATGGACAAGGCATCTAGTCTAATATGCTTAGCAAGAAAACATCCCCAAAAGACCGCCAAAGATGTTAGCCAATTTTTGGATAACATTAGAGAGGTTCAAAAAAAACTTGGCCAATAAAACCAATACCTTGATTTACCACCTTTAAAATATTTTGTAAGTCATTCTTAGCAAAATTTAAGGTAAATTTGACAAGTTTAAGGTAATGACTTGTGTTTGACTTGTGCTAGTCTAGCCATACCATGATATGAAAATGTTGATTCAAAATTTTTCAAAGGTTCATAAGTGTCTCTAAAATTAGTCCCACCATTTTAACACCTTTCATGAAAATTATATACATTCTTATAGAAGTTAAGGTTGTTTTGTAAAGTTTAAGGTAATGTCATATTCTAGTTTTATGTGTGTTTAATCATTTCATGATAGGTTTCAAGTTGGTCCAAGAGTACCCAAGGTTGATAAAACCTTATTGAGTCTTTTAAAACATGTGAAGTCACTATACATTCCATTTTGGACTATAAAAGTTCCCAAAAAGATGTTATAGCCTCTTTTATAATGTTACACCATATTTCATGCTGTTTTTTATGCTCTTCGTAACATTTAATAGGATAATAATCCAATAAATGGTAGGTAATTATCAATATTATGTATGTTCATGTCATAATATGACTTTATAGGTGTAAATTACTTCATGAATACCAATTTCATAGTTCCATCAAGTTTTACCAAGCAGACATAGCAGTTTTAGTGTTAAAAGGGCTCTTTTGAAGCATGGTTGTAGGTTTCCCAAGGTCGAGTTGATCTCCAAGCACTCCTATGACTTACCTAATTTTTTAAAGGCACAAATACATTATTTGGATGAACTCATAGATTCAAAAAAAATAAAACACCTTTTATCTTCCCTATCACTTCCTTGGCAAGCTTGTGAATGTTATTTTTAGATGCTCATTCCATATAAAGGAGAGAGAGTGGTGACCTAATATATTGGGAAGAGGAGAGGCTCATAATATACTTTAAATACATGGCCATATATTTAATATTGGTTTTCCCTCTTTTATGAATAATCACTAAGACCATGGGGTGGTCTAAAACCCTACATAAACCCCATATGCCCAATTTTCTCCTTGAAATGGCAATTTGAAGTTGGTTGGAAGTATGAATGAAATTAAAGAGGATATAAGGGGTATTTAAATCCATTACATAGGCTTATCTATGCCTCACCTCTCATGTGTGGCCTCAATAAGGAATATTTTTTAATGTCTAGAGTAGATTATAGGGTGAAAACATGGAGTTTCATATGTTCCATGGTTTTCAACAGTTCAGAGTATGAGAATGAATATCTCCTATAATATTTTCACACCTTATAATTCCATAAAGGTTCATTAATGGTTCATAATTCCCACTCCATACCCATAAGCTTCTCAACATGATGGCAACCTATAGATTCTCACTAGTGTTCATCATTCATCAATGTGCAACCAAATTCTTAATGTTTTGAGAGTCATGTATTGCATGAAAATAAAGATACATGGATTTTTTTGTTTTTTTTTAGTTATTTAAATAAATCCAAACATGTTAAAATTTGTGTTAAGACCTAAAAATGAAAATAAGTCATGTTCTCATGACTCACCAAAAGACTAGTAACATGCAAGTGGGGATCAATATGGTTTTAGTTATGAACCTTAAGAAACTAGTGAGGTGAATTAGTTTCATACAAAATGAAATGACATATCATATATTTAAATATCCATCCAATATGAATGACCACTTCAACATTAGTTTCTCCAAGTAACATACAATGGTTTTAGGCCAAAGACTATGTATATATCACTAAGCACAAAATTGAGTTGAAAAGGTCCAACCTTGTATGGTGTCAATGATGAATTATGGTTATAACCCCATGAAATAATTTATGAGATAGTGCAAAAGTCTTCTCAAGAATAGGATGATCAAGATAGGTATCATGAAACGCTTTAAGTAACGAAAATGTAGACTTATAGGTTTGCAGACCTATAGGTCTCTTTTTCACTTGAAATGAAATGAATCTTGCTTGGGAGATGAAGTTAAAGGGCTAAATAAAATGTGGGAATTATGGGCATATAGTATGGGGATGTGTGTAATATGGATAAAGGGAGAATAGTTATTTGGAAATTCACTCTTAAAATATATAATATCAACCTTAATGCCTAAAGTCATGCAGTCATAAGCACCTATAATCCTAATGGAATTCAATTTTGTCTTCAAATGTGAAATTCCATATGCAACCTTGCATAGAAATTTGAGTTCAGAAGCTTGGTAATAAGTGAGGAAGCATGGTTAATGTAATGTAAGTGATGAACATACCTATACTAGAGCCAAGTATCATGGAATAAACCATAAAATAGGAGAAGATATTTTCCACAATGTCACCACTGACCAAGTAAACTTAGAGCATCTCCAAACCCTATTTTAGGCCTAATAGTCAGTTGTAGGTCTATCATAGGCCTGAGTAAAGAAATGACAAATCAAGTAATGTTATAGGGTTTTTAAGGGATAGAGAGGTTAAAAGGAGTATGATGAAACTTTAAATAGTTTTCAAGAACATTAAAAATGCTAGGGATTATGTTGAAGAGGTTTCCATTCTAAAAATGCAGTCTAAACACCTAATGCACATGTACAACTAAGGATGTTTTGGTATAAACAATGAGAATAAGGATAAAATGTTGATTTAAATTGATAATTTGAAATATAAATTAGTGTATGTGAGGTGTTTAAAATCCATGGAAAGTATCTTCAAATCATTTTTATGCTTTGAAATGAAAGAAAAATTATCATAATAGTCCATTAGTGTATGTTTTGCAAAGTTGATGACAAACCATCATGTGGGGGATGAGCATGTTCTAAGTTATTTTAGGGGTCAAAATTAATGGAAAATAATTAGATAGCCTCATAACAAGTGTTTTAATCCCATTCTGAAGCATTCTTAATTAGCAAACAACATTTGGAAGGCTTTTAAGCCTAAATCTCTCTCTCTCTCGACCTCACTCACATAGTTTTTCAGCTTGAGAAGATTAATTTGAAATGATCACATATTGCATGAGGATATTTATTTTAACTAAATATCCTATTCATAATACCCCACCCCTATTCACTACTGATCCATGTCATTTTTATGTTCATTAGGGGCCTTATCCTTATGAATAATCCTTAAGAGTATACTACACTCACAGGATGACAAGAGACTAAAGATGACATGATGACTGAGAAATCTTCCATAATGATATAATATGACTTTGGATGACCATAGAAAAAAATTTATGAGATTCATGTGCTTCTTTGACACCTGAATAGGCCAGTGGTTGGCATGTGTGAAAGGTATAATGTATGAAATTGGCTTAGAGGACATGGTTGCATGCATAATTATGAATATGTAGGGTGATGGTAAGTATTTAAATTAGGTATGACAAATTTTAAATCTTGGGTAGAGGTTATATAGTACTATACATGCTTTTTTAGGTCTTCTAAGAGGTATATGAGCTATTCAAGTCACCAAGTTGGGTAAAAAAAGGTGACCACTATTTTGTTGTGCAAGAAACCTATCTGTAGACCTGGGAGTACTCTTTGAGTTATTCCTTTCAATGAATTAAGTTTTATTATGAAATTATAGGCACTAAAAAATATCATAAATAATTTTAATGTGGAATTTCTTGAGAAACCACTCCAATTACCTCTCAAGCCTGAACATGCACCTAGGCTAAGGTTTTGGCCATTTCATGGATCACATATCCATACAGGGTTTTAGACCCTTAAATTTGATATGGATCATGATTATGAATTCATAAATTTGAAGAAAATTTTTAATTTTATTTTCATGTGTGAACATTTATTAGAAGTAAATCTCAGTTTCTAGACCTAGAGATTTCATTAAGGGCTCATTTGAGAGAGAAAAATGTGGATTAAGTACACTTACACTTAATTTTTGATCATGAAACATTTTATATAAAATGAATATCATAGCGTGTACTCAAATATATGTTTATTTTCCTAGTATCATCTTTAGAATGTTCCACCTAAGGAGCTTTATCTATTTTGAGGGATACAAGGATTGAAGACAAATATGAGACTCATGTGTGAAATGGAGTATTAGAAAGTATTTGAGGAATCGAAGGGGATTGGTTTATGTTTGATAAGGTAGAGATAGGTATATCAAGGATAAATTTTGAATTCATGAATATGAAAGCAATATTTGAAGCATTTGAGCAAGAGAGGCATAGTGTGATCAAATGGGTTTCAAGACACCTAAGAAGATATGATCATCATTATATTGTCAATATAAGAAGAATCCTAAAAAATTGAAAATTGTAAATAACAAGATAAAATTTAATTTCAAGGTGATATGATAACCCAGGAATTCCACTTGTCATTTTCCAATCCAAGAGGAGGGTAGTTTGAAGAAGAAGGCAAATGTGTCAAGCAAATAGAGAAACCATTATGCCATTTAGGAAGGAAGTATCATCAAGAAAGCATCGCATGTCATTTAAAACCTTATGATACTATTATATAACTTCATTATTGATTTTAAATATTTACATGAATGCTTAACACTTTTCAATGACTTTCTCCTATGCAACTTCTCTCTCACATTTTTTATTTATGCATCTTTGTTTGGCTTTGTATGGATCCTTTGGCTGAGTATGGAAAATCCCTGCTTGACTAAACACTTTTAATATTCCTTTGAATAATTATTTAATCTAATTCTTACCTTATCACATGATTTCAATTAGTGTACTAGTGTTACTGTTGATGAATGCTAGTAGAAGTATACTCTATCAAATTTATCCTAGCCTACCTATTTTTAAATGGTTTTTCTTGAAAGTCACATGGTGAGTTTGATTTAATTTATAATTTTTTTAAATTGGATTTAATTGATTATTTCCTTACTTATACCTCTTGACCAACACTCTTATTCAATGCATTATCTATGACCTCTATGTTAAAACACTCATGCTTGAAGGTCCTTGTTTGAGAAGTGTAATCAAATTCAAGCCTAATCAATGTTCTTAGTACATGAAAGTCAAGTGGAGGGTTTCAATTTATATATCACCTCCTTAGTTAATTTTTATTTCATGTATTTTATATCCCCTTTCATTTTAAATTGAGTAGTGTAGTGATCCTAATTGATACATCAAGGGGAGATAGCCATTTAATCTAGAGGTTTTATCTACTTAGAGTTCACCCACAACCTAATACTAATCCCATTGCATAGATCATATTGAGAGGGATTGAATCGCCCTCTCAAGGGTGAAAATTTGAGATATAAAAGTATAATCCAAAGTGATATATCATATATGGTTCATTATACATAGGTAAAAAAGGTGCAACAATCAGTTTTTGGTTACGTTCAACTAAGACAAGCACATGATCAATAGATTCGAGTGGTTTGTGATCCTATTCTCCTAAAACAATCTTGTCCAATATTATTTTTTGTTTCTATTGTTGATTTTTCATGAATAATTTTTTTCTTCTTTGTGTATTTTCATATAAGTTGGTAAGTAATTTAAAATGGGATGAATTTGCATGCAATGAAGTCCAAGTGTTCATGTCAACTTACTAAAAACCTACCCAGAAGAAGTTTCATATTTTTTCTTGATCTTGAACATGTATTGTCATCTCTTTCACTAATTTTTATATTTATATATTTTAAATGATTAAAAATAACCTTAGTTTAATCTTAAGTTTTTTTTCTTCCTATTACTTCCCTAAAATATTAGCTTTTAATATTTAACAAATTTTCAAATTCAAAATTTTTGATTATTCTACATCTTTAGGATTTCGATATATTTTAGTTTTACACCTATAATCACATTAAATAACATTGTTTTAAATGAAAAATAATGTAAAACAAAAATCTATTAAGATCAATGTATCAATATAGAAATAGATAACCTAATAAGAGTATAAATATCCCCTAATATAGGCATGACCCCAATGTGGAAAAGTAGAGCATGGGTGTAATTTATGACATGCATATCCATGTCCTTTATCATATGTAACATTTATATCATGTATCCTAATTTTATACCATAAAAATCATGTGTATAAAAACTTTTCATGTAATTAAACACTTATATGATAAATAAAATTGATCAATCATCTAGTGAATCATGTCATGCATATAGGTCTAGGTTTTGTATTTTTTTAATATTTGAATTTAATTTTTTATTTTTATTTTTATTAGTTTAATATTTTTAATTTAATCAAACATATATCTGATCTAGTAATAAGGAGAGGAAATTATTTTAAAATATAATAATAGGATGGATCTAAACAATCTAGATCATATGCCAAAACATAATGTGCACTAATTGTAATATCAATGTAGACTATAAGAAGTAAAGATAGGAAAAATGCCTCAAAACATCATGTGGAGATAGGAATATGCATGCCCCCAATGGTAAATAATCATTTTATGTAAATTTCACAAAAATATGTCATCATAGAGTATGTGTGATCATGTAATCGTAATGTATATCATTGTAAAATAAAAAATAGATAATCATTATAGAGGGGTGAGTAATTAGTATGTGATTCGTAAACTACACTGATAAACTCAAAGTGAAGTTTTAAAACTATGGATTCTGAATTTCTCAAACTTAACAAATTCTCCAAAATACTCAAAAGAACTTGCAAATTATTTGGCAAAAGAGTTCTCAGTTATCGAATTGGATTGGAACCGTCACCAGACTTTTCACTTCCATTCACCAATTAAACCAGTTTTTATTTTAAATCAAATGTCATAAATTTTCAATTTTTCAAACTTGCATATGTTCATGATTAATTAAAAATTAGAAAATTGAATTTAAAACATGCAATAAATGACAAATTACCACATGAAATTGATAACGGAGTTCGGTATCTCTTGCCTACGTCTCTAGGTCTGCCCAATAGTGAGGACCATTTCTATTAAATTTGTACAACAAATGGCTTACAAATTATTCAAAATGCTGCACAACTTCCCTCAGGTCTGATCTATGTCCAAGAATTCCACCTATGCTGATAAACTCAACATTGGTCACATAGAATCCTTCCTTAGTCTTCAATCCCCTTCCGAAATTGCTTTGGTCCCTTCACTCAAACTATTGGTCCATCCAAATAATAATAATAACATTCTATTTTTAATTACAAAAAATTATTAAAAAGGCTTACCCTTTGTGTATCAGGTTGGATATTGGAGAAAATTCTATTTGCTAGCTATCTCCAAGCTTCCATCTAGCTCTCGGCCTCTCAATAAAAAATACACAGTCCTACAAAGCTTTAATTCAAATACAAATTCATGCCTTTTATAACACTTCCAACCCTATAGCTTGGGAGGTCAAGGCATAACTCTTTTACATAAGAGGTCATGGGTTCAAGTCATTAGCCTCCTTGTTGGGCACTTGGCTTATCTCATTAATCCCACATTTGCCAATTTCAAATGGCTTAAAGTCTTTAAAAGGAATGGTAGCCAGCTTGAATAATGTTGACACCCCTTTTGGTGGGCTCTAAGTGTTTAACTTAGCATGACTAGTTGTTTGGTGTGCCAATCTTAGCATATACGCTAAGTGGCCTATCCTCTTCTCACATTCTATGAGCTATATGGACGTGGCATGTCTCATGGTTTTTAAGCATGGCATTCAATCTTGAGGTTTATGGCTCGCCTTTCTCAAGTTTTGTGACTTAGCATGTGACTTGGGGGATGTGGCACACATTTTTCATGATCTCCAAACATATCATTATCTCAATCTTGACTCAACAAGGTAATTGGAGGTGGCATGGTAATTGTGGGTTCTCCCATGTGGCTTAATGGGGGATGGTAATAGATAAATACAATGTATTACCAAGGAAATATTACAAAGTGTTAACAATATACAATTGATTTGTCCCACATGCATCTAGTGGGCACAAAATGATAGTTTATAATCAAATGTAAATACCTAGTATTGTGAGATGGAGGCCAAGGCACCCCTCCTTAATCAAGTGTGTCGACCCTCGTTGAGGGCTCCCAGTGAGCCAATAGCAGGGCCCATAGTTCTCCATATGACTGCCTATCAAAGACCAGAGGCTGAAACCAAACCAAACACCAACCAAATTTTTTACACAACCATACAGAAATGTACTACCATGTGTCAATGGTTGATTGGTCTACTTGGCATATTTGAACAATGCCACATCACTTTGTGACTCGTTATTTCCCAGTTGTAAGAAAACTTTAGCAAGTTATATCTTGAGCATATGGTGTCCATTTTGTAAACCGCAAAAAGCGTTGGAAAGATATCGATGAAATCTACACTGTGAAATTGGTTTCATCACAACTTGGAACTTTCTCCAAATTGAACTTTGGATCACACCTCCCTACAAAAGAGGCTTTTGGTCTCCAAAAGTCTACTATCTCCTGAAAACTAATAATTGGTCTACTGCATCACATCAAATAGAACCCAATCATAGAAAGAGATAAACATTAGAAAAATAAATGATTCACAACTGAACTAAAAATGCCTACACATGGCATGAGTAAAGGAATTTGCAACTGCCAATAAATTGATCACAACATGCCAAAATTGTCTGCCCATGTCACATCCTGTAAAGTGGTGAACTGTCAATAAACTGAAACAATTCCCAATGTAACTACAAAACAAGTTTGTTAATTCTGAAAACATACAATAAATGTTGTAGACATGTTGCAATACAATGCCTTGGTATGGGACTTATATGCTAAGTAAATGCAAACAACACAAAGTGTATATTGCCTAACATCCAAACATGCCCATAGCATCTTACAATGCATCTATACATTCTTGTGCCAAAAATAGATACAATATTTAAAATAGCAGTCAAATTTGAAACAAGTGTTATAAGGGAATTAACTCAACCTACAACATGCATTCTATTGTTATCTCCAACTGATCAAATTAGTTCAAGTCCTACAGACAATTCACTCAGCATAAATAAGAGTTTCCAAAAACATAGAGCTATTCGACATAAGGTGAGAATTGAAATACTTCAAATGATAAACCTATCTTGAAGTGTTCTCACAAGCTCTAATAATGCATTATCAAAGGTTTTTCTTTCCTTTAACATAATTCTTAACAATGCTTTGAAAAATAAATGCATTATAAATCCACTTAATCAAATTTTTTGCCTAGTTAACTTGATTTCCTTAGTGGATTCCTTGAGATCATTATGGATTGATTTAACTTTATTTACCTTATTAATAGGCTGATAAATCATCTTAGTTTTACCTTGTTTAGAATGAGAAGATGATTGAAGTTTAAAACAATGATCAATCCGATGTCCACTCATATGGCAATGAGTGCATAAAACCTTCTTAGGTGAGGTCTCCCTTTTACCTCTTCTTGCTTTGCCATAACAAGAATGGTTTTTAACACATGTAATTTGCTTAACCAAAGCATGTCTCTTCTAATAAAATTCAACATTTTGGTTATGCATTCCAAAAAAAGTGCAAGGAAATGATTGCATCATCTTCCAAATGTTAAATCCAAATTTCTTAAACATACAAAGTGGATTAGAAGATTTAGTGCTAACTCTAATGTAGGAACTAAGAGGTGGAATCTCAATACCTCTTCTACCTTCCTTCTTACACCATACATACTCTAATAATGGCATCAGTCCTTTTCTATTAGAAGCTTATCTTCCTTTAGCCATGGAGTAATTTTCTCCAATATCCACCTACTCACTAGTGTAACCCAAAACTGCATGAAGAGATCTATGCTCTACCTGTATTAGGTTAATAATTCCTTGGCCATCTCGACCAATACCTCTTCCATTAAATCCCATTTTCTTCAAAAATTTGGATATTATACCCTTATTGTGTTTTTCAAAACTACCAAAAGCATCATTACTTGAATCCACATCTGAATGGAAAGAAGAAGATGAATTACTTGGTGAATAACTTACAGTGCATTCAGTCATAGTCTCTACATCTGAAGTAGAAGGTATGGCCTTCTTTGGTTCACCACACTAAAATTTGATCAAGATATCATCCTTAGATTCAAGCTTTGATTTCAAATTTTCAACTTGCTCTTCAAGGGAATAGAGCTTGCATCTTAAGAATGTATTCTCATCCTGAATCTAGGTATTGATGGCTTCAAACTCTTCCATCATAGCTTTATGTGACAACTTGCCCATGGTTTCCTACAAACACACTAATTCCAAAACTTCACACTATAATATAATCAAGTGATATTGATAACAAATAAACTAAAATCAACTGTCAAATCACACAATCAGAAGCTAACCCTACTTACTAACTGCTCTGATACCAAAATTTGATCCTTAAACTACACTGATAAACTCAAAGTGAAGTTTTAAAACTATGGATTTTTAATTTCTCAAACTTAAAAAATTATCCAAAATACTCAAAATAACTTGCAAATTGTTTGTCAAAAGAGTTCTCAGTTATCGAATTGGATTGGAACCATCACCAAACTTTTCACTTCCATTCACTGATTAAACTAGTTTTTGTTTTAAATCAAATGTCATAAATTGTCAATTTTTAAAACTTTAATATGTTCATGATTAATTAAAAACCATAAAACTAAATTTAAAACATGCAATAAATGACAAATTACCACATGAAATTGATAACAGAGTTTGGCATCTCTTACCTACGTCTCTGGGTCTACCTAATAGTGAGGACCGTTTCTATTAAATTTGCACAACAAATGGCTTACAAATTATTTGAAATGATGCATAACTTCCCTCATGTCTGATATCTATCCAATAATTCCACCTAGAATGATAAACTCAAGCTCAGTCACATAGAATCCTTCCTCAGTCTTCAATCCCCTTTCAAAATTGCTTTGGTCCCTTCACTCAAACTATTGGTCTGTCCAAATAATAATAATAACATTCTCTTTTTAATTATAAAACATAATTAAAAAGGCTTACCCTCTATGTATCAAGTTGGATATTGGAGAAAATTCCATTTTTTAGTTATCTCCAAGCTTTCATCTAGCTCTCAACCTCTTAATAAAAAATGCACAGTCCTGCGAAGCTTAAATTCAAATACAAATTCATGCCTTATATAACACTTCTAAACCCATAGCTTGGGAAGTCAAGGCATATCTATTTTACATGGGAGGTCACAAGTTCAAGTCATCAGCCTCCTTGTTGGGTGCTTGGCTTATCTCATTAATCCCACATTTTCCAATTTCAAATGGCTTGAAGTCTTTAAAAGGAATAGCGGCCAGCTTGAATAATGTCGATGCCCTTTTGGTGGGCTCTAGGCACTTAACTTAGCACAACTAGTTAGTTGGTGCACCAATATTATCATATACACTAAGTGGCCTATCCTCTTCTCACATTCCATGAGCTATATGGATGTGGCATGTCTGACAATTTCTAAGCGTGGCATTCAATCTCAAGGTCTATGGCTCGGCTTTCTCAAGTTCTGTGACTTGATATGTGACTTGGTAGATGTGGCACACATTTCTCATGATCTCCAAACTTATCATTATCTTGAGATTGACTCGGTAAGGTAATTGGAGGTGGCATGGTAATTGTGGGTTATCCCATGTGGCGTAATGGGGGATGGTAATAGATAAATACAATGTATTACCAAGGAAATATTACAAAGTGTTAATAATATACAATTGATTTGTCCCACATGCATCCAGTGGGCACAAAATGATAGTTTATAAGAAAATGCAAATACATATCATTGTGAGATGGAGGCCAAGGCACCCCTCCTTAATCAAGTGTGTTGACCCTCACTAAGGGCCCCCAGCGAGCTAATAGCAGGGCCCACAGTTCTCCATATGACCACCTGTCAAAGACCCAAGGCTAAAACCAAACCAAACACCAACCAAATTTTTTGCATGATTTTATAAAAATGTATTGCCATGTGTCAGTGGGTGATTGGTCCACTTGGTGTATTTGAATAATGCCAAGTCACTTTGTGACACGTTATTTCCCTGTTGCAAGAAAACTTTAGCAAGCTATATCTTGAGCATACAATGTCCATTTTGCAAACCACAAAAAGTGCTAGAAAGCTCTCAATGATCTCTATGCTATGAAATTGGTTTCATCACAACTTGGAACCTTTTTCCAAATTGAACTCTAGATTAGTATGGCACATCAAGGTGGATCATGCCTATAACAATGTGTACTAATATCATATTGTCATAAAGTATGTGTCATCATAGGATATCTATCATGAATGTCTAAATCATGATAAAAAAAATCAAAAGTGAAGATTTAGTGAAAATATCATAACCAATGTAAATCCATGGGATATAAGAATGGTCAATGAAATAGCATCTATACATAAGTATGTCAAGATATAATAATACATAAAAAATAGTCAAATCTTGAGAAGATGATTGATCAAGTAGATAATGAGAAGCAATATATATGAGAATATATTATATAAAACTAATAATCCAATCACAATAGGAAAAACAATGAATCAGATGGAATAATTTAACAAACCATGCATGTAAAACATGTCATGTTCACTCATTTATTTATGTTCAATTAATAACTCTAGCTCATGAGTATTGAATTATATACATATGCATTTATTGGTAACCTCATATGACACTTATGATTTTATTTTCACTACATAAATGTGCAATTATCACTTGAGGATACTATTGGAAATTTGGCCTCCCCATATAGATATGCATTTAGTGGTAACCTCATAAGCATACTTATGATTTTATTTTCACTATATACATGTGAAAGTATCACTTGAGTTAATTCACTTGAGGATACTATTGGAAATTTGGCCTCCCCAAGCCAAATGCCAACCCTGTAACCAAAAACATTTCTATGACAACCATTTAATCCTGCTCATGGTGATCTCCTGCATGGTCATGTCCTTATTGGTCCTATTTTTATCCTTGGTAGCATTTTTAGAAGTTTCATTGTGTTTTCTAGATCCTACTTATGAATCCATTATGTCATGGCTACCTTGAGTCTATTAGGTGATGTGTTAGTCCTTATGATGGCCCTAGAGTGAGAGAGGGAGTGTCAATATATCTTATAAGGTCCAAGGATTGGTCTTAACATTATTTGATTAAAATTGAGGATCTTTTGATAAAATTAGGGTAACTTGACAAGTTTGAGGTCATTAGTTCTCATGGTATATGGACTTTATTCAAGATTTTCTTTGTGAGAGATTCTTTCTAATCATTTTTAGGGGTGTCTAAACCTTGTTCAAAGTCATGACATGAAGGTTATTTATGGTTCCAATGTCACTATCCATGGTTTATCCATTGAAGCATTTTCAAACCTTTATCACCCCCCTTAAGCCATCAATTGTCTCATATAAGCCTATTTTAATTTAAAAACTTTGAGAAATGGAAAGTGTTTTGATGAAATTATATTGAATAGGTATTGAAAAGGTGCCAATTTAATCATATTATCACTCATAATGCATTTCATATCCTTAAAAGTCCTTTTTAATACCTGTTTTCACTTCCCATCCAATAAATAGACCCCACACATGCCAAAATATGTCTCTCCCACTTCCCCTTATCATATCTCCTATTTTAAAATGTCATTTAACTCATGTTCCCTCTCTCTACATCCTTTAATGGTGGGTTAAGGCTTGAAATCTAAGGAAAATGTAGGAAAGAGACTATTTTCATGTGTATTTTGTAGGTGTAGACTATATGGTCAGATCCATATAGAAGGAAATCATAGGTTACAACTGATATTATGTCAGGTGTTTTAGTGAATTTTTTGGTAGGAGGATTCAAAATAGGTCCAAAACTAACCTCTTTCTTCAACCAATCTCCTTTCTAGCCTAGAAAAGCTTCCAGGTTTGTGGATAGCATAGATAGGAGAGAAAAAATGGCCAACTAATCTCTTGGGTAGAGGAAGGGGGTCTCTTGACCTTCCAATCCATGTAATTTTTTTACAAGTTAATGGTATATACTTTATGAATAATTTTTGACATCCTGACCACTCAATGAGCTTGTTCATCTATGTAGGGAGTTAAAATGGTAATGATTTTGATGAATATTTAAAGTTTTTATAAGAAACAATGATAGTTATTTGTTCATAATATTTTCATAAATCATATTCATCACCCTCCACTCATGTTTCATATGTGTGGAATTGTGGAAGTAAGAAAATATCCAAGGTTTCCTCCATTTATATACTACAATTTGGTTTCTCATGTTGCAAGAAATTTTAGTGCATATGGAAGTATTGGTGTTTTTTGGTTGTATTATGAGTTTATATCATTCCTTTCAGACCTCCTCTAACTCCTCAAGTATTCAAAAAATCTGCCATTAGACCAAGTAACCCTTAAACCCTATTTTATTGTGACTATCTTGGAGATGTGGCCTCTTTTATAAGGTGAAGTCAAGTGACTATAGAAGATCTTTTGGTGGTGTTTGAGATATACATATCTCTTTCATTCACTATATACTATTTTATTCCATATTATTCATTACCCTATACATCAATTCATCTTCACCTCTAATTTAGTCTGTAATGTCAAAGTTTTACTGAACCATTATAAGCCTTTCAAGTAGAATGTGTAGATAGGGAAGTCACTATTGCAATGGGATATAGAAGAATGTAGGGCCTCAAGGAGGATAAAATGGTTCTAAAAGAATAGAAATGAATAACACAAGGATAGACAAAGCTAATATATCTTCAACCCCTCAGAGATGCCAAACTCAATGAAACCCTTTGAGCATGCTCAAGGCAATGAATACAAACTTAAGGAATGTTGAGAAGATGCTAATGATTTTTTAAGATTAAGGATCTTCTAAAAGACAAAAGGACAAAGAGAGGTTAATTAATATGTGATCCCACTCAATAAATAATGAAACACCAACCCTTATTAAGAAGGAGCACGTGCAGTCTAGGCCTAGAAAACCAATCTACAGGCTGACTATAAGTGAGGTAAGATTTGAGATAGAAACCCTACTTTAGGGGTAAATAAGGTGAAAAAGAGATAAGGAGATTTTTTTCTTAACTTGTCTCTCAAAATTATAATCTAATTTGGTTGATTGATCCATTGGGTGAAATAGGAGTCTCATAGTTTAGCTCTCTTAAGATGTAAACTAGGTAGCTACAGGCCTATGTACATGAATTGAGGCATCCACACAGTCACAAGGATTGATAGAGGTCTGAAGAAGCATAAGGATGAGAAAAGGAGTCTCTCATTTTTCCCTAAATATATTTTATTACTTATCCACAAATATATATTTTTACCTTTATGGAAGGGATCCAACAATCCAAACAGACCTATTAGGCCTATTTAGGCCTAAATAGGCATGTACCTGAACTAGAAGTTTCCATTTATTTGAGGATAGTCAAGGATAGAAACATCCTAAAAAGGATAGTTTAAATGGGAATATTTTAGAGAGATGAAGGCAAGATGGTTAAGAAGGACATGGATATGAAGAGACATAGGGCCATACTCCATTCCAACTCTCTCCAAAATAAGATAACCCATAGTCAACTGACCCATAGTAGACACTTGCATGTCTGAATGTAAAGGGAAGGACAAGCTAAGCTAAAAAAACCCACTATAAATTGTTTGAAGGAGTGTGAATGTCTTAAAAGGTCTGAGGATATAATTTCCATTCCTCACAAGGTCAACATCACTTCAAGATCCAAGAGAGAAGTCTTTTACACCCAAAACATAGTCATAATCTATTATCACTACCTACAGTAGACACCTATAGGCAAGTCCTAAGAGGGAAAGTGAACATTAAAATTTGGAAATAAAGGACTATTGTATGATTGGTCATATATTTATAATTTCTTTATTAAGTATTCTTAGTCTCTTGATTGAATTAGTTTAACTCTAGAGATAGAAAAGGGCCTATTAGGTCTAAAGAAGGCCTAATGCAAACCTAAATAGGCATGTTCCTAAACTACAAACCTTTTAATTATTTTAAGGATTTTTTAAGATATAAGTGCATCATAGGAAATATTAAAATGTGTTATAAACCTTGGATAAGATAGGGAGTTTCTCAATCAAACCCTTAAGGTTGCATAAGCATGACTTTTCAAAAACCTTGAGCCTTCTATATGGGAGTATACAGAAGGGAAGGAAAATGAATAACATGAACCTGAGAGTTTTTTTAGGATATAAATTTATGTTTCATACTTTATAAAAAATCCATCATTATTGTAGATGAAATAAATCACTCAAGCATCTTATATTACTGTTAAGGCACTTAGTTTTGATAATGAACTATTATCTACTGGCAATCTTATGAAATAATGGAATAGGGTTGAATTTTAAGAATCCAAAGATAGTCACTAAGGATATAAATATGTGGTAAAAAATATTTTATGATGATACTGATCTCTCCAAGTTACCACAGGTCAATCAGACTCCCAAAATGTAGTCAAGGCTAATCAGGCCTAAAAGCCTATATTAGGCCTAGAAGGCCCACACCACCATGGAGGTATACCCATACCTTATTAATAAAGTATTACATAATGATGAGAAATTATTTGATGACTCAGGTCTTATGGATAAGGTTTCAAGCAAGGGAAAGTAGAAAAGGTCAATTTAAGTCTTCAAGAACCCCCTCGAGTCACACAGTCTAGACAATCACTTTGATCCATCAATTCAAGTGTTTGGATTTTGTAAAGCATAGTGACTTGGTAAAAATTATATTAGTGGGAATTTATTACTCCTATATACTTAAGATCCATGAAATATTGGACTAGATTGAGGAGCTCAAGATTATGAACAAAGGTTAAGACTATAAGCATGTCCAAATTGCCTGTAGAAGACTATAAGCCTACCAATTTATGGTCATATCTTAACACACCTTTTACATGGGAACTCAATTTATTCATTAAATTTTAAGGGGTAAATAGATTTAATATATATAACAACAATTTTTGGTTTGGAGGTTCATATTTTATGAACCATAGTTAAGATAGTGGACCTCTAAAACCCTCCTTAAACCCTACTATAGACCCAACTAAGAATATGATGAAGAATTAGCATCCAATTTAAATGGTATGACCCAAAAAACACACAAAACATAAATATCACTAAGATGATACCCTTTTCATGGTACTATGTTGTATGAACACTGTACGTATGTGGCATAAAACTATACTTTTACAAGGTTTTGAGATATTAACAAGGTGTAGAACTATTTGAGAAGATGAGAATCATTGGAGGGGAAGATTTGAAACTTGTTTCATCTTCCCAAGTCATTAAATTCCCAAAAAATATTCCTGGAAAGGTCTTTACAACTCTCTTCTAAATAGCTAATTTATAGAAATGAAGGAGAAGGTGACCTAGTCATCGAGTTTGGCAAGTTTTCAATTGTGGCCTATTTAATAAGGATCATGAAAATATATGGGACATATATTTATGCATTAAACACAATTATCTATATGTTTCCAATGTTTCATATAGGATTTCATGACCGTCAAATGTAAATAGTTAGATAACTAGTCCTAATTGGCCTATTTGGTCAACAAGAAAGTTGAAGGTTGGCATAGAGGGCTGATGAAATGAGTCCATATAGAGATATTACACCTATTAAATAATTCCTTTGAATATTCAAGTGCACATTTCATGGTCATTATGGAGGAGGAAGTCAATTTCTTGACTTGGTCATATGCTTAAAAGGAGTATAGACTATTGTATGCTTTATGATGTCCTAATTACACCTCATCAATGTTGTAACTACCAAGCATAGGATGTATTTGACCAAATAAGGCCATATATATGATTTAAGAGAGGTTTAACAAGTCAACCACATCCTCCACTACCCCACTTCAATGCCCTAGAGCTCATTCAAAGACCATTAAGAGCATCAATACATGGAGAGAGTTGAAAAAGGACTGTGTAATTGATTGTAACTAAACTAATGAATGTACTGTGGTAATTTATGAACTTTTAATCTCTCTTCCATGTCATTCTCCCCCTCTTTATCTTCCTTTTTTTATATATTTATTCCTTAAGGCCTTGATTTGCATCCCTCATCTAGTTATGAGGAAACTCTACCTATTTTATACTTGATAAACCTATTGGACTAGTAAATAAACTATTTCAACTTCTCCATTATTAGCCTATAGTGTGTATATGTTTGTTCTTATGTGATAAGTGGTATAAATCCTCCCTTAGAATGTCTTTGTCACATCTTTATGCTAATAATTTGTCTTGTGTAGGTTGTATGAAGTGTCAAATTTTGATGAACATGTTTGGAGTGTAATTTGGTTAGAAGTGCCTCAAGATAGGCGTCTCATCCTTCACCTCCAAGTTATATTCACTCATCAAGACCTTCATTTTAAATATTTTTTCTTAGGCTCTTTTTAGATAATGATTTAGTTCATTTCTAGTTCATTAATATTTTTAGGAGTCCAAATTGAGTGGATAAATGATTACATTGGTGCATCACCACCCCTTAGAGTAAGTTTTATTTTTTACATTCTCTATCCCATTTCACCCCAACTTCAGTAGGTTTTAGTGATTTTTAGCCACAAGTTATTTACTAGAGGAGCTATCCCCATAATCTAGAGGTTTTATCTAGTTATAAGGTCACCCATAGCCTTTAGGCCATTCTCGTGTTAGTCCAAGTTTGAATCAAGCCTAAATAACCTCCTTTAAAAGGGTCCAACTTGGGTTGCTAACAGATAATTAAACCTTGTTAATAGTTAAATTTTATGTATTGATTCATAATTTCCAAAATCTACTAATTCAGATATGTCATTCCAATTGTATTCAATTTTTTCATTAGGGTATGTATAACCAACAACAACGTATTTCAAAATCAATTTATTTTCTTTTCTTTTATCTTAAATATTTTTATCATAATCACTATCAAAATCATGATTATATAGTTATGAAAATGTAATTGTAGCCTCTATGGGATGGCCTTCTTCATTATATTCTATGAATGAGGTGGAAATTATGGTTACCTCCTTTGGAATGCATGTTTGTAACATTAGACTTCTTAGGTATATAGGTCTTGTGAAATCCCACATTAGGCACCCTTTTAGTATTCAAACCTTCTTTAGGTAATTATTTTTTTGGTAATTTTTTTTATTAATTAAGGCAGCAAACCAGGGGTTGAACCCTATACAATCAAAAAAGATAGGAAGGCTGGGAAACAAAAGATGCCAGCACTGAATAAACGGCACAGCTAAAAAGCAAAGTCAGAAGCAAAACAAAGCATTGGAAAGACCAGAGTCAAAAAGGATGAAACTACATAACTATAAAATTAACAAGATCCATAAGATTCTCATTGTCTGCATTGTCAGCATTCCCTGGATTACCCACCACTTCCAACATAGTCATATTCAGTAGAATGTTATTTTGAAGGCCTTTGGTGAAGACTTTTTCCAGCTTTTGAATGCGGACCTTCAAGGCCCCAATATCTATTTTCCAATCATTCTCATTCTCCTCATTTTACAAAATGGCCCACCACAGTGATGTTTACTTTCATGCTTCAAAATAATTCCCCCTTGGTGTTCATGATGTAACTCTCACACCTCCACCTCATGATATAAGGAATTAATCATGACAATCAAGGAAGTACTAAGGTTATCATTTTCAATGATCTGCAATGGCCTTCTCCATGTGGACCGCCTTCAAAAGCTATCTTTGTCATTAATGTACATCATTCATGCTCTGTCATCTCCTTCTGAATGATCTCTCTAATGTTTGGGGGTATATGAGCCCCTTATCACCATACCCTCCATTTTGAGAATTGCTGGCCAAGGTTGGCACAGGCATCAGCAACCCTGTTACCTTCTCTGTAGGTGTGGGTAATCTCAACTTCAGAAAACTTTTGTAAAAAAAATTGGATGTCTGTAATGATGTCTTTTAGATGGATACCAATGTTAGATGCTTTATTAATGGCATCTACGACTAACTTAGAATCTCCCTGAATATTCAAATTTCTAATTCCTAGGGATAGAGCTAACTTTAATCCCCAAAGTAAGGCCATAGCTTCAACATAGTTATTGCTCTGGCAACCCATGCCACCAGCATAGACAGCAAACATCATTCCTTTTTCATTTCTTATTATACCTCCTCCACTTGCTTTACCACTCAACTTGGATGCCCCATCAAAATTGCATTTCATCCAATTGGGTTTAGGTGGTATCCATTTAGTATGAAGTCTCTGAAGAATTTTGGAATTATCATGCCTAGAAATAAGGTTTAAGACCTTCCATTTGGCAGCAATTTGACTTTCAAATTCAGATAGGGGTTTCTCTGCAACACTAATATGAGTTGTTGTAACACTTTCCAAGATGGTCCTAGCAAAGGAGTTAAACACCTGAGTAACATTTCTAGTAGTATCCCTAAAAATTCTATGATTTCACTCTTTCCATAAAGTCTAGCTCAAGTATGGCAGAGCTTGCTTCCATAATTCCCATAATCCAGGGATGTGTGAAGGTTGAGTTCTAGCTAAGAATTACTTCTTTAAGGTCATAATTGCAAACCCATTCAATTCCAAAGTTGTTAAGTATTGTGCCCCATAAATCCCAGGTAAACTCACAGTGTATGAATAGGTGTGAAACTGATTGCTCTCTAGAACCACATAGAAAACATCTGTTGACCAAAGTAAACCCCTTCTTTTGAAGGTTATCCTGAGTAAGGATTTTGTTATGGGCAGCAGCCCACCAAAACAAGTTAATATTTGGAATGAGTTTATGATTCCAAACCTCCTTATTCTGAGCTTCAGGTGTAAGCAGATGATAGGCAGATTTGATAGAGAATGATCCATTCTTATCTGGCCACCAGTATTATTCATCCTCCCAAGGGAAGAGTAGGATTTTGATCTCCTAAACACATTGTTGGATCTCCCAAATTCTTGGGATAAGCTCAGGCCTATGCACATAGCAATCCAAAAGGTTTTTTAGCTCTTTATCCAATTGTTATTTTCCATATAATCGCTAGCCCTATCACCAAAGAACTAAGTAGTCAGGTCTATAATTTCTCCATAGTTTCCTTGGGAGATGAGAGGCTTGTCCCTTAACCAATTATCCTTCCAAAATTTAATCTATCAGCCATTTCCAAGCTTCCACCTAATTCCCTATTTGAGAAGACTTTTACTTTTTAGCATTTTATTCCATATCACATACCTCTAGGGTAATCCTGCCTGTTGAAGAAAGTTGGAATCATCAATGTTATGCATGTATTTGGCATACATTATTTCCCCCCACTCACTGTTGTTGTGAATCAGATTCCAACAAACTTTTGAGAGGAGGGCTTTATTCATTTTCCTGATGGATCTTATATCAATTCCACCATGAGATTTTGGGAGACACTTTTTCCCATTTGACTAAAGACATTCTCTATTTCTCTTCCACTCCCATCCATAAAAATTTCCTTTGGATCTGTTCCAGCTTTTCAGCAAAATACGTAGGAATTTTAAAAAGAGACATGAAGTAAGTAGGAATACCTTGCAAGGATGCCCAAAGAAGTTGCTTCTTACCCACACTATTGAGTAGTTTCCCCTTCCACCCAAGAAGCTTCCTCTGTGTACATTCCACAATACCATTCCAAAAACCTGAAGATACCTCTCTAACCAAGAGTGGGAAACCTAGGTAGGTAGCTAGTAGGCCAGCCTTAGCACAATCTAAGATATCAATGATTATATGTCTAAGTTCATTGGGAGTGTTGAATAAGTACACATTGCTCAACCATTGAAGATTTAATTTTACCATCAAAGATAGAACCACAATTTTAGTGTGTTACTCAACATTGGAAGTTGTGTTTGATTTTGGCAATGATTTCATATAACTATCCAATGTAAGGTCATGACTATCAATAATATATTATAGTTTATATTTAAAATCAAGCCACATATATGTTAGATTAAAACTAACTCTATGATAATCACAATAAAATTCATATATTTTCATATAGCACACAAAAGGTAATGTGATTAGTTTGTTTTGAAGCATTTTCCTAAGAGTTTCACTTAAAGATGTATTTAGCTTGTGCCAACTTCATGATTCATTAGTCTAGTTGTTTTTTGTTTCTTAACCCATGTTATAAAATACATATTTAGAGGCACATAGGTTTTTAAATAGTATCTAAAGATGAAATTTACAATAACATGCTTAGAAATTTGGGCATGCGTAATTTTATCTTCAAGTGACTTGATATTTAGAGATAAATCTTAGACTTATTTTTATACCTTATCTATATAATACATCATAGTTGAATTTGATTTTCATAAATGGTGGCACTCTAAATATATTAATTTAATGTTTGAGTCATACCATTTATATTAGTACTTATTACACTACTTTTCATGGGTGAGTAAGATTTGGCTTTATAGTCACAAACCCTAGATAATTGAGATTTAATATTCATACAAAATGCTATAATAACATGCACCCTACCTATTTATGTTGTAAAATCATGGAAATATATTTACAATATAATCCTTGGTAAAATAATATGGTGGGATGGTAGTTATCAATATCTTAAGGTTTATGGGTATAAAGAACAAAAGAGTCACACATGCCATTTTATGTTGAGTAGTAACCAAAAGCATCTAAAATTTAATATTCATGATATATGAATTGATAATAATATCTAAGATTTCATCATTATTAATATCATCCTTATTTTTATTGCATATAAATTTAATCCATTTCATTGCATTAATTCTAAACATATTATATATTTAAGGAAATAAATATGTAATCATGACAATCATATCTTGGATTACAAAATATAAAATATTATAGATCATTATCATAATCACATGATTCACTAATAATTAAATCCTAAGTGTATATATACAAAAATTAGTATGGTAAGTTTGAATTTGAAAAAATGACTACCCAAATAAAATCATGATGAAGCTTTGGAAACAAAATGAGGTTTTTGATAAAAATCAATAGATGAAACCCATGTTTTAAAAAATATAGATGTATAAATTTTTTAGACCAAATTTATTTAAAATAGATAAACCCTAATTCTATAAAAAATATATATATAACTTTAGGATAAAATGAGGTTTTTAATCTAACCAACATGAATAAGAAAAACCTCTAATAATTTAAAAAATATAGTCAATTTTAAGCAAATGTCTAGCAAAAACTGTATAAATAAAATTGACAACCCTAATGGGAGAAATAATAATAGGATTATAAACACTAAACCTAAGGGGAAAATATAATAAAAAATCATATATGACATGGGGAAATAAAAAATCATACTTGAAATTAAACACTAATAAAGGATAAATACTAAACCTTATGAATATATGAAACCCTAATATAGAAGATACCTATGGTTTATGACACTAAATATAATTATTAGGTTAGTAATTTGATTTTTATATTCCCAACCACTCAATGCTAATTGATTAATTTTTTCCTTCCATTCCAGTACTATAAAGGGGGCTCAAACTGTACATAATTTTCCCACCTAGTTCCATGTGTGCATCGTAGTGACTATTATATAATGCAATGAAATGTTTTACTTTTGACACTTATAATAATATAAATTTGACCTATGATTTTATTAATACTTATCTATATGGATACTCATTTGATGTTTTTTTATATGTGTTCACTTTTTTGATATTGTCTTAAGAGATTGCTAATTGATTTTTTTAATGTGATTTCCAAGTAGTGACCAAATGACCAAGAGAGTATGAACTTAAGACTTTTTTTATTTATATGTGACTATTTTATATTTATTATATGACCAAAATATTAATCCTCTCAATATTAACCTAATGTAGATGTCATAATTATAAAAAGTGTCAATGAGTGTTCCTAAACACTACTGGCAGAAGCAAACACCTGTGGAAAAATAATAATTGTTTGATTATTTTTGGTACTAGCCTTGAGAGTGTAAATAAATGGTTTAGGAAACAATGTATACATTATTTTTATTATGGAGTTATCTTGTATATAATATAGTGATCTTGAATATGTGTATTAGTAAATAGGATTAGACTAGATAATGGGTATATATACATATAAGGGAAATTATGCATAAGATTATAATGTGTATGTAAATTAAAACTATGTTAAAGTGTGTCAAGTTTGATGTTTATTGAAGTTTATAATACATAATTTTTATGTATATAATTTAATGGAGCACTCAATCTTGTAAAATAAATCCACAAATAACATTAGGGTTTATAAATTAGCTTTAATGGGCTAAAATTTCTTTAGTTAAGTTCACCATTCAACTAATTGAGTGACTAGTTTTATGGTCCACTCAACTATTACATTCATAGTCAAACCTCATAATAAAACATAAAGATAGAATACAAGTAGGCACAATAACATGTACTACTATGGAAGAGTAAAATCTATATGGTATAAACCATTACTTTTGGTCAATAACGTCATCTGGTTATACCCCTAAGATTATGGTTTTTCCACATAAACCCAATGATCTAGTTCCTAATGAAATAAACTCAAAGTCCATTTTTTAACCTAACCTTATACTTGCATTTAGTCTCAAACCTACACATGCTAGTAAAACCCTAAGTATCTTAACCCTTTTATTACTTTCAATAATTATAAATTATACGTGTCAAATCAATTTCTTCCTTTTACATTCATTTTTTATACATAATTATAACACATATTGTAATTGTAATTTTAATTAGATTTTTAAAAAATGATTATTAAAGTTCATTAATCAAAATTAGGTAAAACATATTGGTTAACCCATTTATTTTATGAAAATATCCAAACCTTAAGTTTATCTTAGGGTTTTTTCCTTCATTTTAGTGTTTCATATTTTTGTCTTAGGGTTTCAAATTTGATTTATTATTTTCCATCATTAAAAATTACACATGGTTGTAATGGAGGTATATATATTATATTTTATAAATCAATATATGATTATAATCATTACATGTTGTTTTCCTTTAATATGCAAAATATTTAAAAACTATATAATACCATGGATCAAACCTTTATGCACTAACATGACTAGAATAATTAATGCCCAATCTCAAGAGTGCCATTTTTCATGTTATTATAATAGTTAATTGAATATTATTCATGTTAAAAATCAAATCCAATTGGCCTACATGACTCCCTTAATTTCTCCTTATATTCAACCTCTTCATGGAATTATATGATTATTCAATCTGATAGTACCCATGAAATAAATATTATGGACACTAATAAAGGAAATTAAAATATATAATTTACTTAATGATTTGATGACATTAATGAAATGGAATTAACTCAATTTATTTACATAAATCTTTAAATTCATCATTCCTTGTTATTTTTCATAAGGTATGAACATAAATATTTGTTATTGATAGAACATATAATGAATAGTATGATCCATTCAATGATATTATTCAAACTCTTGGAGGTACTAATTCCACCATAGGGCTTTACACTACTAGTTTTTATACTATTCCAATGCCTAACCCTTCAGCTACACATGTGATGCCAACCTAAAGTGTTAGATCAATACAAGGTTTATCTTATATTACCCTTTTTAAGCCTACATAGTTAACTTATGTACATGTTATAATGGCTATGCATATTTACATCATCAACTTGGCCTATTTCCTAATCCAAAAAGAGGGTTATTTTAAATCTATAGGATAAGGTGTTTCACTTGGAAAAGGGTACTTCTAGAGATATTTATTCAAAAAAATTGCATGCTTTGATTCACAATCCATTACCCCTAGAAATTCCATCTCATCCCTTACCTATAGGTTTTGTGGCTCCTAAACTTTCATTATATTATTTTCAAGGTGATTTAGAGTAACACTTTAGAGATTTTCATAATTCATGCTTGGACTATGCATCCAATTAAAAAAATTGACCAATTTATTTCCATGTTGTCCTAAGTACTATGTTTTGTAATGATTATATGATCTCCCATTCCAATTAGATAATAAATTCAATATTTTAGTAGATCAGTTTTTCACACACTTTTTTTATTAACATTAGTGATAAAGTATCTTATGGTCAAATTTATAAACTCAAGCAAGTATCCAATGAATCAATTAAGTAATATGTTCTTTTGTAAAATACCATGCTTTAGAGATGAATAAACCTATGGATAAAAATGATTTATGATACATATTCAAGTAATGTTTCCTTTCCCTTCTCTATGACTGTATTGTATTCAAGATATTAAAATAATTTGATGAGTTATATTATACATTCAGAGATCAAAAAGTTAATATTATTGATCTAAAAAATCTCAAGTTTGTACCTAATGCTACCACTACATAAACTTATAAGTTTCAAAGAAAACCAAGATCCAAATTTAAATCAAATGATGTTAATAATGAGGAAAATACAATAGTTAATTCAATATCAAATCTTAATAATCAACTTGTCATATTTTTTCCACATTGGAGGTAGTTTTCATAGTTTCCTTAACCTCCTCATATCCTACAAATCATGTTATTAGAGTGAAACCTTATATATCCTCATCCAATATAGTATATTGATTTGAGTATGCATACACATAGAGGATATGATAACAATGAATTTTGTAACTATCATCAATGTGTTATAATTCTACAAATAAATTCTACAAGATCAGGTATAAGATATAAGATATAATTAATGACATTATTATTCATATTAACACACTTACAGAGGATTCAATACCATAACCTTACTAAAATGAAATTAAAATATTTTTTATTCCCATTTCAAATAATGTGGAAATATAAACTAATGATACAAGGAAGGAGCATAAGACATCATGCACATCTTGATTCTTCAACATATGATCAATTATTGGATAATATTATTGGTACAATGATTGGTATATCAATACAATGACCTAAAATTACATAGTGATATTATGGAGGATGGTTGTGATTTCAAATCATTATTTGTACAAGCTTACATCAATTTGAAACATATTCATAATGTCATGATACATAATGGTTCATGTGAAAAAAATTAAATAATGACATTTCCACATACTCTTGGATATACATACACAATGATTTAAATAAAATAACCAATATAGTTATTATTTGAGGGGAAAATATATAACCCCTTGGGACACATTATGATACCTCTTCAGTTAGGTGCTATAGTGGTTTCTACTCCATTCCTAGTATTACCAAGCATAAGCAGATTTTATATTTTGTTAGGAGGCCCTTATATGCATAAGCTCCACACAGTACCATATTAAATGTATATATGTGTCAAGTATATACATTACAACAAAGTGGTCATAGTTGTAAGTATTCCACATGAGTACCCCTAATCAACCACATGAATTTCCTCCTCCATTACCACCACCACCATAATTGGATGTTGCACCTATTCAATATAATTATGTAGAATCATTTACTACACCTCTTAATGATTATGTAATATAGGTATTTATTCCACATATTCACATTAATTTCATGCATTCAATTATACAATCAACTTAGATCCATTCTATGTGAATAGTTCAAAGCAAAGTAGTTGACTTTCCTAGATGACTAGTACTTCAACAACCACAACATTAGACAAACATTCATGACTATTGAAAATTATTTCTTAATCCATGCTCTATTATACATTTATTATAGTATAGAGTGTTCCATAAAAAAACATGTACATGTTTCCATTATTGTGATGAAATTTTCATAGGACACATTGCACCCTCAATTGATTCATTACATAGGAAACTATTATTAATGATGATTGGGGTTATAGTATAGCATGAGATCATTTTTTATATTTAGATTCAATATAGTTTAATGTAATACTACTCATTTGTGAAAGGTGGCCATTCCTAAGTTCTATATAAGACCTCCACAATACCATCCCCTAGATTGGATAATTGATTAACATGACATGTTTTGTAGTCTACATTATTAAAAAATGGTTGTTTTCACATGTTTGGTATATTACATATACACTTTTATATAAATATGCATTTCATAGTATACAAGACTGACATGTTAGACATATAGACACACATGATATATGAATGTGTATAATCAATACAATCTTATTTAAGGAAGGCACGTCAATTTTAAGTGCATATTAATCCACACGTTACACTAATACATGTTATATATTGAAATATAATATTTTCATTCACATTTTTTTATCTCCATTGCTTGTTTACAAATCTTTCTATTACCAATACTCTCTATAATGTTAGATTTATTATATATGTTACACTAATATTTTGTGGCATTTTACATACTTTGATGGTGTAGTCTATATTTCTTATTATATTCTTCATTGATTTGGATCTATTTTCATAATTTAATATTCATTGCTTGTGTATTATTGGTAGCCCTTGACCCTATGTGTGAGACATATTATTTTACATTATTTTCATCATTTGGCATTGTGTATATGATATTTATGGTGCAATGTTTATGGTCCTTCTTATTTTGTTTGAAATCTTTAGTGTAAATTATTAATGGCCCTTACCATTATGTGTTTAACATTTATTTACCCTTATATGAGAACCTGATCCTTATTTGTAACATTAAATGTTGTTAAGTATGCTTCTATTGTATTCTTCAAGGCCATGACATTATATGATTATGAGTGGATTAATCTAGGATTTATTTAAGAGATTTTGTATTTTACAAGTATTATGTTCCATATCAAGATCCTACTCATTTTTATGTGGTGCCATGATTCATATAATGCATCTTTTATAATGTAGTCTCATTTAGTGCCTAGAATAATGATGGTTACTATTGCATGGATAATATTTATATATATGAAATGACACTTATATTCCTAAAAACATATGTTTCACTCTTGATTTGATGACATATTTATTTCTTTAGTGACATATTATCCACATGTTGACATGATTCTACATGATTACATATTTTACATAACATGATAAATTTAACTTTTTTTTTTTAGATGAGTGACTCAGAGGTTTCATAACTCACCATAAAAGTGGGGAATATTAGTGGGCTTGTCATATATAATTCAAAATTACATGAGTATAAAATTAATATTTTAATAATAAGATATATAACTTAAAGGTTTTAAATTGGTTTAGTTATTAGATTGGGACATATATTTTAAAAAATTGGACAATATTTGAGGTCTTAACTGTGCATATACATTTACATTTACATTTGCATGAAGATAAGTTACATGTTTATATATATATATATATATATATATATATATATATATATATATATATATATATATATATATATATATATATATATATATATATATATATATATATTCACATATTAATACATATATTAGGCTATATGTGATGCATATGCATACACCTTAAAAAACTTGAGTTACAATTTTTTAATTTTATGATAGTGTAACATACAACATTCTATATCATGTTGGCACTGATTGGCTCACATTATGCCCCATGAAGCTTGTTCATGCACAAAAATTATTAAAATTATCATATTATTACTAATTATTATGCATGAACATTATTCATTAATATACACACTTTACATTATCTAATTCAATCATATTCACTAGTAGATAGAAGTGATCAGCCTTAAATCTATAAGTTTGTTTGTAATAGTTAACTCATGTTTATTAAGGTAATGCGATTAAGGTTCAACAATTCTCAATCACCTTATAATTAATCAAAGTGAGACTAATTATTTTTTCCACACTAGAATATTAATTACATCGGTTAGTGTGGTTTAGTATTCTACAATGCTTAGTGTCCTAAGCATTACTCTATTTTTAATAAGAGTTGGGGTATTTTTTTTCCCAACCCATGGCCTTTCTTGATGTTAGTGCATAGATATTTTAAAATTCACCTCTCTCCTATGCCTTCATAAAATACACTCACAATTATTCTGCATGTTTATTAATTGATATTTTTTTTATTCCAATGTACTAATTTATCTATTGCTTAAATACTTTCATACCCTAATCACACTAGATCATAGACCTATGTACTACAAGCTCATAGTCTCATGTACCTCACTAGCACATTATCATAGACTTATGTGCCTACACTTGTCTCAAATATATCTCATCCACATGTCATTCTTCCTCTTCCATTTGATTCACCATGTGGCACTCTACAACCTATAATTATTTATTCACTAGTTGGACATTAGTCACCATGTACTTAGAAGTTAAATCATCTCCTAATAAGGAAGGTGAAATGACTTGTAAGCTTATTATTTGTAACCAACTATCATTTTAAATGATCTTGTATTATTAATTTATAAATATGTAACATATGCATCTAGCTAAGGGTTCATGCCATACATATTCATAACATAGATAACATGTTCCACATATCTACTCTATCACAAACACATTGTACCATTCCATATTTCTTCCTATTGAATATAAGTTTCATTTATTCAAAAATAATAATTATGCTTCACTTTAATGTGTGTTTCTTGATTTATCTAATTACTTATGCACATATACACTCTACATGTCCATATGTGTTATATATAATGCATGGTTGTCCCCAACACACCTAGTCTTGTACCCCTGTAGCATGAATCATTTGTGTCAAATATATCCTATTTGGTATCTTGTCTATGATTGTAAATATGTGAGTGAAATGAGATAATGAGGTTATCTCAATCAGTTCTATTTCAAAATATTTGGAAGAATGGCATATGAAAATTAAGAGAGATGATGTGCAAAGGTAACCTAAGTTACCACTATAATTTGAAAGGATCATTTCCAATGCACTAGAGGCATAGTGAACCAAAAAATTTGGCTAGTTATGGGATTTGATGATGAAGTTGAACCCGATGGCTTCTAATCATCTAGTATATTTTAGTCAATAATAGTTTCAATAAAAAAAAGTGCAAATCAACCTTGACATCCTTTTTTTCAAGGGAAAAATCAACACCAAAGCATTGAATTCCTTAGTTTGATAGCTTGAGGAATACTTATTATTTAATCATTTCACTTATTCTAATAATATTACCTTCACCATGTTGAAGATGTCCATACTAATGTTTCACTAGTGGGAGACATTTAGTGCACAACATACACAAGAATGTGTTCTGATTAGGTCTTGGAAGACCTTTTTTGATGCATTAAATGATTATTTTTATTCTCTCCATCACTATGAGTATAAATAAATCAATTTACAATAATTATGCTAATTAAAGGACCAGTAAGTGGAATACTATGCCAACAGATTTGATGATTACACTACACACTTGCAAGAGAACTTGAGTGAAAAACATAAGGTGATAAAGTATATCAGTTAACTCTCACCTTATATCCATATAAATATGGAAATATTGACTTTTGAAATTCTATGTAAATATCATCACAATACCATGAAGATAAAATCCAAGTCAAATATGAACCAACATCTCACATATTCATCCCACACCACACAAAAGGGTCAACCCTCACACAATTCCTTGATGGAGCCTTCTGCATAGAAGTAGAAAACTTATTTTAAAGGATAACATCACAATAATAATACACATAACTTGAATTCTCTTGTAATTTCTACCTCAAAAAAATCAAGAATAATTCTAGTGATAAGTGGTATTATTATCATCACTCATACAACCATGATGACTCTGAATTATTCACACATCAATCCTTCATTTCCTAGTCTAAATCTGGTCTCACACTATAGGATGACACTTATGTAGATGCTACTTTTATTATCATTAACTACACTATGATATATGTATTTGAATAACATGAACTTATCTTCCATACCAAGTTATGGGTGAAGGGTCAACCTCTTCATATCATCATCGATAGTGGTATTCAAGATAACATTATTGCATAATCTAAAATGTAACACCTTAGCCTTGACACTATTTTCAATAAATAAGCCATAATCACTAGGGTTGGTTTAGCATGGGAAGGATAAATAGGTCTAGTGACTGTGCATTTTGTATAAAATTCAAGCCTCTAGAGGAAACCAAATCTTGTGACACTATATCTCTAGAGGTCTATGACATCTTCTTGGGATGGAGATATTTGTATGATCATGAAGCCACATATCAAGACAATAAAAAATGTTGATTGTTCACACATTAAATTAATTCTTAAACCTATTTTAGTTAGTTCCCATGACCAAAGTCAAGTTCGTCTCTACCAAGTAGTGTCACAAGCTCATCTCACATGTGTATAATTTCATGTTACTCATGGTCCGTCTTGACACACCTATGTAATAAAAAAAATTGGTAGCTTGTACCAGATGATCAACATCATAGGAAAAAAACTCAAAATTTTATTGAATTAGAATGATAAAGTCGTCATAGATCCTAAAGTAATTTAAACAAATTAAGTAGTAAATCATTGCATAAATTTGGTCCCTAGATCCCCTCTTCTAACAACCCTCTATATTATATATTAGATTATAATAATGATGAAATATATCACTATATATAATATCTCCTTGATAAAATAAATATGAGGCCTAAATATTCCCATTGTGGAAGTATGATAGTCCCTGCACACATAAAGTATGGGTTATGGAATCTCTGCATAGACTATCACATGATGAAAAACATCATGGAAAAAAATTGGCATCCACTATTTAAGAATTACTTACCTCTTAAACCAAATCCAAGGTGCATAATACTTCACCAAGATTGGCTTAAGTATAATTTACCAACATGTAACAATCCATCTTAGAAGACATCTATAAGATAACCTTCAAGATAAAAGAGGGATTTTATGAGTGGTGAGTCACACCTTTTGGCCTCACTAATGCATTAGTTACATTCATGTTCTTGATGGATGATCTACTTAGACATTTCCTCAACTCTTTCATGATCTTATAATTAGATGATATCATCATCTTTAGAAACACCTATGAGGATCACATGGAACATATAATGTTCATCATAGACACCTGACATCAACATAGGTTACATGACAAATTAGTAAAGTATACATTTGGTGTTGTGAAAATATTATAGCTAAGCTATGTCATTGACCATGAAAAAATTCATGTGGACCCATAAAATATCAAAGTGATCCATAACTAGCCAACTTCACATAATATTACATAATTTAACTACTTTCTTGGACTCGCTAACATTTACTATAGGTTTGTCTTTAGTTTCTCACACATTTCTTAGACACTCAACTAAATAACATGTGTGAAAGATAATATATATTGGATTCATGCATAAAAATGTGATTTTTAGGTAATCAATTAATACCTATATTCAATTTCTACACTTGAAATTACACAATATTATACATTCCTTTAATCTTCACATTGATGCATCTAACTATACACATGGTGCAATGCTCATTTAGCATAGGCATTTGGTTTCATATCACTTAGATACATTTATCTGGTGTAAAGGTACTCCATCTAAAAATAAAAAAATTATTCTATTATGAAATCAATTAAGTAATCACATCACCATATCCTTAGGAAGGTGACAGTTCATTCTAATCACAAGCCACTTTAATTATTACAAACATAGAGCAAGCTCAAGAATGTGTGCCACATGAAATGGATGACTTACCTATAATAGTTCCACATCATGATCAAGCAAAATAAATTAAATTAAAATAATGTAACATATTTCCTTATCCAAACACTAGTTCACGTGTTCATCACAATACTAGACATGCATGGGTAAAACTTCTTAGACTAGGTATCCCTTAACTTAGTTGATCAAGACATTGTAGACACTTATGTAAGCCTTGGGAAATATAAAAAATTAGGAGTTATAATTGTATACCTTTATTTTATATAATATTTTGAAACTATGTGTTTCTAGTGGCACACTTTGCCAATGACTCATATAGGAGTAATACTATGTTAAGACCTCAAGACACTTTAGCATGACAAATATTCTAGCCACATTGCATCCACACTTATATTTGGTGCACATGTACATATACATGGATAACCACATCAAGTATTTCATTTTTTGTTACATTTATAATCCCACTAATAAGAATTTAGGACTTTACACACCTTTATTAGCTCTATCCAGACCATGAGAATCTATCATCATGGATTTCATCACTAGGTTTCCTAATACGAAGTGCTAACATGATGATGTGTTTATTTTATTGAGTATTTTTCAACTACGGATGCCATAATAACTTGAAATAAATATATTGATGCAACTAGAATTATGTAATCCTTCTTCAACCATGTTTGGGTTCACTTTAGACTCCCAACATCCATCATATTTGATCAATATCTATGTTTTGTAAGTCACTTTGGAAAAGCATTGTTGGACTTGATGGGAACATAGTTGGGTTGGTTGAAAATATTTCATCCATTGATAAATGGATAAATCTAATTTTTTAATTTCATACTTCACCTTTTACCAATGTATAACTCTGCCCATGTTTGTATTTGTGATGACAGTATATTATACATTCAATATACCTAAAATAGATAACTTCACAAATATATGGGGCATAGCCCATTTTAGACATGTCTTGGGTCTTATCTTGCATCAACTTTAGATATTTCTTACCACACACCAGTCAGCATTGAGTCACACCTACATTAATGAGAAATAGATAAAGATGAGAACTTTTTCTACCACATATAATCTATTCATTTTCATGTTCAAAAAATCCTTTCTCACACATAGTATAAGTAAAAAGAGTTCCATAATGCATATCACAAAATATATACATTTTTATTTGGTGATAAATTATAGTTACATCTTTATAAGGAGCACTTCAAAGGTCCACACAATAATATTAAGCATTTTTTGTGGTTTGAACACCATTATGCATGTATCTAGTGGGAACGCATTCTCTCTTAATCTACCTTTATACTTGGGCATGAACCTATTATTTAATTTTGAGTTTATTCAACCATACATTCCTCTACTTATTGATCCAATAGTGACACAACATCCTTGTGATCTTGATCTTTAACACTTGTGACGTGCAAAAAAAGGATCAAATTATTAAAAGTGACACACATTTACCAAAAGTGTCATAAATAAATATTTTAGAGTGGTAAAATTAGGGTAATATGATAATCAAGCAAAGTGGTACAACTCTATGTAACTTCATGTTCAATTTTCATAACTACACAGACATAATAGAGACCATTTCTCCTCAATAAAGAGTGAATGATTCATTCACATCTCATGTAGAGTTCACTCTCTCATCTACCTACCTGTAACACAATCACACTAATTGATAAATCCTCTACATGCTTTAACATTGATCTTTCTCTCAATCCTTCACACTAATTTCTTTAGTTTTGTAAGAATTGTGCTCATAAATCACACTAGATCTCATACTTGTGCACTCTATTGTATACTACCAATTTTTAGTCTTGTGTGCCCATTAGTATTTTCAATACTCAATTTCACAAGCCATAATACCCCTACATGTAGATAGAGCTTGTTACTATATAAATATATAATGGCCCTAGACCCCATGACTTATACGTTCCTTAGGAAGACCCCAATAGAACTCACATCTTTATCCTTGGTCTATAATGAAGTAGTCAACGTTGAACAATAAATTGGTTCCTTAAGGATATTATTCTAGTCCCTTAACCTAATTAGGGTAACCAGGTGCCTATAATCAAGTCCCCATGATCAACCAAGCTCTTTTGTAAGATAACCTTCTAATGAACCTAATCTTGGGAGCCATGTATTCAAGTAAAAAACTAGTCTATAATATAATTACATTAAACCATATGCCTAAAAATCAACCCTATTCTCATCCAAATCATGTATTATCATAGCTTATGAGTCAAAAAAAATATTCTAGTTACCTATAATAACATTACTACCATGCATATTTCAAGTGGTTATGTCACTCCTAAAAATAACCAACAGGTTATCCCTTCATTTCTGAATAATCAGACTCCTATTAGTAATACCCATAACCTAGTGCATCATTTTTTCCCTAAAATTTTAAATGCTACTACTACGGTGGCTAACCCACCACTTCAATTATGAAGTATCCAATATGCCACTACAAACCCTAAGATAACTAATTTATAGTAGATGGTCCAAAGATCGACCAATTATATGGTCAATTTGCATAGGTAGGTACCTCAAAACACCATAAAACTATAAATAACCCACCTCTGAATAAAAATTAAAACTTTTAGAGGACTAATAGGTAGTGGAACACTAGTTCTAATAATGTAAATGTGTATATTCCCATAGACAACATCAATTAGATCAATAATAGTGCCTTCAACATATTAAACATGTTATACCTAACCTTACGCACTTAGTGTATATTATAAAATACAACATACCATGCTGAGATGAATTGTGCTCAATTCACATTGGCCTCATACATATTTCAAAAAGAGATGGATAACCTTGAAACAGTCCCTATACCAGACAATAGTAAATCAAGCCCAAGTGGAGACAACCCAAGCACTATGATGGTCATGGAGACCTATGAGTTTTCATTTGAAAGTGACAATGAGTTCAAGGATAACTTGGAGGAATTACATGCCATCAAATAATTCTAGATGGGGAATAACTTATAGTTGAGAATTATTTTGAAGAGTCCTTTAACTACCTCTAATCTTATGAAAATCATTCAAGTTCCACCTGATGAAAACTCAAGTTATAATCCCCCAAAGGACCACCTACCTCATATAAACATAGGAATAGTCGTACACCTCCCCAAGATGATAAACTAATATAAAAAACTAACTTGGTATATAACATTCTTAAGTACCTCAAGAAAATTATGGATAATATAAAAATATTTGAGTTGCTTGAGATGTATAACTAAAAGGATGTGTTTCTAAAATAATTCTCTCATCCTAAAATGAAAGAATCTAGTAACATCATTGATGTTCATGTTGTATTTTTGTCTAACAAGTGGAATTTTTGCCAAAAACTTACATAATTATTTGGTGGATTTAGGTGCTTCAAGGAATGTGATATCTTATAAAATTTTATAGCAACTATAATAAACATGTCAAATATATTAGAAAGGTATTTTATATGGACAAGTAAGAGGTCAAGGTGGTTGGTGAGATCAACCACATCCATATGCAAATAGTTATTTATCCTAGGTTGTAACAAATCATTGACATCCAAGTGGTAATATACATGAGGCATATGGGATGCTTCTCAATTGAGATTGGTCTTAAACACTCAATGGGTATATGGCCATCGATTATTCCCATAAGTGTATTCTATGGTAATGCATGCCAAATTAGATCAAGATTGAGAGAGAACTAAATGTGTATCACATTATTACAGATTACAATAAGACTAATGAGATCATGTATGATGAGTCTGAGATAGGCATCTATGCACTTGAGAAATAATCAAAAGATTGTGAGATATTTTTTATTAACATGTTGACTATAAAGGAAGATCTTAAATTTGAAAAAATGGATCAGCTGGATGAGGAATATATCCTCTATGCACTAGAAGTAATTTCAATCCACCTTATTTCCTCACCACATGAGTATGTTGAGAAAGGTAATCCATGCAATAAAATGGAATGTATGGACTTAGGGGTTTCATATACTACCATTATAAATATTTGTATGCCTATGTATGCTACTCAAGATCAAGCTAAAAGGTTGTTATCAGTAGGAGATCAAATGTAAATCATGTTAAAGGAAGGGAAAAAGAGTAAATGAGTGAACATAATATCAACACCTACTTTTAAGAATCCATTGCACAAATTGAGGATCATATATGGACCCTAAATTTTAATGGATTCAAATCAAAGAGTGAGTGTGGTATTTGGATCAAGATTATCAACGCAAGAGGAAGGCAAAATTTAACATCTTTATTACTTAATTTTCTTTCACAAACAATGTTTCTAATTACAAATCATTAGTGCATAGCCTACTATTGTACTAAGGAAGAAGGTGAAGAACCTAAAATTCCTCATGGATTAAAAACTTATGGTCAATAAAATCAAAATCAACTTTTATTGTAATGACAAGCACCTTTCCTGATACTATAGTAGAGTGTGGAACTTGATATAATACTTAAGTGCATTAAACATACAAACATTTCCATTAAGGAAGAGATATAATATGGATACATTAGCAATGGTTACGAGTACCCTAGAAACCATTGCTAACTCCACATTGAGGAGATTTTACATAGACTTAGTCTGTACTCCTTCTATTTCATATAACCTTATAAACTTCCAAGTCTTTAATGATGACTATCATATCATCAAATTCATCACCAACACTAACTTATTTTTGTATCGAATCATTGATGAGGATGACAAATAAGAGTTTGACCCAGATGAGGAAAAAATGATCAATTTGAAGGATAATAACATATCAAAATGTATGGTATGATTTATGAGGATATTTAACATGTATTATCATGGTGAGATAGATAAAACATCCCCTAAAAAGGATATTCCCCATCAGCATTAAATTTTGGGCAATGCATGGAAATCAAAACATGTGATTTTAGGCACAACTTACACCCAAGTTGAAAAACAAAGGATTATTCAGTTCTTGAAAAAATTTGGATAAAATATTCCATGGAACTATGAGGATTCAAATATGTTCAAAACCTCCATACTTGCTCATACTATTCATCTTAATCTAGGTGCAAAACCATTCTACCAAAGACAAAGGCCAGTCAATCCACTGCTCAAACTTTTGATACTCAAGGAGGTGAAAATTATTATCAGTAAATATCATCTATCCTATCAGACACTCCATTTGGATGGCCAATTTGGTATAAATTTGAAATATTGATGGAGAAATTTTACTATACATAGATTTTATAAATCTAAAAAAAAGTGTCAGAGAAAGATATTTATCCACTACCTTCATTAGATGAAGACTTGAAGATAGTAAATGGATCTAAGATGTTGTTACTTCTAGATGGTTATTATGGATATAATCAAGTGATGAGAAATTATGAGTAAAAAATTAAGACATCATTCAAAACTAAATAGGGTACATTCACATAAAATATAATTCCATTCAGTATGATCAATGCATGTGCCACCTTATAACATGATCCATAGACATTGTATTCAAGGACCTCATTGGTAAATGCATTATCATCTACATGGATGACCTGACTATCTTTTCTATGGATTTATATGACCATGGTAAGGACCTAATGAGGATTTTAAAATGATGCAAAGAGCATCATAATTATTTGAACCCAAATAAATTCATATTTGATGTGACTAAAGGAAATTTTCTAGGTCATATCATCATAGAGAGGGGTATTTCCATAAACCTAGATAAAGTTAAATTAATCCTAAATATCCCAATGTCTTGTAGTAAGAAGGATCTAAAATCATTCTTAAACAAAATCAAATTCATAAAGAATATCATTTAAGTATTCATAGAGATAGCTTGATAATTGAACAACATGCTCAAAAGGATGTGAAGATAAACTGGACCGTTGAGTCATAGAAAAAATCTGATATAAATAAGTAAATTTTAAATAAATTAGTGCTCATTAGTCTAAATCACATGTGACCATTCTATATCTACTCTTTCACCTCAGATAATTCTAGTGAAATGGTGCTAATTTAGAGAAAATAACTTGGGGATGAGAGACCTGTCTCATTTATGAGTTCACCACTAAGAAATGCAAAACTTACATATTCAACCATTGATAGGCAGTCCTTTTCCTTGATGAAAGATGTCAAAAAATTTAGACATTACATCATGTGCAATAAAGTATTTGTGAGTATACCTAATTTAGTTGCTACGGTGATGTTGATGCATTATGAGATTGGAAAGTGAAATGGGAAATGGATGACCATCCTATAATAATTTGATCTACAGCTACATCCAATGAATATTTTTAGAAGTCAATGGCTTATCAAAACCATGGAAGAAGTAGATTCATAAATAGTTTGTCATCACTATGTAGTGCAAGACATCACTATGGATGGTTGGTATAAGGACATTGTCTATTATGTATTAAATAATGAATGTCATAATAATATAAAAACCACTCATAGAAGAGTGATATGTCTAAGAAGTAGCCACTTCATCAGGGTTCACTTTAAGAGGCCTTGATCAAAACCCCCCTAGGTTTGTTTAGGTGAATCGGATTCACTTTTTTGGCAAATAAAAGTGTGCAGAGCATGTGTAAAATCATCATTTATTTTTTGGTGGTGTCATAACATTGAAAGGACCAAGATGGCATTCCACTCTTGGGCATCATTATACTGCCAAGTGTCATTATGATATTGAGCATCAATATGTTGATGGGTGGTAACACTGTTATTGCATGACAACATGGTGCCACATGACAACATGGTGTCACATGACAACATAATGCCATGTGATAGCATGGTGTCACATGACATTATATTGTCACACAACACCATGTTGTCATCTGGCACCATACTTCCATGTGGTACCATGTTGTTTCATGACACCATGTTATTATGTGACACCATGTTATCGTGTGACACCATGTTTTCATGTGATAGAATGGTGTCATGTGGCATTATGCTATCACGTGGCACTATTTTGTCGTATGGCACCATGATTTCTCAAATCAATTGTCCATTTCTTTCAAGCAAGAATTGTGTTACAGGGAAGACCATCATACATTCCATTCTAGGTTATTTACTATATTCTTTGTTCTCTCTCCAATGTTATTTATGACTGGTGCACCATTATTTCCATCAGGATTAGGGTAGAATTGAGTTTTGCTTTCTCAAAGGACATTTGCATAATATTATATTCTAACTACATTCTAGCCTTGTAATTCAAGGCATTATATGAAATCCAAAATACTACTATTCCCACTACCCTTCATCCAAAAATGAAAGCTAATGCTTTATCTCTTGAGGAATAAGAGGTAAGTTTAGTTTTCCCAAGGTTCATTTTTTTGCTTTATATATATATATATATATATATATATATATATATATATATATATATATATATATATATATATAAATTTAACCTTTTTTATCCTTATTTGTTTCAGGTAAGAGTGAGTGTCTATGACATAAGAAAATAGGCTGCAAGTAGAGGTCAACATGTTCTATAGGGATCTAAGGATACCCAGTCCATGGAGTCTTCCTTCAATTCTTCTTGAATTGAAAAATGCCCAAGAATTAATTATGTTTCATCTTCACTTTGAGGTTCCCCCAAATTTCCTTTAATGTTTTTTTCTTATTTTATTAAATGGAAAAAAAATAATATTTATATTGATTTATTTTTGTTTTTATAGTTGAATATCGTATCATTGCTGTTGAGGATTCTTCCACACAACACCATCAATGTTTTACCATTACAAATTAATTTTTGATTTGAAGTTTGTTAGAATTTTCTAGTTAATTAACTACATAAATTACTCATTTTATAGCTATTTTTAAATCTTCCAATGTCTCTCCCATAAGCACATTGAGATGGAAAGAGCCAACTCCCACAAAGATGCCAAGAGGGGAAGAGATAAATTTGATAAGGATAATCAGAATGGATGATGTAATCACCCTTATAGGTAATAACATTAGCATATTCAATTTGAATTTGCTTTGATTTTATGTTTTTGAATTTACCTTTTTTAAATAAATATTTTTTCACAGTCCACCCAACATTTATCAAGAGACCTCAGAGTATACCACCACCCCCACCACCCATCTAGATTCAGAGAAGAGGGAAGAACATCTCCCTCCCTACAAAAATTTGAGGCATGCTGTAGATTTTTGATTTCTTGAATTTCTTTGTTGGTGTCCTTTTGAGTGTAGATGGTCTTACATGTTTGCATCAAATTGATCTGGATGAGGAGTTTCTTGGCATTGAAAGTAGAATCCTAGATATTGGTGGATTCAATCCACATAAATTTATTCAAATTCCTAATGTGTCTTCACAAGATACTCTTGCAGCTCCCTCTTCCCTAGCTAGCTCTTCCCCACCCTACATAGATAATTTAAATGTTTCTAAGGATTTCCTTACTATTTTTTCATTAGATAATCTAGTTTCAGAAAATTTGCTTGAGAATTTGAAGGATGGTGTTATTGGAAAATTTAATGATTTAAAGAAATGGGGGCTAAGGGCAAAAACCCTTATCACATAAATCAACACCCATTATCATAGCCACTCTCAAAGAGTGAATTTTTTTACTCTTATTTAAAATGAACCCTCAAATATTGACACTTTGTTCCAATAAGTGAAATCTAGATTGATCTTTGTGGATAATTTTATAATGAAAGTATTTTAGATATTATGATAAGCAGGTTGGAAAATTTAAATGGAGAAGCCCAAGCATATTTCAATAAATGGGCTAAAGATATCAACCTTGTTACCATTGCCCAAGTAGAGAAGGATAAAGTGGTGGTAAGTTTTTTTTATTTGTAACATATATTTTGATTATTATAATACCTTTATATGTGCTTGATACATCTATTATTTATTTTTTATAGGTAAAATATGAAAATTTAAAGTAAGAAGCACATCTCCTTAATGTGCATTTTAAAAATGCCCATAAAATTATCTCCTTGGAAATCACATTGAAGAAAAAGTTGGTTCTATTAAATAAATATAACAAGACATTGAAGAATATAATTAAAGAGCATGGTATTGATCCCAACATTTTATTGAAGCAAAAAATAGATTTGGATCCTACAATTCTTTCAATAGGAGATGTAGTGAATGAGGAAAAGGTGATTCTTGTACAAATGAATTTTGCTACAGAGGATTCTCGGAAGGAGGAAGTGATAATGGAGGATTCACATGCAAGTCTAGACAAAGGGGTTTTCATGGGTGGGGATGGCAAGTACCTAAGGGGAGGAGAGTCTCAACCTCAAAAATTATGATTTGTCTGAGTTTATATTGTTGATAATGATAATTTATATTATTTAAAATAGTTTATATCATGTTTATTTTAAAAATACTTGCTTTATTAAATGATATTTTACAGTTGTTCCAAATACTCTTAGCTATATAATTTTAATATTATATATATAAAATGTAGTGGTCAAATTTATATATTTTATGAAGAAAAAGTGAAGTAAATATTCTATGGATGGTTTTAATGTTCTAGTTGTTGAAATATACTAGTGGTCAAGTTTAATGTTCTATGGATGTTATGGTTTTATGGTTTAAATGAATGGATATAATGTTCTAGTAGTTGTAGCCTTGAATGCATTGTTTAAATATTCTATGAAGAAAAAAAGGAGTAAATATTCTATGGATGGTTTTAATGTTCTAGTATTTTAAATATACTAGTGGTCAATTTTAGTATTCTATGGATGTTATGGTTTGAATGAATGGCTATAATGTTCTAATAGTTATAGCCTTGAATGCATTGTTAAATTGATCTAGTAGTTGTGGCATTGATTGTGGTTCAATTTGGAAATATGTGAACCCAACCATTGGCAAAATATTTATAGTTGTAGTAGTAGGAAAATTAGCCTATGGTACAATAAGTATTCTATGGATTTATATTGTTCTACTATTTATAATATTGAATGCATTGGTTGGACAAAGAGTGGAGTAAATATTGCATGGATGGCTTTAATTTTCTAGTAGTTGATATATACTAGTTGTAGAATTTGAATGCATAGATATAATGTTCTAGTTGTTTTAGCCTTGAATGCATTGTTAAACTATTCTATTAATTGTAGCATTGAATGCATTGTTAGTGTTATAGTGTTCTAATAGTTATAGCATTGAATGCATTGTTAAATTGTTCTAGTAGTTGTAGTGTGGAATGCATTGATTGATTGATTGATTGATTGATTGTTAAATATGTGAACTATAGGTAAAATATCTATAGTAGTTTTAGTATTTGAGTATTTTAATTGTAGAGTAAATATTCTATGGAATTATATTGTCCTAGTTGTTATACTATTGAATGCATCATTAGTGTTATATTGTTCTAGTAGTTGTATAATTGAATGCATTGTTACACTATTTATGTTCTAGTAGCTGTAGCATTTAATTGATTGATTTTAGCTATATAATTGTGTAATGGTACTAATGTAAACATGCAATAGAATAATGGTGTACCATGCATGTCTAGACATAAGACTCATATACTTCAATGAATGCTATAAGGAAAATTGAAATGCTCTGTATGATGTTAATGATAATTATGATTACTACTCGATGAATGAGATGATTTACAAAGATAAAATATTATTTAAAATACACAGAACTTTAATAAGACAAATATATTAAATCCAATATATTGAATAAGATTCATGATTGTAACATCTAGGTAATATATTATAGAATTTAATGTATTTGAATAAGATTGAATAATAAATATTTTAGAAAACATTAATTCCTATACTTATCAAACTAAAAGCTAGGCAGTAGAAACAATCCTTGAGAAGCTTGCTTATCATAAGATTGATTTGCAGCTACCATGATAGTGCCATATTCAATCTTGGTATTGTCATGCTCTATATAATGTTAATGAAAATTATAATTGCTAATGAAAGATAAATTACTATTTTAAATACATAATTTTAATAGAGTAAAAAATATTAATTCCAATGTATTGAATAGGATTCATGAATGTAACATCCAGGAAATATATTACAAAATTTAAAGTATTTAAAGATAAAAGAATAAGAAATATTTTAGAAAATAGTAATTTCCATAATTATAAAACTAAAATTTGGGCAGTTGAAACAATCCTTGAGAAACTTGCTCATCGTAAGTGTGAATTGCATCTACCATGCCAGTGTCTTATTCAGTCTTGGTATTCTCTTCCTCTGTATTGGTAGATGTATTAGTCATGTTTCTTCTTTCCATTGGATAACTCCATGTTGTCATGGATCTATCATATGAAAACTTGTCTATAGAATAATGTGAAACATATAATCTCAAGAAAGTCTCTAGATTTTTATCCAATTTGTTTCTAAGGTTTGAATTCACAAAGGATAATACAATAAACTCTCACTCATATTCCATAGAACACAAAATCAATGTTTGAGTAGGTTCATATAATCTGAAATATTCACTAATACTTTCTTGTAAAATTTTGCTTGGATAAAAAAAATTCCATAGATGAGTAATGGCATCGTTTTTTGTTGTGTCACTTAAACACTAAAATTGATTCATCATTGTAATCCCAAACTATGTTGACTGAGATATAAGTAATTGTTTATTTAAAAAACCATTAATATGAACCCCATTCACATCTAAAGATCTATAGAAATGTACAATAACTATACCCATGTATTTGTGAAATAATGTGTTGATCTGTTCTTAACTATTAACATTGTTCCAAAAAATGGCATTCACAACTCCCATGCCCTCTAATAACTCATCCCTTTGAAAACATTGTCTGATCTTAGCAGCTAAACTTTGTGATATTTTGCTCAATTTAATTCATGTTTTATAAAAAATAGTATCATATAGCAAATGTGTCATAGGTACATCTTCAGGCTCAACTCCCACAGCTTCAAGTCTTCTAGAGCATGTGTGTATTGGGATCTCAATGCCATTTACCATGAATCAAATATGATCATGTATAATGAATTTTAAATAACTCTCTAGATTTTGAAAATCAGTCAAAATTTTCCAAGTTTTAAAAATAGGTTCATGAAATATTTCATTCAATGTGTATAATATATCTAAACATTGCATACACATTTACTCAAACGTATGAAGTCAACAATATAGATAGATATCTCTTAGGCATGTTTCATTAAATTGTTGATTTCCTTCAACATCAGAAAAATACCACATAATGTGAGTAAATTCTATAAATCTATTAAACAACACAACAAATCTTTTGCTTTGTTAACTTCCCTATGATATTTATACATAAACCTTATCAAAGATGGATATTCCTCAAAAAATCTGTAGACAAGTTTATACATGGAAATCCATCTAGATTCCACATCTTTCAGTATTTTTTTACCATCTATTACCCCAATTGTAATTTAATGGAACTCCATGAATCTCTTTGGGATGTTTGACATGTATACATGCAAGTCACGAATACATTCTTCCACTTTTATGACATTATAAATGTGCTAATAATTTTATAAGCAAGATTCATCCTATGTGCCATGTAATGGATTGGAATCATAAATAGAGAAATTATTATCTATAAGTGAACAAAAAATCCATTTTTATACCCCTACATCATTGATGGACCATCAACGTCAACAAACACTAGCTTTGTAGCTATGGCATAATCATCCATCCCAACTCTCTCTCTTAAATTGGCTATAACCAATTTATGGAAGTTTTTTTCATTTCAATTTTCTACCATTTTATGGACAGCTAAAAGATAAGATTGCCTTGAATAGTTTTCAAAGTTATACACATGCATGTAAACCCATGTTGTGTTGTCAATTATAGTGACATCATCAATGGATAGAGAGATAAATAGTGATCTCTTAACACTTTCTTTCAAATCTTCCTTCTCAATAATAGTTAGACATTTTGCCATTTCCCAAGCACTATTATCCAACTAATGTGACTATGAAATATCTAGAAACCCATTATGTTGAAACAAAGTTTTGTAATCTATAAAATAATAAATGGGTCTTCCCTTTTATTAAATGTGGAAAATAGTAGAGAACTGTACATATTTTGCCCTAAGGTTGGACCGCATAACTTTTTCAAATTGGGCTTTTATAGCTCCCCTTTCTCAACAAGATGTTTTTATCATTTTTGATCATTTTCATATTCACATGCATATCCAACATGCATGCATTCTTCTCCATTTTTCCATCTATGTGTTCTTGTTATCTATCTATCTGAGTGCTTCACTAATATATATATATATATATATATATATATATATATATATATATATATATATATATATATATATATATATGTTCCCACAATGTTTCTCAATTATGTCAAATTTAAGTTGTATTTTATGTTCTTTTCCAAGTTTTCAACTACAAAGTGTACATATGCATTCTGTTAGAGGCTCATTACTACAAGTTCTATAAATGGATATTTTGCATCCCAATCAACTTGTAAAGACCTTCCTATTGTCCATGTACTTCTCTTCATCTAATTTTTTGAATGTTATTTTCAACAAAAGTTTGTGTCTGAAAATAACTACATTTCTCTTGTGGAGTGCCCAGAGGAATATGTTCTAATGAAGTGCCTAGAGGTGTGTCTTCAAGGGGTGGAATTTCAATAATAAAATCTTTAGGTGGTGAGAAGTTAATAGGATTAATTATTTCTAATGAAATAGTGTCAATATCCATGTTGATTTTTGTATTGAAATGGTTTTGTTATTATTCCATAATGAAAAAAAATTAATTGATATTTTTTTAAAAAGATTCAGAATTACCTATATTTTAAGTGCCTATGGTTTCTACAATTATTTTTCCTAGATTTTTGAAATAAGACATGATATTAGATTTTTTTGATATTTCTTGTGATGTTTTAACCTTGTTGGTACCTCCTGATGCTCAATTTGTGTTGTCAAGTAGTTTGTTATCGCTAGTTTCCTTTTCACTTTTGGGTAATAGGTTACGGTCATGTTGCATAAATCTACTACACATCACACCATTATTGAACACCATATTACTTTCATATAGCACATCACTACTAGGTCATAGAGTTTCGTTATGTGGGAAATGGTGGTTGGGTGATCAGTTTCTATCATGTGGCACATCACTGTCAGGTGGTAGATTACCACTACGTGACATATTACCATTACATAGGAGATTGCCATCACATGATAGATTATTATCATACGACAAGTTACCATCATGTGTTAAACTACCAGTCCATGACACTGTGCTTCTAATAATTTGATTTACATCATGTAATATAATGTTGGTGAAGGTTAGGGTGCTAAAAGTAGTCTAGCAGTAGAGTGCGGCCTCAAGTCTCTATCTTCACAATTCAATAGAAAAAGATACTTTAGTGGTAAGTTCATGACCTAAAACCTCTAAAAACATATGTATTATATATAGATGAAAAATTACATGGATAACCCCATAATTATTTTAAATCATTGGCAATTTAACCCCTCAAAAAATGAAATCCCAAAATTTTAGGTGAAAGGGTCATATGTTGCACCCTAAAAAATGCCAAATTCAAAATCCCTAAAATAGAATATTCATGAATTAACAAATATTCACCACTAAAATTTACCCTTCACTTCATAATCAAATAAACCATATTTTATATATGAAAACTTGAAGTCATATATTTGAGATGTCTAATTAAAAATGAAGCAATGGAGGTGTTAAAGAGTTTCATTAGGAAGTATAGAAATGGACACAGTTTATGGATTTCCATAGATCACCTAATACTAAGTGCAAGATATTATTAGCCACATGTTTTTGAGGATGCACATTATTGTGTGATAATTTTCCATACATATTAAGTATTTTTGCATGGATAATGCACTCAAACCATGCCATTGTAGTTGGTTATTGAGGTTCGACCATTTTTGAAGTGGAAAATCAACTTTATGGGAGCCATCAATGCCAATTACTCTATTGGACACAAGATTTCCTCACCATAACTAATTATTGGACATGTTGGATAGAAGCCTAAGTATTAATTGCATGGCTTAATTGGTGATCAACTTCTTTTAAGACCACATTATCGCAAAATTTGGTATGCCATCAGTTTTGGTATGTTACAATGGCTCAAATTTATCATCACTTCAATTTACTAAGTGGGCCTATTATAATTAGGTAATCCATAATATTTCATTCAATTATTATCCACAAAGGTAATTTGTTAACTAAGTCAACAAATAAGAAATTTTTGGATATGATCAATAAGTTCTTATAAAAGAATCTTATGGACTGAAATTACATTTTAAAATTTACATTGTGGTTGGATAGGAATAGGATTAAGTCTTCTCTAGGTAATTCCCCTTATCATTTGGTGTATGGCCAAGACCTAGTCTTCTTTATAAACCTCAAAATCAAAACCTTGATGTTTTTTAAGGATTACCTTGATATTGAAAAGAAGATAGAAATTCATCTCTTGAATTTAATTCAATTGGAAGAAAAACAAAATGCAACCCTACTACACTTTAGTAGGCATCAAGGAGTTATCAAACATTGGTTTTACAAGTGTTACCAAAATAAAAACATTTAAGATCTATGATTTGGTCCTTATTTGGGATAAGGCTCATGAAAATAAATGTCAACATGGAAAATTTGATGCCCTTAGGCTAGGACCCTTACAAATTTATGAAATCCTAGATGAGAATGAATTCTACCTAAGGTGTATAACTCATGAGAATTTTCCATTACCTATCAATGGACAATTTATCAAGCATTATTTTCAATATTGAATCATGCTTGTATAATCCTTTAGATAACTTCATTTCCTTTCCTATTTGTATAACTTTTCTATTTTTATTATTGGATTTGTCTTGTTTCCTTGCATTGTTTTTATGTTCTCATCCTTGGGCCCACCCCAACTATTTATTACTATGGTTCCAATGTTGATCAATGAAGTAAAGAGGAATTAAATACCTAGAAGTAGGTGTTGGTGATGTCATGGAGATGTTCTGGTGAGTGGATGAAGTGCCTTGATATTCTACGTGATAATGATAAAGTGTGTAATGTGCTTGTCATAGTATGTTTGAAGTATGATTGGTTGATCTTCTATTTTTGGCATGGTTAGATATGTTTAGGGATAAAATGGATTACTAAATATGTGCAAGAGTTCCCTAATATGTTTTCTATGCTTTGAGTTCTTATGGGCATAAGTGGAATTCATCTGTTTGATCATAGTTTTCATCTAGATACTTTTAATCAATGGTAGAAAATCTAAATAAGCAATTTGATGACATCACCATTACCATGAGGGAATGAGTCAATGGGAGTTGTTTATATGGTTTTCATCACATTAGTCCCTAGTTGTTATGTGTCAGATCTCAAGTCATGCAATGAAGTGCGGTTGAAGATATGAGGATGCAAATTTTGCTACTTAAATAAAATTCACTATGTTTTCATACTTAGCCAAATTTGAAAAAGGGCTCAAGCAGAGCCAAGTAAGAATTTTGATGAGTTTATAATTCACATAAGTGGAGGTGTTAGGAAAAAATGATCAAATGGGTTTATTTATTTTTGTGCCTAGTTTTTATGTGCTAATTCTTAGATCATGCGACTAAGTGTGATAAAAGATATGCATGTGTAAAGTTGGGATCCCAAGCTTTTTGATAGTGTTTTCCCATACTTAGCCAAATTTGCATGAGGAAAGAAAGATTCGAGTAACCATTTTGATAGTATCATATATCACACATGTTGAAATTTTAGGAGAAGGTGATCATATGGGTTTATTCAATTTTTAGCCTAGTTTATTTATGCTAAATTTTAGACCATACAATGAAGTGAATTAAAAGATATGCATGGGAAAATTTGGCCTTCTAGGTAGTTCCAAGCATAGTTGGCTTTGTGGAATAAAATTATGAGTGATCATGTTGATGATGGCATATCTCTCATGTGTGTGGTCTTCAGGAGTAGATTGTTATATGGATGGATTATACTATGTGGGGAGATCATATGGTCCAAATTGTAGATCATGCATCCAAGCACAATAAAAGATATGATTATGTAGATTTGGCCTTTTAGGAAAATAAGTAAGGTTCCCATACTTAGTCAAATCTGAAAAATTTAAAGTTCAAGCAACATCAACAGTGTGTGTTTCATCAAGATGTCAGGAAGCAATGAGATTAGGGCAAGTGTATGATGTTTAACGTTGAGCAGAGATAAAGAGTGAGCTTCTTCCAATGATCAACAATGATAATATGATCATAAAAATAGATATCAATGGTGTGTATTAAATTCAAGAGGTCAAAGTGATATTTTCTTAGCATTGTTAAAGACTAAGTTATGTATATAAGATTGACAAAACGCATTGAGTCAAAGTTTCTAGATTGCATGAGATGAGGTCAACTATCAGATGTTTAATGTTTGATAATTGGAACATATGAATTACAGTTTAGATAATATCAATGGTGCATAATTTTTTTGGGAAATGAGGACTCGAGATATGAGCAAAGTGGTTCTATTGTCATTTAAATATTTAAATTTAATAAAGTAAAAACCATTCTATGGTTTTTGGACCATAACATTTGATCCAAGATGAATTTGCTCATGTTGTAAAAACCAAAGATGAATAAGACCCCATGGCACATCTAATGAACCTAATTTTAAGATATAAAAGTGTGTACAGTCAAATATATTAAGGTTCCAAGTTGACTATGTGTTTGTACTTATTTTGTAAATAACCCAAAAAGAGTAATTGAGCTTATGTAGATGTTGTTTTGATGTTTCATGGTGAATTATATTTTGGGGAGTGTTTTAGACTCCATGAATATGCTCTGTGTACATTTTTAAGGTTTGAATAATTATATGCAGTATGAACAATGGTTTAGAAAGTGACTATGTGTTCGTTCATAATGATTATGTACACCGAATGTTGTTTGAGTGAGTTGTGTTTAAACAAAAGGGTTCTATGTTTGGTTATTAGAACTTGAAGGGGACCTATAGATCATATTGAATGGGTCCATGGTTTTTATAGTAGTTACATGTTATTGTTTTATTCAATTAATTGCTAAAGGAGTGAATGGGTTCACATGAGACCTATAAGAGCTACAAGGGATCTATTAAAAGGTTTAGTTATTTAAGGGTGACCCATAGATGTTATGGATGACATATGAATATTTTTTTTAAGGGATAATGCATGCCTAATAGCTGAACAAGGTGTTGATTATCAAGTATGCTCTATAAATAGTGAAATTAAAGATGATAGAGACTTAGGAGATATTTGAGAGAGGCTTGTGTGTGTGTGTTTTTTGGATTGAAAGAAAGGTAGAGCTCCCTATGGATGATTTCAAGAGCATAATAGATTGAGGACCATTTGTGTGGCCTATATGTCATAATTTTATTAGTAGAATAATGTTCTTTTTAATTGAGTATGAGCAAATGTGAAGAGTGTTAATTAGAGGTCCATCATTAAGGGTTGAAGACATCAGTTCAAAGGTGGATGTGCTCATAGGTGTTATTGTGGTAGCTCATCATCTAAGGTGGTTGCATCCTCCTTAAAAGGTGAAACTTGATAAAATTTTAGTTGTTGTTGTATCTCAACTAGATAGGTGTTGAAGCACCTTATAGGTTTGTAGTCTCACTAAATAGGGATTATAATTCCTTGATTAGTTGTATCTAGTATAAATTAGATAATGTTATTATAGAATAGTAGTTCAATTGCATGTTCTAGTGGGCTTTCTCCCCAAAGAGGGTTTCCCATGTATGTCATGTGTTATGTGATTGATCTTGCATTGTCTCTCTTGCTCATTACAATGAATGTTGTGTATGCTTCATAAATGCTTATGGTAATTGATTAAGAACTTGAAATAATTGAAATTAAAGTTGGATTTTCTAGGCTCAATAATTCACCCCTCTTAGTGATTTTACCTCTAAAAATTGGTATCAGAGTAGGTCCTTTGATGAAGGCTTAATAGCTTAAAGGTGATCCAAGGTACAATATGGGTATTCATCAAGGAGGTTTATCTACTAAGCAAGAACCAATGTTTAAAGGATCCAATTATGATTTTTGGAGTTGAATGATGATGACATAAATTATTTCCCTATGGTTTTATATATGGAAATCTATTCTAAATGGTTATGTTTCTCCTATTACTCCTTCATCTAGTGTTACACAAGAAGTTGTTTGAGAACAATTCTAAGGTAATGAATGTTATCACTTGTGGTCTTTCAGAGACTAAATATGCCAAGGTAATCCATTGTAAATATGCTAAAGAGATATGGGATAAAATTAAAATAACTTTTGAAATAGATTCAAAGGTTAAGTCTTATATATTTTAGACTCATAAAAGGCAATTTGAAAGTCCCAAGATGAAGGAAGAAGATTCTATGGCATCCTTTCTTTAAATAGTTGATGAGACTGTGAACATCATCAGAGGTCTTGGAGATAATATTAAAGAGGATAATTTAATCCAAAAGGTATTAAGGTCTCTATCTCTCGAGTTTGATCCAAAAGTATCTACTATAGAAGAGATTCATGATCTTACATAGTTAAAGATGGATCAATTGCATGGCACCCTTACTGCATATGAGATAAGAGTAAATGACTATATACCACCAAAGAAGGAAGCTAGATTCAATATAGAGATGAAGCCTAATAATAAGTTTTAAAGTAATAAATCCAAATAATATGACATATCTGACTTTAATGAGGATGAACTAATTGCTTTGATTATTAGGAAATTAAACACAGGCTTAGGGAAGTATAAGGGTAAACTACACTTCAAATGTTTCAATTGTGGAGAGATAGGACATTTGGCTAGTAAGTGTCCTCATAATCATGAGAAGGATGGTGATGAAGAGAATAATTAAGGCCAAGATGAAGATAAGAAGACATATAGGAAGAAAGGATTCATAAAATTTAACAAGAATGAGTCCTTAAAAAAAAATAAAAGTCTCTACACCAACGAAGATTGTAGCTCATCAAATGAGAGTGAAGAGAGTGACTCAGAATATAATCATGAATATGATGGTCCTAATGAAGATGAATCTATGTTCATGGATGAGGAAGGAATTTTATCACATCATAAGGTGTATACTTGGAGTGATTTAGATAATGATGAAGATGAGGTGGACTTTGAGATTGTATTGATGAATGCTCTTGAAGAACTAAAGATTGAGAAGAAGATCAATGAAAATATGAAATATAAACTCAAGGACTATGAGGAGTAATTAAATGTAAATGATTAAATATTTAATGAATACTCTAGAGAGCATGAAGTGTTGAGTTGTGGAGCTAAAAGCTTCAACTCTTTGCAAACTAAAGGAACAGAAGGTTGATGAGATCCAGGAGCACCGGCGTCGGTAGTAGGACCGACGTCAGTCATGACCAATGCAAAAGGCCATCGGCGACGGCAGGGAGTCGGCCGACGTCGACAGAACCAGACAAGCAGGGACTGGTGTCGGTCACCTGTGTGTTCCAGAACTGCTCGTTGCACGAATAGTTAGTTAAGTGAATGAAGTGTTTGCATGTAAAGACCAGTTAGAGTCTTAAGCTGCAAGGATAATTGTCTAAATTAAGAGTCTAAGTTATTATTTAAGTCTGGGATCTATTTATAGACCCATTGGCATGTATTGTAATTGGAACAAGATAAGGAAGGCAAGGCAATTCCTTCTATGTGTAAGATCATTGAGTTGCAGGTTGTTGCAAGCTCATAGGAGATCTACATGTGTGAGTATGGTCTATTGAATTGCAGGTTGTAGGTTCATGGGAGATCAACTTGAAGTGCTTTTGAGTGCTTGGTGAACTGGCAGGGTTATTATTGACTAGTTGGAGAGGTGAACACCAATTTTGTTTGTGAGTTGGTTGTTGGGACCATTTTTGGTAGGAGAGTGTTGTAGAAGAATTACTATACACTTGAGGTGTGGGAAGCCTCTATAAGGTGGAAGAGTGTGGCGGCTCTTTATTGTATTCTTTTCTGTAAAATGTTAATACAAGATAGTGTATTGTCTCTCATATTATGTGTTATTAGTGAATTCTAGTTACTTGTATTTCTGGTTATTTCCACATTTATAATTGCTTATATTTGGTAATCATACTGTGCTCTTTCTGAGGAGCAAGATCCTAACAATGTGGGATCAAAACAGGTATTGTTCTTGTGATCCCCCAACAAAGTGGTATCAGAGCTATTGGTTGGGATACTAACAGATTGGATTAGATCTAGTTAGTGTGTTTTGATTACAGGTTACTCACAGGGTTTCTGTTTGAGTGGGAGTTGAGCAATGGCAGAAGACAGTAAGCTATGAATGGAAAAGTTTAATGACAAGAACTACCAATTGTGGAGGATGCAGATTGAGGATTATCTATATCAAAAAGATTTATACTTATCGTTGGGAGGGATTAACTGCAAACCCTCGGATATGAAAGATGAAGAATGGGAGGTTCTTGATCGGAAGGCTCTGGGATCTATTAGATTGAGTCTTGCATCATCTGTTATTTCTAGCTTATCACAGTGTAAGACAACGGTGGAGTTGATGGAATCTTTGGCAAATTTATATGAAAAACCCTCAGCTTCTAATAAGGTATTTCTTATGAATCGTTTATTTAATTTACAAATGTTGGAAGGTGGATCTGTTCATAGCCATCTTAGTGATTTCTATGGTTTGGTAAACCAGTTAAGTTCAGTCAATATTATATTTGATGATGAAATTAGAGCTCTCTTAATCTTGTGTTCATTACCTGAAAGTTGGGAAGGTTTGGTAATGGCAGTTTCTAATACTGTGTCTCCTTCAAAAGTCTTAAAAGTGGATGATGTTGTGAGTGTGATCTTGAATGAAGAGATACGTAGGAAAAGCACAGGTGAGTCATCAGGGAATGCTTTGAGTGTTGAAGGCAGAGGAAGGCAAAGAGAAAAGATAGAGTATGGGAGATCAAGGTCCAAGATAGGCAGAAGATCCAAGTCCAAGTATGGTAGAATAACCTGCTGAAAGTGTGGAAAGCAAGGGCACTTAAAGAGAGATTGCAGATCAGGTGAAGATCAGCATGAAGGACATGAAGAATTAGTAGATGTTGCAGATTACGCTGCATGGGATGCTCTGGTATGTTCTTTGGATAAAGTAGAATCTTGGGTTTTAGATTCTGGTGCCTCTTTTCATGCATCCCCACATAGGGAATTTTTTCATGAGTATGTCCAGGGAGACTTTGGAGAAATATGTGTAGGGGATGGTAAACCTTGTCAGATTGTTGGCAAAGGGAAAGTGAAGCTAAAATTGCAGACAGGTAAACACATGGGTGTTAAAAGAGGTCATGCATGTCCCAGTTCTGGAGCGGAATTTGATTTTTGTTAGAAGTTTGGGTGATGAGGGTTGCACAGTAACTCTCACAACGGACTCTTAGACGGTTACCAAGGGTACACTTGTTGTAGCTAGAGGTAAGAAAGTAGGTACGCTTTATCTATCTACTTGTATTACTGATTCTCTTTCTGGGTTATCTACAATAGCTATAGATTCAGAGATGTGGCTTAATAGTCTTGGTCACATAGACAAGAAGGAGATGCTTGTTCTTGAGTCAAAGGATATGCTTTCGGATTTGGAAGGTATGGATCGTGGTTTCTATATGCAGAAGAAGAAGGTGACGTTTCTTGAGGAATCTGATGTTAGTAACAAGAACAAGAAAGCCTTGGTTTTCAAGGAGAAGGTGATGGACAAAGTTTAGCACAAGATGCAGAAGAATTTTGAGCAGAGCAAGGGTGTTTTGGAGAAGGATTTGATCCAAAAAGAGCTCACGGGAAAAAGTCAGGTCTCACTAGAAAAACACAGAGACCGACATCAGTAGGAAAAACTGGGGTCAGCATCCAGACAGGGATCGACGTCGGCTATGTGCAGACCGACATCGGTGACTCAGGGTAGATAACTACCGGCGTCGGCCAGGGAAAAATGACGTCGGCAAGTGGGCAGTCACAGGGAACCGACATCAGTCGGGTGCAGACTGAGATGTGATTGGCATCGGTTACTGAGATAAATTTTGGGTGGACAGCAAGTTGTCATAGAGTCTCAAGTGCCCATATGGAGGACTGAAGGCATAAGTAAGTTCTTAAATTCATCATTTCCCTTCTTTACACTACTTGTTGCTCACTTATGGCATAGGACCAAGAAGTTATTAAAGAGGCAGAACAGGTAGATCCAAGAAATAGTGGGAGCTTGGCATGGATGAGGATGTGATTCCTTGGAGGAGAACCAAATTGGTGTTTTGGGTAGAGTGGCTAGCTGAAAGTAAGCACTGAGAGACGAATGGATGTTCAAGATAAAGAAGAGCGGAAATGGATACGTGAGATGGAAGATCAGGGTATATGGTCTTGTATTAGCTGCAGGGCAATGGAGGTTTGATCATTGTGTTTCTCTTTACCAGGTTGGATAATATTAGCTACATTATCCTATTACTGTATGATGTGTTTGTTGTAGGGTTACATATACAGGGTATTGTTGAACTAAAGGTAAAGCTAGTTCAGAGGAATGTCATGGAGAATCTGAGAGCAGCAAGATTCTTTGGCATGAGTGTGTTCTAGAGACATGGGAGGTCACATGTTGACTTTATTTCAGGATGATTGTGTGAGACCGGTTAGCACGTCGATGGTTGGACAGTTCTATGAACAAGTGTCTTGATTCACATAATGAGGTTGAGTGCATGGTATGTACTAAGCCTGAGTTTTCCCAAGCAGTGGGAGTTGTCACAAGTTGGAGCCAATCTGGGAGAGAACCATTGGAGGGTAGTTCAGTGGATTCTTACAGGGACTAGCAGCAGGTGCACATGCTATGCAGGTTTAGGTTATTTCCTACATGGTTTGCAGATGTGGATGTGGCAGGTGATTTGGATGATAGGTGTTGCACTACAAGTTTGTGGTGGTTGGTCTTCAAGAGTGATCTTGAGGAGGGATACAAAGCCAAGGGAACAAACTAGATGGAGTATAGGTACAGGTACAGGCTGCAGCTATTTATCTCCAAGTGGGAGATTGTTGAGTTGTGGAGCTAAAAGCTTCAACTCTTTGCAAACTAAAGGAATAGAAGGTTGCTGAGATCCAGGAGCACCGACGTCAGCAGTAGGACCGACATTAGTTGTGACCAGTGCAGAAGGCCACCGGTGACGGTAGGGAGTCGACTGACATCGACAGAACCAGACAAGCAGGGACTGGCGTCGGTCGCTTGTGTGTTCCAAAACTGCTCATTGCACGGATAGTTAGTTAAGTGAACGAAGTGTTTACATGTAAAGACCAGCTAGAGTCTTAAACTACGAGGATAATTGTCTAAATTAAGAGTCTAAGTTATTGTTTAAGTCTGGGATCTGTTTATAGACCCATTGGCATGTATTATAATTGGAACAAGATAAGGAAGGCAAGGTAGTTCCTTCTATGTGTAAGATCATTGAGTTACAGGTTGTTGCAAGCTCATAGGAGATCTACATGTGTGAGTATGGTCTGTTGAATTGCAGGTTGCAGGTTCATGGGAGATCAACTTGAAGTGTTTTTGAGTGCTTGGTGAACTGGCAGGGTTATTACTGACTAGTTGGAGAGGTGAACACCAATTCTGTTTGTGAGTTGGTTATTGGGACCATTTTTGGTAGGAGAGTGTTGTAGAAGAATTACTATACACTTGAGGTGTGGGAAGCCTCTGTAAGGTGGAAGAGTGTGGCGGCTCTTTATTGTATTCTTTTCTGTAAAGTGTTAATACAAGATAGTGTATTGTCTCTCATATTATGTGCTATTAGTGAATTCTAGTTACTTGTATTTCTGGTTATTTTCGCATTTATAATTGCTTATATTTGGTAATCATACTGTGCTCTTTCTGAGGAGCAAGATCCTAACAATGTGGGATCAGAACAGGTGTTGTTCTTGTGATCCCCCAACAAAGTGGTACCTGAGCATGTTTGTTGTTCTAGGTGCCTGACATGAAGGTGTTGTCATGTTTCTTAATTATAAGTTGGAATCTATGTCTGCAAGTCTAAGATCTAAAAAAAGAAGAATGCTCAAGGTATGTTTCTAAAAATGAGTCTTTGAAATTTGAGATAGAAAAGATAAATAGTAAGGTGAAGACATTTGTGAGATTTTAAAATATCAAATGTGATCTAGACAATATTCTAAATGGTCAAAAGAATGATACTGATAGAACTAGTCTTAGATATGAAGAAGAATAAAAGAATCTAACTCAAGACAAGATGAAGACTAATGTCAACCAAGATAGTCATAATTTGAAGATAAATCATCATAAAAAGAATGAAGGTGTTGGTAGAGTAAAGATAAATCAGCTTATATATCCAAATGCCATGAGGTATGGAAGATTCAATGGTTATTGTTACACATGTAATCAATTTGGTCATAGGGCTAGAGAATGCAAGAGACCTGTTAAAAATGAGTTTGTGTGGGATTATGATAGGTTTCATTAGTAAAGAGGTATGAATAGAGTTAAGTTCTTTACTTATCATGACATGGGACATGTTGCAAATTTATGTCCAAATAAGGTATGGTAAGATATGTTTCTTACAAAAGGTATTGTGTGCTACAATTGAGAACAAAGAGATCATATTGCTAAGTTTTGAAAGCAAAGGTTTACAATATATAATAGATTAAATCAGGTTCCTAAAGTGCAAGGAAGAAGGAAAGTTAACACATGAAATCCAAAGGTGGTAAGTATGAGTCATTATGAGACTGTAGGTCCAAGTAATCTATTTGTTATGGTAGAGAATGTTTTAGAAGTTTTGAAAATATTGTCATTGATGTCAAAGGTCTAGCATTATTGGTGATAAAGGCCCCATTGCATTTAATGGTGTTTTTTAATATTCATATCTTGGCTAATGTGTGTTAATATTTATTTAATATCAATGAATATATTTTTGGTTTCATATAAGTCAAAAGAGGGCCCATGGAGAAGTCAAAGAGTCACGGGCTAAAATATGAAAGAGGAATGGGATGCACTTTCTCATGAAGAGTCATCTTGAGGAATTCCAAGAGTCATCATATGAATAAAAAAGAGGGTATGGCACATTTTTCCATGAAGGGACACTTTGAGAAATATGAAAAGTCACCAAGATAAAGGCAAAAGAGGAAAGGTCATTTTTTATTATGAAGGGTCACCATATGACTTTTCAAATGCAAGGATACGAAGGGTCATGCAAGTTTGGCACCATTTTCCATGAAGATTGAAGGGTCACAAAGGGTGAATGCCAAAGGTCATTTGGAAATCTATAAATAAAGGCTTGAAAAGCCATTTGTAATAGTAAGAGAGTGCATGGTTTGTATTTGTTTTTAAGAGAGAAAAGTAGGAGATATTGTAGAGTTCTATCATTTGTTGAGTAAGCAACATTGAGAGATAGTTGTATTTTATACACAAGAGGGGTTAGTGTTTCTATGGGTTGGTGCTCATAAATATTTACAAGGAGTTGGTGCTCTTATGGTTTAGTGCTCATAAATAGTTGTTGTGTTGGTGCTCAACAAAGTGGTTGGTGCTCCTGCAAGTTGGTGCTTGTGAACTTTGTAATTTGAGTTGGTACTCATTCATATACTTGAGATTATTATCTATGATTTTTCCCACTTTGGGTTTCCATGTAAAAATATGCTCTCTCTCTCTCTCTCTCTCTCTCTCTCTCTCTCTCTCTCTCTCTCTCTCTCTCTCTCTCTCTCTCTCTCTCTCTCTCTCTCTCTCTCTCTCTCTCTCTCTCTCTCTCTCTCTCTCTCGTGTGGTACATATTATTGTTTCAATTTTATTGTATATCTTGAATGTGTGATTAAGTGGTTAAAGAAAAGGAATTTAATTAAGAAATAATATATATAATATACTGATTCACCCCCCTCTCAGTATATTTCATCCTTAATAATTGGTATCAAATCAAGTTCCTTTGAAAAGGTTTTACAGCTTGAAGGTAGATCACGAAAGCATGATGGCTAGATCACATGAAGGTTTTTCTATAAATAAGGCACCTTTGTTTGATGGGACAAATTATGTTTTTTAGAGCATAAAGATGAAGACTTATTTGACGGCCCTTAGATTTGACATATGGCAAGCAATGGTAGAGGAATATGAAGAGCCATAGACACTTGTAACTACTCCAATAGAAAAGAAGGAAAGTGAAAATAATGCTAAAGATTTAAATGTTATTTTATGTGGCTTATATGAATCATAATTTGTTAAAGTTATGCAATGTAAATCTACTCATGAAACTTGGGTAAAACTTGAGAATATTTACAAAGGTGATCAAAAGGTTTAGCAAGCCAAGCTTCAAACTTTCAGAAGATAGATTGAGATTTTAAAGATGAAAAAGGAAGATAATATATAAAGTTATCTTTTATGGATTGATAAAATAGTTAACTAGATTCAAGGTCTTGGAGAAAAGTTATAAGAATCAATTATAGTTCAAAAAATTTTGATATCTCTACTATTGAGATATGATGCAAAAGTTTTGACAATTTTAGAGATGAATAATTTAGCCAAGTTAAAGATGGATGAGTTACATGGTATTCTTTTAGCATATGAGATGTAGATCAAACAAGGGAAACCCTCAAAGAGAGAAGATGTTTTCAAGACATCAAAGAAAGAGAAGGCTAAGATTCAAGAATCAAGTGATAGCTCAGCGATGATGAATATGACAACAGAGCTCTATTCATTTGCAAGCCAAAAAAGGGCATAGGTAAATATCAAGGAAAATTACCTTTTAAATGTTTTAATTATGAAAATATTGGAAATTTTGCATCTAAGTGCTCAGATAAGGGTAATGGTGACAATGAAGAAGGGAAGTCTACATACAAGAAGAATTTCAAAGAAAAATTCAAGAAGGGATTCAAGAAGAAGAGTTTGTATTCTAAAGATCCTAGCTCAGTCAAAGATAGTGGAGTCAATGATTCAAAAAAAGAAGAGATTATATTTATGGCCATACATAAATATGCCTCCAAAAGCAAAAGTATAGATGATCACAAAGAAGAATAGGATGCAGCCCAAGTGAATCTGGAAGGAGAACTTGTTTGTGCCGTAGAAGAGTTAAAAGCTCTTGAAAAGAAGAATTGAAGATTAAATTTCTTGATCGAGAAAAATGAAAAGGAGTTAAAGGAAATAATTGAATATCTACAAGCACAGTTTGACGAATCCAATAAGAATGAATAAGATCTAACAACACAGTTGAAAATAGTAAGTAAATAATGTGAAAGGTATGTTATTGAAATTGCTTCTTTAAAAGTAGATCTTGAGAAAACAAATAAAGCAATCAATGATAGAGCAGCCAATGCTTCAAAATTTGATAATAGCACTAATATGTTGAATACGATATTAGAAAATCAAAGATCAATGTCAGATAAGATAGGTATTGGATTTTAGAAAGAGAAAGGGGAGGCCACTAATTTTACAAACAAGTAAAAAGGAAAGAGCTATGCTAAAGCTCTTATAAAAGAAGAGATAAAAAATGAAGAAGTTAAGAATATAAAGGACATCTCAAACAAAAAAGGATGGAGGGAATAGAGCTACAAAAGGAAATTAGGTCAGAGATACACAAACAAGTCTTATTTTTATGGTTATTATTTTTATTGTAATAGATATGGTCATAAGAAAATAGAATTTCAAAAAATGGCTAACAATTTTAAAAATAAGGAGAAAAAAAGTCATGTAGAGTCAAGCAGAAGCCACAACTCTTTTGCTCATCTATCAGGGTTTAATGAAGAGGCCATAATACGTTACAAGTGTAAAAACTTTAGACACATAGCCTGGTACTGTAGAAGTGTGTTCGTGTTAGTCAAGAAGGACTAGAGTTTCAAGGCTCCATTCATAAATAAGAGAGTTTAGATAGGTTTATGGTAGAAGAAACAACCTAAAAAATCTATGTTGGCACAGACAGCTTTGCATGCAAGAAATGAAGAAAACCCATGATTCATTGATAGTGGATGTTTGAGGCACATGATAGGAGATAAAAGCAAGTTCATAATCTTGAACAATATCAATGATGGCATAGTGGAATTTGGAGATAATACCATTACCAAAATTGTTAGAAAAGGTACACTAAGTTTGGATAATTGTAAAACTAAAACTAAAAATGTTTTGTATATAGAAGGTCTTAAACATAATATTTTTAGTGTAAGTCAAATGTGTGATCAGGGGTACAGAAGGTTGTGAAATTAGGAGAAAAGATTCAGATGTGTTGATTTTAGATGCTCAAAAAATAGGCAATAATTTGTATATGTTATCAAACATTAAAGGTCAAAGATGTTATTTGAGTCATATTGAAGAAAGTTGGCTATGGCATAGGAGAATGAGTCACATAAATTTTGACAATCTTGTCAACATAATCAAAAAGGAAGAAGTCAAAAATATTCCAAATATTACAAAGCCATCTGACATGCTTTGTGAACCTTGTCAACATGGGAAGCAGGCTAGACGGTGGCTCAAAACAAAAGAGTACTTAACCACTCAGATGTTAAAGCTTGTTCACACTAATCTGTGTGAACTTATAAGAACTCAAATTATTCAAGGTGATAAATATTTTATGTTGCTTATTGATGATTTTTCACATATAACTTGGGTAATATTTTTAAAGAAAAAATCAAAATCTTTCAGACATTTTAAAGCATTCAAAGCATTAGTTGAGAATGAAACTAGTTTGAAGATTAAGTGTCTAAGATCAGATCGAGGAGGAGAGTTCATGTTAGATCAATTTATTGAGTTTTGTGAAGACCATGGAATAAAGAGACATTATTCAATAGCCAAAACTCTACAGCAAAATGGAATAGTTGAACGAAGAAATAGAATAGTTTAGGAGATGGTGAGGACAATGCTAAATGAATCTAAGATACCAGATAAATATTGAAAAGAGGTATTTACTATAGCATTTTATATTCATAATAGAGCATTAGTGAGATTCAATAGTGATAAGAATCCTTATGAGCTATGGAAAGACAAACCAGTAATCGTTGATTATTTTAGAGTTTTTAGTAGTAGATGCTTCATAAAGAGAAATGATGAAAAACTTAAGAAGTTTGAATCCAGAGTAGATGAAGGTATATTTATTGGTTATTCTTGAAAAAGTAAAGCTTATAAATGTTATAACAAAAGCACCAAGAAAATTTTTGAAAGTGTAAGTGTCAAGATAGAAGAAGATGCAACATAAAGAATCAGTGATATAATAGACATTCCTGAAATCATTGAAGAGGAAGATTTTGAAGAATTAGATGAAAATGAGGAGAAAAAAGACACCAAAACTCCATCCAAACATATTTAGATAAATCATAATGAAAGTGACATCATTAGAGACATAAATGAAGGAATTTTCACTATAAGAATGATGGTAAGTGAATCTGAGCAAGTTAATTTCTCTTTGTTATCCAAAATTTAGTCTAGAACTTTTTTAGAAGCTAGACATGATCAGTATTAGGTTAAGGCTATGGATGAAGAATTAAATCAAATATAAATAAATGATACTTGTGAATTAGTCCCTAGACCAAAAGATCACAATGTGATAGGAACAAAATGGGTTTATAGAAATAAGTTGAATAAAAATGGAGAAGTGACTAGGAATAAAGCAAGATTAGTATGTAAAGGATATGCTCAAATTGAGGGAATAGATTTTGAAGAAACTTTTGCATCAATTGCAAGGTTAGAGGCTATTAAAATGTTTTTTGCATATGAAGTGTTTAAAATTTTCAAAGTGTTTCAGATAGATGTCAAATCTACCTTTATGAATGGGAATCTAGAAGAAGAGGTCTACATTGAGTAGCCTGAGGGATTTATTCTCTCAAATATTAGTAGCCATGTATGTATATTGAAGAAAGCATTTCATGGATTGAAATAAGCTCCCAAAGCTTGATATGAAAGACTTGATAAGTACCTGCAAGATCAAGGTTTCAAGAGAGGATTTGCTGACAATAATCTCTACATCAAAATAGAAGGTGAGCATCAATTGATTGTTGTGGTATATGTTGATGACATCATTTTAGGAGGAAAATTTGAAAAGATGACAAAAGAATTTTCTAATAATATGCAAAAAGAATTTGATATGTCTATGCTTGGAGAATTGTTATTTTTCTTATGATTGCAAATATTTCAATCAAATTAAGGAATTTTCATATCTCAAATTAAATATGCAAAGGAAATGTTGAAGAAATTTGGTTTTGAGGATTGTGCACTACCTGACACACCAATGTGTATAGGAAATAAGGTGAGAAAGGATGAATATTCATGTGTTGCAAATCAATAGTTATATAGATATATGATTGGTAGTCTTTTATATTTGACAGCATCAAGGCCAGACATCATACATGCAGTAGGTATGGTTGAAATATATCAGTCATCTCCAAAAGATAGTCATGTTCAGTTGGTGAAGAGAATATTCAAATATATCAAGGGGAAATTTGATTATGGATTGTGGTATCCCACATGCAGAGATTTCACTTTGATTTTTTATATAGATTCAATTGGGTAGGGTGCTTGGATGACAGAAAGAAGACAAGTGGAAGAGATTTCTTCCTTGGTGATAGATTAGTATCATGGCTAAGCAAAAAGAAAAATTTAGTATCACTTTTTATAGCTGAACTAGAATATATATCAGTGGTATTATGTTGTACTCAAGTGCTTTGGATGAAGAAAACTTTGGAAGATATCAAGGTAAAATATGATGAAGCTATTTCTATTTTTTGTGACAACACAAGTGATATTAATATTTTAAAAAATCCAGTGATGCATTCAAGAACAAAACATATTCCCATTAGATACCACTTCTTGAGAGAGAGGTTGTAGATCAATAGGTTATGATGTAGTATATCAGTACTATAGAGTAGATTGTAGATATTTTCACAAAGGCACTACCAAAATACATATTTGAGTATCTACGAGAGAAGTTGGGAATAATTTATTTTACTTCCTACCATTGAGGTTCAACATCGGTTGAGAGGGAGCTAAGTGTTAGCTCCAAGTAGGCCCTTTGCCATTAACGTCAAAGGGGGAGAATAATAGGTACATGAGCAAAAATAGGTATAGGTTGCTACAGTAAGGGGGAGTTAATGTATATTTTTTAGATGGTAGTATATGCAAGTTTCAAGATGTGGCAATTTAAATTTGAGGTTGTCATCAATGACAAAGTGGGAGAGTGTTGAAAATATTGTCATTGATGTCAAAGGTCTAGCATTATTGGTGACAAAAGGCCCCATTGCATTTAATGGTGTTTTTAATATTCATATCTTGGCTAATGTGTGTTAATATTTATCTAATATTAATGAATATATTTTTGGTTGCATATAAGTCAAAAGAGGGCCCATGGAGAAGTAAAAGAGTCATGGGGTAAAAGATGAAAGAGGAATAGGATGCACTTTCTCATGAAGAGTCATCTTGAAGAATTCTAAGAGTCACCATATGAAGACAAAAGAGGGTATGGCACATTTTTCCATGAAGGGATACTTTGAGGAATATGAAAAGTCACCAAGATAAAGACAAAAGAGGAAAGGACATTTTTGCTTATGAAGGATCACCATATGACTTTTCAAATGCAAGGATACGAAGGGTCATACAAGTTTGGCACCATTTTCCATGAAGATTGAAGGGTCACAAAAGTTGAATGTCAAAGGTCATTTGGAAAGCTATAAATAAAGGCTTGAGAAGCCATTTGTCATATGCAAGAGAGTGCATGGTTTGTATTTGTTTTCAAAGAGAGAAAAGCAAGAGATATTGTAGAGTTATATCATTTGTTGAGTAAGCAATATTAAGAGATAGTTGTGTTTTATACACAAAAGGGGTTGGTGCTCTTGTGGGTTGGTGTTCATAAATAGTTGTTGTGTTGGTGCTTGGAAAAGGGGTTGGTGCTCCTGTAAGTTGGTGCTCATTAATATAGTTGAGATTGTTCTCCATGGTTTTTTCCACTTTGGGTTTCCACGTAAAAATTTGGTGTCTCTCTCTCTTGTGTGGTGCATATTATTGTTTCAATTTTATTGCATATCTTGAATGTATGGTTAAGTGGTTAAAGAAAAGGAATTTGATTAATAAATAAGATATATAATATAATAATTCAACCCCCCCCCCCGGCTCTCAGTATATTTCATGCTTAATAAGAAGTTGAAAAGTGCCAAGGGCTCTCATTATTTACTCATGTTGTGAGTGAAGAGACCAAGCTCAAAGAGAAGACCAAAGTGGTGGTTGAAGCTAGTCCTAAGGTATGTATGGATCCAAGTGAACATCTTGCTATTATTGAGCATGTATCATGAAAATGACATCAATTTTTTGTGCCTAACGATGAGGTTTGAAACTGCAAGAAAGATTTTACATATGAAAAGGTATGTCATGAATCTTTAATGTCTCCAAATATTATCAATCCAATTCTAGAAGAAAAGGAAAATGTTTTTTGGTTTAGCATGTTGCTTCTTAAGCCTATGAAGAATAATAAGAACCACAAGTATCATATGACTAAGGATAAGAAGTAATATGAGGAGTTATGGGCAACTCTTGGTTTCACACCATGGTAAAGCTTTATGGTGTAGAGGAGGTCTCTATCTATGCTTCTTAAAGAGATTATTTCAATAGAGAAGAAAGTTGTGGGGATCAATATCATAATGAAAATCTGTATAGAAACTTGTGTTGATCTTAAAAGGTCAATGGTTAAGGTGGAGCAATAACTTCATTAGTTCGTTCCATTGGTTTGTGAAAGAACTATTATACAGGATTAGAATGGGTATATCTAGATGGCATAATGAGGTTGATGAAATTTCAAAAATATTTTGGTGCTCATAAATTTATATACACTTATTTGTGATGTGATCTAAGTGATTTTGTGGTCTTAAGGTATGTTTGTACCAATTAAAGATTTTTTGAGTATTCTCGATTTTTGGCTTAAGGGAAAGTAGGTCTAAAATGAGTTATAAGAATTTTGCATTACCAAAGGTATGATGGATCAATTTTTGGTCTAGAAGTGTGTTATGGGTGTCTCCAAGTGTGTAATAAGTTTTAGATATGTGCATTGACCAAAAGGAGGTTTTTTTACCCTTTTTTTTTAAAATTATAGGGTTTTGGGCTATGCTATAAAAGTGGTTTTCCTTATGAATTGAGGTCTAAGGATTCTTAATATGTTGAATGGGATAAGTGGGTGGTAAAATAAAGCTTCATAAAGAATTGAAGGTTTCCAGTTCTGAAGATATTCTAGTTTTTGTCATGTTGGAGGCTTAATTAGGTAGTTGGTTTGTGAAGGAAGTTTATTGCAGAAGATGTGATTGGTGATGAAAATTAGTGTGCTTGAGGGTGACATATGAGAGTGCTCCAGATATGAATTTATAGGTCCTAAATATGTTTCTACTAAAAATTGTGGGCTATACAAGTTTCAGGTAGGGCTATAAGGAGTCTAGACAAGCCTGGTGTGAATAAGAGTGCCTTTTTGATCAAATTATTTAGAAGAGAAAGGCATGAGTACTTCAAGGTGATTTCTCAATTTTTTTGAGAGCATGTTTCCTATTTGGTGAGTGGCATGAAGTTATGTTGGTGGTCCTTGTGGTATCTTGAGAGAGAAGGTTAGTAAGCATGTGTGTTGGTTCTTCATGGTGTGTGGAGATCTAAAGATGCTCAAAAGGTGAAATGGATCAGATTTCTTAGGGGAAGTCCCTCTCATATGTTTATTAATGTGTTCCATCATATTCCAATGGTTTTGTGTCTTCTTTATTCATTAGTTGTAGTGCTTGGTTGAAGAGAGTGTTGGGATGGAGCAAGAGGAAGTTGTCAAGGCAAGAGGAGGTTGGCTCAAGGTAATGGGGAGTTTTTATCATATTTATAAGGTAGTCCTCTCTTATTGGTAGTATTTTCATGTCTTTATAATCAGTTGGTGCCCACTTTATCAGTGTGTCAAAGGGGGAGAAAGTTCATATTGTGAGAGTGCTTGAAGAGAAAGAAGGTGAACTATATATTGTTATATTTATGGGTGTTGACATCAATGATAAAAGGGGAGATTTTTGGAGTATTTTCAATGATGTCATGGAGATATTTTGGTGAGTGGATGAAGTGCCTTGATATTCTATGTGACAATGATAAAGTGTGCAATGTGATTGTCGTAGTATGATTAAAGTATGATTTGTTGATATTCTATTTTTGGTATGGTTAAATATGTTAAAGGATGAGTATAGAGTATTGAGGATGTACAAAAGGTCCATAATATGTTTTATATGCTTTGAGTACTTGTGTGCATAAATAGAATTCATTTGGTTGATCATAGTTTTCATCTAGACACTTTGAGTCTAGTGGCAAAAAATTTGAGTAGGCAATTTGATGATGTCACTATTATCATGAGGGAATGAGTCAAGGTGAATTGGTCATATGGTTGTGATAAAAAGATTCCCTAGTTTTTATGTGCTAGATCTCAAGTCATGTAATGAAGTGCGGTCTAAGATATGAGGATGCAAAATTGATTACTCATATAAAATTCACTATGTTTCCATACTTAGTCAAATTTGCAAAAGGGCTCAAGCATAGCCAAGTAATCATGTTGATGAGTTTAGTATCCCCATGAGTGGAGCTTTTAGGAAAAATGATCATATGGGTTTGTTCATTTTTGTGCCTAGTTTTTATGCACTAATTCTCAAATCATGCGACTAAGCATGACAAAAGATATGTATGTGTAAAGTTGAGCTCCTAGTCTTTTTGACAGTGTTTTCCTATACTTAGCCAAATTTGTATGAGGAAAGAAAGAGATGAGTAATCATTTTGATGATAGAATATTTCTCATGTGGGGAAATTTTAGGAGAAGTTGACTATATGGGTTTGTTCAATTTTGATCCTAGTTTATTTTCACTAAATGTTAGATCATGTGATGAAGCATGTTAAAAGATATACATGAGCAAAATTGGCCTTCCAAGCAGTTCTAGGCATAGTTAGATTTGTGGAAGAAAATTATGAGTGAGCATGTTGATGATGGCATATCTCACACATGTGTGGGTTACAAGATTAAATTGTTATAATGATGTATTCTCCTATGTGGGGAGATCTTATGGTCTAAATTTCATATCATGCATCCAAGTGCAATAAAATATATGACTATGCAAAGTTGGCCTTCCAGGAAGATAAGTAAGGTTCCCATAGTCAAATTTTCATAAGTTAAATTTCAAGCAACATCAACAGTGTGTGTTTCTCCAAGATGTCAGGAAGTATTGAGATGAGGACAAGTGCATGATGTTTAACATTGATTAGAGATAAAGATCGATCTTCTTCTAAGGATCAATGATGAGAAGGTGATTGTACATATAGTGATCAATGGTGTGTATTAAAGTGAGGAGGTCAAAGTGACAGTTTTTTAGCATTGTTAAATACTGAGCTACTTATAGAAGATCAATGGAGTGTGTTGAGTCAAAGTTTCTTGATTACACAAGATGAGGTCAACTATCAAATGTTTAACATTTGAGAATTAATTCCTATGAATTAAAGTTTGAAAAATATCAATGGTTTGTAATTTATCTAAGCATATAGGACAGGAGATGTGAGCAAAGTGGTCAAATTTTAACTGTGATCATTGTCATTTAAATATTTGAATTTAACAAGGGAAAAACTAGTCTGTAGTTTTTGGACCATAACTTTTGATCCAAGATGAATTTGCTCATGCTATAAAAATAAAAGATGAATAATAATCCATGGTAAATCTAATGAACTTAATTTAAAGATATGGAAGTGTGTATAGTTAAATATATTAAGGTTACAATTTGATTGTGTGTTCATGTTTATTCTGTTAAGCATGGGATATACTGAGAAGGGGGGTGAATCAGTATATCATATATCTTATAAAACTTTCCCTTTATAAAATTCCATTTAATCAAACATTCAAGATATGAAATAAAACTCAAACAATAAACATCACACAAGATAGAGAGAGACACTAGATATAACGTGGAAACCCAATGCGGGAAAAACCATGGAGAACAATCTCAAGTATATTCATGAGAACAAACCCACAGGAGCACCATACCCCTTTGTCAAGTACCAACCCAGCTACAATTCATGAGCACTAATGTACAGGAGCTTCAAACCCCTTTGCTGAGCACCAACGCAGCAACTGTTCGTGAGCACCAACCCACAAGAGCACCAACCCCTTTGCCGAGCACCAACCCATAGGAGCACCAACCCCTTTGTGTATACCACACACCTATCTCTTAATATTTTTATCTCAACAAATGATAGATCAATGCAACATCTCTTTCTTCTCTCTCACTTTTTCTCTTCTAAGCTAGATATAAAAAATACAAATCATATTCATCTCTCATAATTGCTCTTCTAAGCTAGATATTACAATATCAAATCAACCTCTATCTCTCATATTACAAATGGCTTCTCAAGCCTTTATTTATAGCTTTCCAAATGACCTTTGGCCTTCCTCCTTTGTGACCCTTCAATCCTCATGGAAAATGGCGCCAATCTTGGATGACCCTTCATATTCAAACCTTTGAAAAGTCATGTGGTGACCCTTCATGACCAAAAATGTCCTTCCCACTTTTGTCCTTATCTTGGTGACTTTTCATATTCCTTAAAGTGTCCCTTCATGAGAAATTGTGCCCTTACTCTTTTGTCTTCACTTGGTGACTCTTGGTATTCCCCAAGATGACTCTTCATGGGAAAATGCTTCCCATCCTTCTTTTGTCTTTAGCCCGTGGCTCTTCAACTTCTCCATGGGCCCTTATTTTGTCTCATATGCAACCAAAAATATATTCATTAATATTAAATAAATATTAACTCACATTAGCCAAGATAAACAACATTAAATTCAATGGGGCCTATATCACCAATAATGCTAGACCTTTGACATCAATGACAATATTTCCAACAATCTCCCCCTTTGTCATTGATGGCAACCTCAATCCTAAAATTGCCACATCCTGTCACCTGCACATACCATCATCTAAAAACATACAGTAACTCCCCCTTATTGTAGCAACCTGTATCTATTCCTCATACCTATTTTTTGCACCTATACCTATACCTATTATTCTCCCCCTTTGACATCAATGGCAAAGGGCCTACCTAGATCTAACACTTAGTTCCCCCTCACTTGATGCTGAACATCAATGGCAGGAAGTAATAGAAATTACTCCCAACTCCTCTCACTGATCTTTGAATGTATCCTTTGATCGTGCCTTTGAGAAGATATCTGACAAAACATATACATTGTTCCCTATCCTTTGAGCATCTACAATCAACTCATTTGAATCTTTTCTTCTAATATCACAACCTTATTTATGAAACTTTAATGTATATTCTTGATCACATATTTGACTAACACTCAACAGATTATGCTTAAGACCTTTTACATATAAAACATTCTTAGTCTTAGTTTTACCATAATCCAAACTCAAAGTAGCTTTTCTAGCTATCCTGCCAGTGGTTTTATCTCCAAATCTCACTATACCACCATTGATCTTCTTTAGAGTAATGAACTTACTTTTATCTCCTATCATATGTCTCGAACATCCGCTATCAATTAACCATGGCTGATATTTACCTCTTACATGCAAAGCTATATGAATCATCATATAATCTTCATGTTGTTTCTTCTACCATGAACATGTCTGAACCTTCTCCCTGATGAATGGAGCTTTGAGACTCTAATCCTTCTTCTTGATGAATGGAGCTTTGAAACTCTTATCTTTCTTCATTGAATCTACATAAGTATTCTTTTCCTTCTTTTTGAAACTGTGAGCTATTTTCAACATTCTATTTTCTTGTGACCATAATCATTTGAAACACTTTAAAAATTTTAAACACTGCATATGCAAGAATCATTCTAATAGCCTCAAACCTTAACACCGGTGCAAAATTTTCTTCAAAAATCTATTCCCTCAAAAGATATACAAATTAATTTTCCAACTCACCTTCTTGTCATGCAACATAACCAACACCCAATAGCATCCACCATGCTTAAATTTTTCTTAAAAGTGTCTCCTTGAAGCCTAGAAGAGACACCCCACACAATAGGGTTCTAGAAATAAATCTCAAGAGATTCCCACATCTCCTTTGTTTCTTCCTTGATCTTCTTGTGTTTTTCTTTTAGAATCCATTTAAGCATGTCTAACCTTTTTGACTTACTAACCTTATCATTTATGATTTTTTTCTTTTTCTCAAAATTTGCAACTATCTTATCTTGACAAAGCTCATGCGCAAATGTAACAAGAGATTTTGCACAATCCTTCTTATATGATTCTTTATCTAATATATCAATTAATTCATTTTCATCTTAAACTCAACCTGATCAACCTTTACTATTTTAGGTATCCAAACCTTAATTTGAATCTTCTCATATCTTTTAGGGGCTCTGTAACCTTTGACATACTTTGAAGATCTCTTTACTTGTTTTGGACATAATTTAGCAATATGGCCAACCTTATGACAGCAAAAGTAAATAATATTTCTCATACCTTTTTCTTGAATGTGACTATGATCTCCCTTTGACTAATTGCTTCTCCTCATACAATCTCTTGCCCTATGACCAACGTGATGACAAACAAAACAATGGCCATGAAAAGAATTTGAAAACTTAAAATCATTGGGCTGCCTAATTGACTTCTTTGATTTGCCTTCAAAACCTGCATCCTTCTTTCCTTGGACTAATATTTCATGATATTTCTCAACCTTGATTATAAGCTTCTCATGATTATCCTTTAAAGAACCTAACTCATCCTTCAACTGATTACACTCTTCTTTTGATGTTAAAATTGAATTTGTAACCTCTAATTGATTCTTAAGATCCTGAATAAATATCTTATTTTCTTTTACTTCTATAGCCAACTTAGAATTCAAGATACACACCTTTTCCTTAAGATCCTCCACCATAGATTTTAACTCTTGATTTTCCTTCTTTAGCTGCTTAGCCATCTTATGCTTTTCTTTGATCTACCTTCAAGTTGTTAAACCCTTTCTAAAGGAACCTACTCTAATACCAATTGTTAAGCACGGGATATACTAAGAGGGGGGTGAATCAGTATATCATATATCTTATAAAACTTTCCCTTTATCAAATTCCACTTAATCAAACATTCAAGATATGTAATAAAACTCAAATAATAAACATCACACAAGATAGAGAGAGACACCAGATATAACATGGAAACCCAATGTGGGAAAAACCATGGAGAACAATCTCAAGTATATTCATGAGAACAAACCCACAAGAGCACCATACCCCTTTGCCGAGTACCAACCCAACTAAAATTTGTGAGCACCAACCCACAGGAGCTTCAAACCCCTTTGCCAAGCACCAACCTAGCAACTATTCATGAGCACCAACCCACAGGAGCACCAACCCCTTTGTGTATACCACACACCTATCTCTCAATGTTTCTATCTCAACAAATGATAGATCAATACAACATCTCTTTCCTCTCTCTCTCACTTTTGCTCTTCTAAGCTAGATATAACAAATACAAATCATATTCATCTCTCATAATTGCTCTTCTAAGCTAGATATTACAATATCAAATCAACCTCTATCTCTCATATTACAAATGGATTCTCAAGCCTTTATTTATAGCTTTCCAAATGACCTTTGGCCTTCCCCCTTTGTGACCCTTCAATCCTCATGGAAAATGGCACCAATCTTGGATGACCCTTCATATTCAAGCCTTTGAAAAGTCATGTGGTGACCCTTCATGACCAAAAATGTCCTTCCCACTTTTGTCCTTATCTTGGTGACTTTTCATATTCCTTAAAGTGTCCCTTCATGAGAAATTTCACCCTTACTCTTTTGTCTTCACTTGGTGACTCTTGGTATTCCCAAAGATGACTCTTCATGGGAAAATGTGTCCCATCCTTCTTTTGTCTTTAGCTCATGGCTCTTCAACTTCTCCATGGGCCCTTATTTTGTCTCATATGAAACCAAAAATATATTCATTAATATTAAATAAATATTAACTCACATTAGCCAAGATAAATGACATTAAATTCAATGGGGCCTATATCACCAATAATGCTAGACATTTGACATCAATGAAAATATTTCCAACATATTCTTCAAGTGACCTGAGAAGAATAATTGAGCTTATGTGGATGTTGTTTTGATGTTTCATGGTGAATTAGAATTTGGTGAGTGTTATATACTCCATGAGAATAATCTATGTGAATTTTTAAGGTTTGACCAATTGTATGCAGTATGAACAATGGTTTAGAATGTGATTTTGTGCTCGTTCATAATGACTATGTGTACAGAATGTTGTTTGAGTGAATTGTGCTTAAACATAAGGGTTATATGTTGGTTTTTGGAACTTTAAGGGGACCTATAGATCATATGGAATGGATATATGTTTTATAGTGTTTCTATGTTCTTTTTTTGTTCAATAAAGTTCTAAAGGATTGAATGGGTTCACATGAGACCTATAAAAGCTACAAGGGCCTTATTAAAAGGTGTAGCTACTTAAGGGTGACCCGTAGATGCTATGGTCGACCTATGAAGATTATTTTGAGTCATGTCCTCATTTTAGAGATTAATTAAGGGCTAAGGCATGCCTAATGGCTGACCAAGGTGTTGATTATCAAGTCCTCTCTATAAATAGTGGAACCAAAAATGATGGTTTCTAGACTTTGTGAGAGTGACTTGGGAGAGATTTAAGAGAGGCTTGTGCATGTGTTTTTTGGAGTGAAGGAAGGGTAGATTTCCCAATAAATTAAATGAAGAGAAAAATAGATTGAAGACTATTTGTATGGCCTATAGGTCATAATTCTATTAGTAGAATAATGATCATGTTGATTAAGTATGAGTGAAGATGAAGAGTGTTAATCAGAGGTCCATCATTAGGTGTTAAAGACATCAGTTCAAAAGTGGATGTGTTAATATGTGTTTTTGTGGTAGCTTAGCATCTAAGGTGGTTTCATCCTACTTGCAAGGTGAAATTTTCTAAAATTCTTATTATTGGTGCATCTCAGTTAGATAGGTGTTGAAGTACCTTATGGGATTGTAGTCTCACTAAATAGGGACTGGAATTCCTTGATTAGCTTCAGCTCATCTAAATTGGATCTTGTCATTAAAGGATAGTATTCCAATTTCAGGTTCCATTGGGTTTTTTCCCCCAAGAGGGTTTCCCACATATGTCATGTGTTATGTGATTAATCTTGCATTATCTCTCTTGTTCATTGTTATGAATATTGTATATTCTTCATGAATGATTATGGTAATTGATTAAGAAGTTGAAAGGATTTCAATTGAAGTTAGATTTTCTAGGATCACTGACTTACCCCCTCTCAGTGATTATACCTCTAATAGTAGGTAGAATGTATGACAATTTTGTACATAATTACTATGAATAGTTTGTGGCATTAGTTTTATTATTCAACTTAGCTCCAAAGGTTTTATTTATTTATGTGTGTTCTAAATTAGGATTTGTACTGCTAAGTTTGGTATGGGATGTCTAACTCATGAAGTTAATGATATATGAATTTACTCAGATGAAAATATATTATATAATGTCAGAGAGTGAAAAACATATAATTCTACCTTTCATTTACCATGGTGGTCCCCAATCAAGTATTATGATGCTCAAGAAAAGGCAAAATTAAAATAAAATGAAAGAAAATTTATTATACAAAAACTCCATGTTTGGGTGATTCAATCAACTTATACTAGGGCTATGGATGCCTCAATAGAACTAGAGTAAGTTTTTGTGTGAGACCATAGATAAATTTTTCAAGGTTTTATATGCCTAGATGTTATTGTAGCAATGTTTGGGTATTAATTCTAAAGTAGAATTCACTAAATTTATGATCCTAACTACACCACCTGGTCCTGGAAAATTTTAGGAATAAAATGAATACACTAGCACACATTGGTCAATAAGATTGTCTAATTTGGGTTTTATATTATTACCCTTCTTATCTTTGCATGAGTTATTTCACATTTTAGGTATTTATATAAACTAAATATTTTGGGGTGTAGGTAGTGCTTATGTGTTCCAAAATACTCATGAGTATTTTCTAGTAGAGTCACCATTTGCTATTACTTGCACAACATGCCCTAATTTATTCATGAAATAATGGAACCTATTTTTGCTTTGGATTATAATATTTTCCTTAATTTGGTATGTGCCTTGGGCCTATTTGATTTATTTTTATAATTTTAAAATGGATCCTTAAGAATTTTTAGTCAAAATTTTGTCCAAAAGAATTTACAATTGGGGATTAACTAATATAAATAGATGAATTTGTTAAATCTAAAAAGTCTTGGTATTTCTTGGATCATGTTTTGAAATGCACTTAAATTTAAATTTTTAAACCATTTAATCTTTTATTTATACAAATTATGTAACCATTTAAAGTTTATTACATCTTTTCCTTAAACTATTTAGGTCCAACTATACTTTATTTTGAGCCAAATAGACTAAGAGTTTGTATTATTTCATCTTTGACTTAGTCATTTCATTTGTATTGGAATAAATTTTATTTTTAAGAGTGAATGTGACTATTTTATCTAGTGATTTCATCACCACTTATCACATTTATGCTTTTGTTCAAATAAAAGTGACTGAGTGTTTATATTGTCTCTATTAGACTGTCACTTCTCTTTTAACTGGGTAAAATTGTTTCTCTTTGTGGATTTTAACTTAGTCAATTTTTTTATGAAAAAATAATATTTAAAACCTAATGGATAATTTTTTATTTCATAGGCCAATTGTCAGTTCTTACCTTGTAGGCCCTAGGTGAGGAGATGACACTTGTCTCTTGCTCACTTCCCTGAGTCTCTCTTGGACTTAATCACTTCACAGAGATATTTCAAATGCTCAAAAAGAGGACATGTGGAACCATCTTGCTTCCCCACTTCCTCATGCCCTTTTAGATTCCAAGATAGGCCTTTGTCTTATTAGACGCCTAAGATCATGCCATGTGGCATAATATCACTTCATCGTGTCTTGGGGTAGTCCATGCACCTATAATCTACTTCCAAACTCCCATATGCTTAGGATGTTGATGCATGTCACAATCTTATTTCCCATGCTCCCAAATATAATTCATGTCTTTGAGCCTTCGATGAGGCCTCAATATGTGGGATCTTGAAACATGTTAAGATATCACCTCACCAAGACCATAAAAGAAAATAGTGCAAGTGAACATTTGATTAGGTAGTGGATGATTATATGGATACCTTGTGGCATCAACCTAGCAACAATAATACATGTTCACATCCTAATAAACATTATATGAGTTTAAAATTGATGGTCGTCCAACCTGTCAAGACTGTGAAAATTAGAATGTGTCCCCTTTGAGCTAAATTATCTAGTTTTATTAAGTATATAATGTCTTAAAAGTTTGAAGCATGTTTTGAATGATTTAAATTTACCTTTTTCAAGAAAATCTAACTTTGGAAATTTACAAATTGATAGTCACTTCTAAGTTTGATCTTGATCATTTTTCTAGTTTCTTGGATTTTGGGTCCATTATGAGTGCATTTATGGATAATTGGTGAAGGGTTTATGCTGATGTATCTTTAATCCTTATTAATTATTTTGATTATACTAGTTTTTATGTGGTATTTTTTGGTCTATTCTTTCCATGTTTTAAGTTAATTGCTTGTGTGTCTATATTTGTGTATCTATCAACCTAGTTGATTTATCAATAAAAATATCTAATGAGATTTTTGTTTGGGTGGATGGGGTGATTTTAGTCTCTTAAGGGTATTCCATTATTTTCTTTTATCTATTAAAATGGATAATCATTTTTCATTACTTTACCTTTTGAACTTAGTTGTTTTATTTAAATTGGATTAACTATCCTTTAGTATGAACTTTTGGAATTATCCATTTTTGACTAATTTTGAAAATTTATAAGTCTAATAATTAGTTACTTTCTTTTGTAGGCCTTGGGTGACTAAAACACTACCACCTATCAGCTATTCACTTCCCCACAACCTTTTGGACTTAACCTATTTTCCTAGATAGGTGAGTCTTCAAGTGCACAGAATGTGGCCATGTGTCATGGTCATCTCATTTTCTTGGGATGGTCCATACACTTTGATATTAAAGTGATATTTTAGGTAAGTTAGATGTAGACAAGTATCAAAATATCAAACCTCTTCTTTTATAGATCACTTAGGAAAAATATTCCACCCAAAGATCCTCTATTCACTTAGGATGCTACCACATGGTACAATTTTATTTCACCATGACTTTAGGATAGGTAATACATAGTAAATAGGTAGTATAGCTATATATGCCCAAGATGAGGCCACATGTCAAGATATTAGGGTACAAGAGTAGTCAAAACAATCTTAGCATTGATCTAAGATAAGTGAGATTTGGGTGAGTGGGATCATTCCACATGGTAATATCTCGTTATGCTAAAGTTTAAAAAACTCAAATGACTTAGGAACCCCCAATCAAATTATAGAATGGCAAGAGGCCATGTAGTAAAGTACTAAAACACAAAGACATGCTAGCACCATGGATTAGAAGGAAACATCCACATGGCATGGATTTCTTGATATGGATAGATGGACCTCCACTAAAAGAGTTTGGGCTTGGATTTGATGGTCATATTTCCCGTCAAGACCATCAATATCTATAAATTAGACCATAGGTCTAATTGGGTATTTTTGATCACATCTAAACTTGTCCTCTAGCGGTATGGATATCATGGAACCCAAAATTCCAAGTAAATCATGTAGTGGCATTGAATGAATAATACCATGCACATGAAGATCAAACAAAGAACCAAAAAATATAAAATATACTTAGAAGCAAAATGGTCTTCAACTGCACGGGACATGGCCAACTGGTGATTCTAGGGAAATCATAATGATCTTACATTTCAAAGGTTTCAAGTTAAATTTCATTAGCATGGTCCATGGAACTTTGGTCATGGTTATAATGGGACCCAAGTTAGTCTCAAATGGATCTAGTTCATTTAACTATCCTAACCACTGAACTTTAAGTTGGGCTTAGGACCCATTAGACTAAGATTCTATTTAAGATAAATTATTCATTGTTTGAATGTCTAGTTCATTTAGATTTAGAGGCTAGATTAGAATAACAAAACCATTTCATTTTCTATATGTTCTTATTTTCATAGTTAGTTTTATTTTTTGTTAGCTAAGTTGTTCTAAGATATTTATGTAGTTTTAGATGGAAAGGGTGAATGCAAAAAGTTGTTTCTCTTATGTAATATCTTTAAATTAAAAGTATGTCAGGCTAATGTTCATAATTTGCACCTTCATATGTTAATTATGTTCCTCTTTATTCATATTCAAGGTTGCCTCAAAATTGATCACCATCTTGATTTATTATTTTATGAATGTTAGTAAGAAAGAAGACTAATTTCAAGGGATTTGTCTAACCAAATGAACCATAATTATCTGCATTGCATCATAGGCTCATTTCTCTTTACTTTAACCTTTCTAATTTTAATTGTTTATAATTTATTAGTTTAGTTTTAGAATAACCTAATTTTTAATTAGTGCTTACATGTTTCATTTGGATTTCTTATCCCTTGTATGTATATTTTAAATCAATTTTTAATTTAGTATGTTAGAGACAAGTGATGCTTAGTGAAGAATTCATTGGGAAATCTAAATGAGTTGAGTCTTTCCTAGTCTAAGTTCCTTTTGTTGATATCAGTGTGCATTCTAGATAGGCCCCTTGTATGTAATATCTTGCATTAGAGAACTAAGGTATTTAGTTCACCTGGTAGAGAAAGACCTTGGGAAGTTATTGCCAATCCTACTTCCTTTTAGCAGAGGAATAATAGAGGAATCCTCACTAGTTGAGCCTTTCCCTTTTCCTCCTAGATTTGATGTATACAAACCAGACCTCTAATAAAATCCTTCTTATGGGTTGGCCCCTATGTTTCACATGTGATTGGTGTGAAAAATTATTGAAAAGGCCCAAATAAATACAAAATTGATCTAAGATAATTACCCATATGGAAATCATCTATTAGTCACTCTAAAAACACTTGTCTGTTAGGACTTGTTCCAAAGTCTTAACGTTAGGTTAGTTTTTTGGTAGAAAATAATTACTATTGTAAATGGGGCATGCATCTTTTATAAAGACACCCCCATAAAATAAATAAACTTAGTTTAATTATTAGTTAGTTTTTATGTTTTATGTTTATTAATTAGATTTACTTTACGGGTTGTTTTCCCGTATTTAGTTGGTTATTGGATTAGTTGTTTTTACTGGTCATTGGTAAAAACTATATAAATCCATATTTGCTTTGTGAAAGGGTTAATAGAGTAAAGGCACCCTTATGTAATTGTTATTTTGAAATTAATAAAATACTTGTGCACTCGCACTAAGTGGGGACAAGGTTCAATCTATTTTGATCCTAGAGTTATCATTGTCTAATCAAAGATACTACCCTATTCTTCCCAATTCTATCATCAATCACAAGGAGCATGTCCTATCCAATTTTGAAACACCTCCATCCCAAGCCAAAGTTTTCACTTTCCAAGAATGAAAATATAGATCATAGGTTGCATATATTTAAGGAGCACTATTAAAACCAATTGTATAATGGGTCTAGCTACACATGTTTTAACTTTGTTGTCACCATTTAACTCAAATTATTTTTTAGAAACTAGAGACACCAAAATAACAAAATTTCACTAAAATTTTTCAAATGTAAAATCCCAACATAATATTATCTTTTAAACATACATTTTGATTACCTATATAGTTTGATTTTCATTTATATTTGAACCCTCGTATGGAATTTGTTCAAACACAGGAGAAAAAACAAAAGGGGTAATATAAAAGAGTTTTAGATATGTATGTGAATTTTTTATTAAATATTATTTCTCAAGTTATTTTATTTTTTGGGGTTTATGTTTTTCCCTTTTTTATTCTAATTTCCTAGACCTTATATACTTTTTTTTTAAAAATAAATGCAGGTGTTCCTTCCTTTTCTTAGTGAAAAATGAAATATACACATGGATCTTTCTCATTTCATATTTTTCCTACCACCACCTTGCTAATTTATAACCATGAAACAAAAAAAGTATGCATTTCATGGATTGTTGACACAAGTCACCATCCCATGCATCCAAGAAACTAGAGGTATCGATACACAATATTTTGTAAACATCATTTCTCCTTAGGTGAGCATGTTTACAACATGTGTCCTACACTATTTTCATTAAATAATAAAACATTTGGCATTTTATTTATTTATTTGTTTCCTTATTATTTATGACTACTCATTTTTTATTGCTTTTGATGGATTATTTCACTTGATAAAAATAAGTCATATAAATTATTTCTAATATTGATATGACAAAAGATTTGAAAATTAAACTTTATGTTTCAAACGTTGAGTGGTTACCAAAATAAGACATAAGCAAGTTTGACATGGGAGTTTTGGACTTAAATTATCGAATCATAACTTTATATTAATGATGAAATCAAACAAAGCCACATCTATCTTTGGGAGAGAATTAGGTGACATTTTTTGTATCAAAAAATTTAAATAAGATAAAATACAATTGCATAAACTTCTTAAATAACTATAAAGAGATCAAACAACCTAATTATGAAGAAGATAAAATGTGGAAAATCAAGTGTAACTACTTATATAGAGAAACTATAAAATTATAGGTTGTCCCTTGTATTGGAATTAATCAGAGATATGTGCCACTACTATGAAGCCAGGTATGGAATTAATTATTACCCAAATCAGAGAATTTTTGTTCATGTCTCTTGATTTTCCATAAGGGAAATGTTAAGATTATTTTGAACCTAAAAGGATTTATTTCAAAAGAATATATTGTGAACTGGATATGTAAATATATGGTCCATTTATTATTTTATAAATATAATAAGAACCCAAATTATTGGAGTAACAATCATGATAATTCATTTTATGTAAGACCTCTTAGAGTGTCTATTCATGAATATATGGTCCTACTCGATGGGTAATTTTAAACAAGATTGAACATACCATGTTTTTTTTTGTGGGTGACCATACTATATTTTATTTAAATATTAAAAACTAACCAATTAGGTTGTTCTATCTAATAAATTATTTTAAATAATGTAAATAAGACAAGGGTTTTCTTCTGACTTGGTATTTGATTATATCTATTACACATTGTCATTTAGTCCTAGTTTGTTTAATCTTTTGTCATTCTTGGAGAATAAGTCCATGTATATAATTTATTGCATTCTATATAAACATATGTACCACCCTTTTCAACAAATTTATTCATGTTATCTATGAGATTATTCATGACTCAGAATTCCCTAGAATCTCTGATTATATGAGTGAATCCATTTTCAAGCATGGATTTTTATTTATCTCATGGAATTAAATAATATAAGATTCAAAGGAAATTTACAAAAAAACCATGTATTATCTATGTATGCACTAGGTCATATAGTTTTCATGGAAATTTCTTACCAATTATCCACATGGATTTCCCTAATCCTAAAGCAAAAAAAAAAAACAATAATACCCAAGTTTTCTATGATGCTTAATGAATTAAAATTTTATCATTTCATCATGTTAAATATAATAGGGGAGATTAATTGACCTTATATGGACTTAATTAAGCTTAGTATTGGCCTTGGGATCCATTTAAGAGATTAGAATAATATTTGGATTCAATTTAGCAAAAAATCAACATAAAAAAATAAACTCCAGCCCCATCTAGAGTGTTATGTATTCATGGATTATTTGATAACCAAGAGTATGTAATTAGGTTGGATAAGTTTGGTAATACCATTTATTCAATATAAATGAGTGGAAATAAGTAATTAAATTTGAAGTAAACTCATGTGACTTCCACCTTTGAGGTTTAAATAAGGGAAGAATGCTCCAAGTCTAGAATATAGTTACATGTAAACCAAAGCCCTTTCTAACCCCTAAATTTTCTTAGGTACCTATATTGGTCATTGATAGTTTATAAATTGGTGGTTTTTAAGGAAAGTGTGAGTTTCATTTCTACCATAAGAAGTCATTAGTGTTGATGATGAAGTTGATACCCTTATCTTCTATAATAATTTAGAGAATATTTTCTCAAACTCGAGTATTTTAAATTTTAAAAATGACTCAAGTAACCCAATTTGTTGTGATTTTTCCATTCCATTTGTTTCAACTCATAGTTTTTAGTCTAATTTATCAATTTCATCCCTATAGTTCACACCACCTACTATTCTCCCAAAAAATATAATTGAAAATTCAGTTGATGTCAAAGAAGGTCTTGCTCGACCTTATTGTCAAAATTAGAAACAAAAATTTGATTTTAAATAGAAAATAAAGGAGAATACAAATATGGTTTTAATATAGGAACTTTAACTTGAATTGAGATATGAAAACAATAAAATAAATTCAGTCACTGAGAGCATAATAAAAAGAGGAGGATAAGAAATGGTAAATACTCAAACAGAGGTTTTCATTGATTTAAATAAAATGAAGAAGCCAATGACCCTTTATTTCTCAAAACATTCAATGATATGTCTATTGATATAGTAAAAAAAATTATGAGTTAGACAAGAAAAGGATTACTATCTAGAAGAAGAATCAATGCAACTAAAATGGAGCTTAGAGGATTTGATAGTTGTGAAAATATCAATATAGAAAGTTTTCTTTGATATAGAGATAAATTTGGGTTAATAAATTTTAGTCTTTTTAAAACATTAATGATATTCATCTCACATAATGACATTTAAAAATAAGGAGAAAGGAGAAAAGGATAAACTATTGGAAGAAAAATAATTTATATTATAGTCATGGCTCAGACTAAAAATTTAACTAAATTAACAAATTTTAAATAATAAATAGTTATTAATTATTTTAATTATTTCTCAAATGTTCGAGAAGAATAAAGAAAAAATATCGAGGAAATTATCAAGGCACTTGATTTATTTGAAATAAACACTGGGAGATACTATATTTGTTTTTAATGCCTAATATGAAATATAAAACTAGAACTTTGATAACCCATGAAACTTTCAAGGATATGACAAACAATATTTTAAATATATAAAAATATAAGGTTACTATCTAGAAGTGAGTTCAATATTACCAGAGTGAGAGTTAGGTCATTTATACAACTAAAACTCTGGAGTGTGTATGGCTATTAATATTAAACACTACACATTCAATATCAAAGGTATAAATGGGCCTTTTAAAGGTGTAAAATGTACTTGGAATTCATGAGTTCTCAAGCATATCTTACATACATGATTGATCTCAAATATGTGGCTGGTCATTGATTCTAAACTTATTAATATTAAGATCTTAAGATTCATAATTATTATAGATTATTGGCCCAAGTAACCATGTGGCATTGGAGATTAGTGGATAAGTGTAAGTATTAAAACACCTCAGCTATAAGAGACCCTAATTTATTGTTGAAAAAAAAGGTAATATTGATACTAAATCTATAAATAAACTTTTCTTAATTTTTATTGCGTATTAGATTAAAACAATTTCAGTTAGTAAAATCTCTTTGATATTTAATTTACCTTTATGTTCTTATACATACAAGTTTATGGAGGAATATATACAATAACAATATTTTTTTTTCCAAAATGGTATTTTTCTTAAGAATTTGGGTTATGTTTGTTGTGAAAGTTTTTTTCAATATCATTTTCATTATTTTATTTTAACTTTGAGCATCTATTGTTTTTTATTGATAAATGAATAAAAGTTATAAAGTGGGATACATCCCACTAATTTAATAAGTAGTATAACTATTATTATTCAATTATTAGTTGATAAAGCTTTGAAAACTTTTGAATTTATATATTTCAAACTACATAATGAGAACTTGTCTCACGTAAAAACTTATGAAATGACATGTCATTTATACATTACACCTTCCTAATAACTATTTTATAGGCTTAAATACTTGTCTTGCTCTGAGACAAAGTTTTTGGTAGAGTTTAGATGATTAAGATCAACTTATTAATATAGTTGGATGTTCTCTAAGCTATGTTGATTGGATAGTCAAGAAGTAATGTTGGAAATTTCACTCATACTTTTGTTTACCCTTTTTCACTTATTTTACACTACTTTGCCACTATTTAAGTTTTTTAACTAAGCAACATACAAACCTACCACCCTTTATGGGTTTTTAACCTTTATGGCCCCACTCAAAAATCATTCATTAATAACCAAATTGTTTTCACATCCAAAATTGATGAAAATTTGAAATATACAATACCTTGCTATGGTGGAGGAGGCATTGCTTGTGTGGTTAAAAAATGGGTAGCATGAGAGGACATTATATAATTCATTTTTTTTCTAAACTATTACTATGACATAGGTTGTATTGAGGGAAAATTTTGAGGTTATTGAATCTAAGGAGCCTTCTTTTCATGTAGAAACTTGATGAGCTCAGTAGTTAGGATGTATTTTTGTTCTTTAATGATTTTTTGGATTAAAGTGTCAATGTTGGTAAAATACTACACTTAGTTCATCTAGTATACCTATATATCCCTAACCATGTTGAATAATGTGCAAGTATGAGCTTTAATTTTCATGATGCCTTGAACATCATCATCACTCATAGTTGTAATGATTAGTTATTGCATTGTAACATTTTACATTATTCCTTTCATTAATTAATAAATCAGGTCCATAGAACTTTAAATTTTCACTCCCAAAAATGTTTTATGCATTATATTTGTCTACCATGTTCATACTCTACTTATTAAATTATCTCTCAGTGCTAGTGATTCCTAGAGATCGTTATCCATCTTAACTATTGTTTCTTAAATTTCCATGATTTTTTTATTTTTTTTTTAATTCTAATAAATTGGGTGTGATGTATTTTCATACATCAAGGAGTTATTTTTTCCAATTTATAATCTTTCATGAAAGTTTCCTAGCTTGATGTATAGCTACATCTAGGAATTTAACTCTTCCAACAACTTGATTATTGCCTCAATTTCACTATGGAGTTTTCACACTTGAACTTTAATTTATTTCATTCATTATGTTTCTACTCAATAATATGTTAACTTAGTGATGAGAGTGATGAACTAATTTTATTTTGACATTACCCAATCACCAATAACCTATTATACAAAGGTTGGGTAGGTATCATAAACTATCTTATAGGCATTTGTAAAATGTTCATTTATCTCAATGTTTTCCTTGAATAACTAGGAATTCTCATATTTAATCTTGGTTTACTTCTATGTAACGTAAATGAATAAAGTATAAACACCTTTTATTTTATTTATAAATGGAATTTAAAAATTATCCAAATAAACTTATTGATATGAATTAAGTAATGCAAGTTGAGTCATGAAAGTTGAAGATGCCATTGGTGGTTGTTTGATGTGTGCAAATGAAAGGGTGAAAGTAGTGTCACACCACCTGAGCTTGGATATCCATCCACTAGAATTTTTAATAATAATCATATTCTTGTAATTCTTCCTCTTATACTTCACCTTTCATTTAACCCAAACCCAAAAAATATCCTAATGGTTGTATTTGTGGTTCAAATATTATGACTTGTGTTATTCCATCTCCTTAATGTTTTTGATCTTGCACTCAAGTTACTTGGTTTGATGTTATTTATTCTTAGCCTTTGATTGAATGCATGACTTTAATAACCTCCTCATTTTTATTTATATAATACTCTTCATGTTCCTTACTTTCCCTTGTCCATAAAAACTTTATCAATTATAGCTTTTGTTGCTTTTTCATTTTCATCTTATTATTTTCTTCCACCAGTTGTTGGACTCTAAATTTTGTATTGATTTATTTTAAGTACCTTTTTAAGATGGTGTGGGATATATAGGCAGAAAATTAACCTAGGCATTAAAGAGATGAGGTGAATAAGGCCTTGGCATAGGAGAAACAAGTCTCAAATAATAAGGATGCATAAAACATAGTGGATTAGAGGATGTAAAACTCAAAAAATAGTTTATGACTTGGAAAAGGGCTAAGAAGGTAGAAATAGTTAAGGAATAGTTCACATGAGCATCAAAGGATAATAGTCAATCATGAATCTATCACCATCTTGTAAGAATATAGGATAATGATAATGAATATCTATCATAGAGAGGGTATAGAGGGGCAGTTACGCCTGAATCAATAGGAATCCATTGTAACAACTTCCCACAACTCATTATTGTAAATAGTCATTATAAAGTCATCAATTTCATGACATTATTGTAATAGAATGATCGGGGCAAAATCCTTTACAAATACCCCCTAATTTTACTTAAAATATTTTTTTTGTTGTAATGGTAAACTTTTAATTGTAATCTTGAGGCTAGTCATAACCCTGATGTAAATGCTACATGTGTATGGTAATCCTTGCTATGTAATGGAATAGAATATTTGTGCCATTGAAATGCATTTTTTAATATTTTTATTGAAACAGTGGAACCACTACTATTTTTCTCTATTTTCACCTATATTTTGTGATGAATAGATTAAGTATGGAATGAATGAATTTTTATACTATGATGTTTATGGTTAGAACTAGGTGCCTGTTCAATCACCCTAGTATAGTGATCTCAATGCATACACCATCATGTGATATAACTGATGATAATCAATCTTAAGTTATGTGTTTTGGGTGAGCATACAATATCATTTATCATATGATATACTAGCATGCTAGCTCATTAGACTTCTTATTCTCTTTAGGCATGTGGATAGGATAAGTCTTGCTAAACTGAAGTAAAAGACCACAAAATTTTGGTTCCCTTGTTAGGAGCTATTTTAATTTTGAACATGATGGTAGGAAGATGGTCAAGAAAATTTATTTGGATAATATCAATCATTGGGTTGGTACAGAAAAATAAAAATTTGCACTCTAAAATACTAAACCAGGAATTTATACACATACATGGGTAGAGAAACATATATATAAATATCTATATTAAAAAAAAATTATAGAATTTCCTATGCACTTACATGATTTTATTTATGTGTATGCATAAAAATATTCAATAAATTATGGATGGAAGGCTTCCTAGTTGATAAATTATTAGATGGCCTTAACCAAGTTGGAAACTACTTTGACATAAGTAGTATACATATAGTGTAAGGGAAAACTTAAAAGATATATTTTAAAATATGTGGTCACTACATACTCTTGCCTAGAAGAATCATAGTTCAACTTCTTGAGAGATCCATCTGAAATATGTATCAAATAATTCCCTTTAGAGATTAAAAAATCTTATGGTTGATGCTTGGCTTGACAACTTTCCTATGGGAGGCTAAACTCTCTCATGTATGAGCGACAAGAATATTGTGTAAATGGAGGAGTATACATTGGTATGGGATTAGTATTTCAACATGGAATTTGAGTATCAAAAACTACATAAGTGAAATGATGGTGAGGATATGCATAGGGATATGAGAAGCAGTGAGCTAAGGGATCAATGGGAGGATACTGGAAGCACAGGGGAATATGTAGGAGAGTGGAAAGGCATATTAAATACCCTATAACCATGGGTCTATACCCTTCAATAGTGTAGGTACATAGGAAAGAAGTAGGATAAAAATTAATAACATAACCCAATATGGATAGACCCAATTACTCCATCATAACACATGCTTATGCATTTTAGTTTGATATAATTCTTGTAATAAATTGTGATAGTAACAATGTGGAATCTAAAAAATATACAACCAAGATAGTATAGGAATCTTTGAGAGTGAAATTTTAGTATAAAAATTTGGCTTTAAAATTTACTTTTCCATTACATGTATGACTTATGGATCACCTTGGAATTCTACGTGGAGCTAATATAAATAGTTAAAAAACTATGCATCCAACCATATCAAATCAACCTTCTTTAAGGGCCACTATTTCTAGTTCACCAATTATTGTAAGAGGCACGAGATGAAGTACTAATATTTTTACTATTGGAGGAGTATCAATATATGATGCTAGAGGCACTCTATTGTTGTATGAGGCATCAGATGAAGTACTAATAGTTGTACTATTGGAGGAGTATCAATAGATGATGTTAGAGGCACTATCCAAAATCCACCATAGGGTTCAAGAGGGACTAAAATAGCACCATAAAAGGTTTCACTATAACTACCAAGAGTACCTAAAGCATACTACAATATGATGCTTAATCTCCTTGAATATCAAAACATCAAAAATGTAGAAAAACACATCCATAAGTGTGAGCTCTTAGTTTCCTATATATAACGAAGGGAGATAGGATCCCCATATATATAGAGAGGGCGAGGGTCTTGGCGAGTGAGAGGTATCACTTCTTTAGAATGAAAGGATACTCAATTTAACACTAATATATTAGATCAGGTGCATAAATGGTATTACAAATTTGACCCTCAATAAGACATTATGAATTATGAATTATGAATTATTGAAAACTACTTTTCTCCAAGAATTTGACATCATAGAGTAAGTAAAAAATTATCACTGAGAGTGTGCACAATTATGATGCACATTTCAAAATTCTTATTTAAAAAATATCATTTGAGATTAACCCAAAACAACATGCTCAATGGTTTTTTGGAGGTTTTTTACTTCCTTTTCATTGAGCTTTATCCCAAAATAGCTTTACTAACCTGCACAAGGCATTAGAAGTTGCTCTCTACATTCAAGTTATGGGAAGTATAGATACGGGGATTAGCTTCTTTATATAAGTTTAAATTGATGCTATGGTTTCTAATTTGGAGAAGCTAATAGCCAATAATTCTCATAACACATAAATTAGCCTATTGTGTGTTAACTGCAAATTATAGGGCCATAATATAAATAAATACCCATAGAGAAATTTTTGCATTATAAAAAAACATTCTTATGAGATCTACCATGTGGATCATGATATAATAAATTATCCTTTGATCTAGCATGCTACCCAAGCTAAAGTTTCATTATACTATAAAATATGTGATGAGTACACACCATGATATTAATTAATGTTGAGTCATTAATGAAATTCATAAAGCACACATAAGATGAACTCACCAAAATTATGTTACTAATAATTAGGAGGCTGGTGGATGTCAATATTTTAGGAGTTAAGGACATAGAAATGTATTTGGGGTGGTTATTCTCCACTTAGGACTTTTTCCAAGTATGGATCTCTAGATCACTACTAGTGTGATTTCTTAGTTTACTCGAGATACACCTTTTACAAGAATAAGCATCATTTGGAAGAATGCCCTGAATTATATGTTGTTATTACCAAAGAACACAATGAGAAGGGTGCTAAAATGATTTGTCTCATAAAAACCCAAAGTGTTCAATTAATATTGTTGCCTACAATCCCACTATCTAGACCTAGGGTCAGTATCATGGCACAGAGTGATCCTCATTCCCAACTAGTTTCAAATCCACCTACCAAGAAGGTTCAACATGAAGATCTTTCTATTTAACACTACCCTAATGTTCAAAAACAAAAATAAGTATTGCATGACATGATGTCCTTGGTACATGAACTAAAATAAAAAATGAGTTTTTGAAGGAAAAGGATGTTATCATGCATTATAAAATGCAAAGAGAAACTAATCTAATGGACTTAGGGTAGGAAAATTTTCAAGAGCTCTACAAGCTTCTTCTTAATGAGAACATCATCCCTCTCTTTAAGAACTGGATATGAAAAAAATGACCAAGAATTGACTAGATCGCCACTTGAACAATGCATGATGACAAGAGACTCATGTCCAAACTAATCTTGAATATGATAAAGAGTTCATTTTGAATGCATCCATTGATGGTTGGATAATATAAGATATATTCATAAATAATGGTGCATAGTTCAATGTTCTCTATGAAATATGCCTTGATTAAGATGGGAAGTCCCAATATGTAACCTTATGCACACATTATATTCATTTCCAATAAGACTCAAATAGTGCCTATATGTGTTCTTAAATATGCCACCGTCAACTTCCTGGGTGTTCTATTCAAAGTTGATTTTGAAGTAATCGAAGTAGACAAACTTGATGTTTTAGCTCTATCAAGTCTACCATGGTGTTATGCCAAAAATGTTGACTTTTATTTCAATAATCACTACATTGGTTTTGAAAATGACACCCATTTTGTGGTCATTCCTTTTAATACTGACCAAGGCCCCCTTTTGTAGAAATATTTGATGCTGAGGAGGATCTCAACTACATTTATAACATTAGGGCACAAGGAAATGAATATCTAAATCTTACTTCTTATGTTCTAATTTAATGGAGAGATGAGAAATATACCTTTTACACCACCAATATTTCCTATGAACATTCAACTCATGGATCATATGATCTAATAGGATGAGGATGTGTTGTTTTTGTCCACCAGATAAATATTCCACACAAGTTGGTTAAGTGTTTTAAGTCTATTCAACACATTCGTGGACACTTAATGAATGCACCACCCTCTTGTTTGGACCAAGAACCTAGGTTATATGATCAAATGAAGGTTTAGGAGTACTTATAGTCATTTAAGGACTATTATGTTTTTTAAAATGAACATAAGCATTCACTTCCTATTATACTTCAAGGAATATCTACTTGTTAGTGGGTTACTCATCAATACAAGTTATTGACATGGGAATATTTACACACCATGATACATCATTGATTTCACCATGACAACCATGTTCACACCACACTCATTTATAATGGTGTTGAGTCCCCAAAATATTATATAGCTATCTATGAGAGGCTTTAATCTACCAATGAAATATTTTTACCCAAATCCTTATACATTCATGCATTTTATGTCAATCTCCATGCTTGGGCCAGAACATGGAATGTTCATCAAGAAACATGAAAATATACATATACTTGGGAGTGGATCAAATTTTTTATGGTCACCACATTTTCTTTTTCTTCACCATGATCGGATCTAAATTTATCCCTACAAGTAATCCATCAAGGAGTAATAGGTGATCAAACACAAGCTGAAGAAAGAATACAGACCATGAATGGTTAACTTTAGGATGATTCATCAAACTTCCAAGAACTTGATACTCTTATAAGGTCTTGGTAGGATCTTGACCCACACTTAGAATATAACCATAGGGAATAGATCTATAAGGGTAAGCAAAAGTTTATATGTCAAGTTGATGAGGGTACTAGTGTCGATCCACCAGAGCTAGAATTCAACCACTTAAACTTGCTTAAAAAATATGGGGTGTGAAATGTTCAAGATAATATTCAATCCAAGTAGAAACCATGATTTACAATATTAGCACATAAGATGTACCAAATATGGTAATTATGGGAAATTACTAATCTAAAAAATAATTAGCCAAAATCTTTGAACTTTTATAGAGTATGAGGACATTTTACCATAAAACTACATAAATATGAAAGGAGTGCCTCTGTCATTATGAAAAATTCATATCAAATTGATTGAGGTTGGTTGACTATTAAGGAAGTGACCATATCAAATGAATCGTAATATGCATACATGCATTAAATAGGAAATTGATGGCATGTTGTGCGCTGGGATTATCACTCCCATTAATGAATCTTAATGGGTTATCCCCATGGTAACTATCATAAATAAGGATGGTTGAATCTACATTTGTGTGGATCATAGACAAATCAATGCTATGTGTGTCATAGACCCATTCCCAACACCATTCATGGAAGATATTTTAGGTGTCATTGGATGTGTCATTTACACCTTCACTAATGGATTTTTATATTATCATCAAGTACAAATTACTAAGGATGATAAGGAAAAAAACCACTTTTACCATAAATGGGGGTCTTTTACACAGAATGTCATGTTATTTATCTTAAAGAGGCCACTAGTATTATTTTATTATATTATGGTGGAATCCTTTAAACGTTTCATCTGTAAGTTCCTTCAAGTGTATTTGGATGATTGGACCATGTGTGGCTTGGTGTGCAACCACTATGCCAATTTATGCCTCATGCTCGAGTGTTAACCACTTTACATTTATTTGAACCTTTAGAAGTGCATCTTTGCCACACCCTTTGGGATCCTATTAAGGAACCTCATTTATTGGGATAGACTACTCATGGATCTGATAAAGATTACATTTGTTATTCAAATCTCATATCCAATTACTCATCATGAGGTATGCACCTTCATTAGTCACATAGGATATTATAGTAAGTTTATTTGTAGTTATGTTAACATTATATCTCCATTAAAATAATTGATCAAATAAAATGGCCTTTTTCTCTAGACTAAAAGACATCAACAGGCATTTGAGGCCTTGAAGGATAAATTGGAAACTGCACCCATCCTCCACTTCCTAGACTAGAAATTACCATTTCATGTACATGTTGACTCTTTCATCATGGTGGTGGGTGACATCCTTGCACAACTTGGTGAACATAATCTTGACCATCATATATATTATGCTAGTCACAAGCTAACAACATCTAAGAGAAATTACTCTACTATAAAATGATAAGTCATGTCCATGGTGTATTTACTCTAGAAGCTCGTCTAATACTTGTTGGCCACTTCATTCACCTTATTTATCAATCATGATGTGCTTAAGTACCTTATAAATAAACCCATGTTTAATGGATGAATCTACTGATAGATTTTTTTCCAATAATTTCAGTTCTTTGTGGTAATAAAATGTGGCATGGTTAATTTTGGTCATGACCATCTATCTCATATTGAATCTAGAAAATAAATGCAAATAATTGAATATGACTTACCTAATGTATAAATTTTTAAATTTGTGCACATGCATAAATAATTAGAGGAAATAGATTTTTTCCTTATAATAGGTTCAACACCAGACCATCTTAGTACCCAAGATAAAAAGCAACTCACTATATGCACTTCCCCTTTCTAGCTTATTGTCATAGACATGTATAAGCTTGGCTAATATGAAATATTGAGAAGGTGCATAATGTAACATGATATTTTATAAGCACATAAATAGGTCCATGAGGGTGTCACTAGAGGATATTATGTTGGTGATCCAACAACATGAAAGGTTATCCTCATTATCTTATGGTAGTCTACCTTATTAAAAGATGTCAAAGCTTATATGTACCAATGTCGTACCTATCAGCATGTAGGTAAACCAAATTGAAGGGATGTTATTCCCCTTCATACAATCCTTGCTCATGAACCCTTTGAGAAATGGGATATTTATTTTATTGGACCATTAACCCTATTTCAATATGAATCGATGCATGCTACATCTTTACTTCCATAGATTGTCACACATTGGGCTAAAATAATGCCCACATGTGATTATACTATTATAACTGCCACTAGGCTCCTTTGGGAAAATATAATCACTAGGTATGGATGCCCTTCAATTTTAACAATTAATTGTTTCACTCACTTCCTAAATGAGATGATATTAACCTCTTAGCTTAATTTATTATTTTGCACCATAAGACCACTCCATACCACCCTCAAGCTAATGACACTACTAAAGATTTTAAGAAAATTTTGGGCCATACATTGACAAATATTTTCAATATATATCACACTAAATAGGATGATTTAATTTTTATATTCTTATGGGAATATCAAACCACATACAAAATATTGAATAAGAGTACTCCTTTTCATCAATCTTTGGCACTGAGGCAATTCTACCTGTGGAGTTCCTTGTTCCTTATTTAAGTATTATGGCCATTATCCAACTATATCATGAAGAATATCTAAAATCATGACTTGATTCTTTATTATAGCTATATAAAACATGATTTATTGCACATTGGAGTTAAGGAGTTGAAAATTAGAAGCAAAAAGATTAGCATAATAAACAACTCAAAAACTAAAGTTTCTCTTTTGGTATGCATGTCTTGGTTTCTGATCCATGTTTATGTGCCACTCTAGTAAATATTGAATACATTGGTATGGTAAATTCATAATTCAAAGCATCCATCACATACTCACATACAAATTAAGATAATTATATGGCTAATTTATTCTAGGCCATTTTCATGGTAATTAGCTTTGACCCTACCATTCTATGTAATACTTCATTTTTTTTCAATAAGGTGTATGACACTATAATATTTTATGATTTTGATTTGTTTTCAAACAAAATGTATGTTTTTTTACACTCTCTTTATTTATATTTTTTTCATCACATGTTTTTCTTTTCTTTTATAACTACTTCAATTGGTCATTCTTGTGGAGGACCACGAACATATTTTAGTTTGGGGTAAAGTTTAAACATGAATAAAGTAAAGCTCAATCTAGGAGGAATTGTGTGAAAAAGGGGATCACATGAGAAATAACATCAAGAAAAGAAGTAACGTAGGAGGCAACGCATGACTAGAAGTGTGGAAAAGGAATGGCAAATGAAAATCCACTATAAATGGGATAGGATGGAAAATTAAGTTCTTACCTTTGGTTATCACCTTTGAAAATAGAAGTTTAAATATTTTTACATCTATCATGCACTAAGATAAAGGCACAAGGATGGGACATATGTATTAAATTGATAAAGTGTTAAAAATGGCAAGTATCCCAAACATATATTGTGGCATACAATTTGAGAGCATTAATGAGTGGAGTAATGAATGAAGGCATGAGAGAATAAATGTAAGAAAGTCTTAAAGTCCATATAAGGGTGAAGGGTCCTCATTTTGGAAATTTATCATAAAAAACTTTCAAATTATAGAGTTTACAAATCTTGAGTGAAGTATTTTCAAGCTACAAGAGTGCATTTATCAAATTGTAGTGACAAATTCAAATCTAGGATGTGAGGCAAACATCATGAGAAAATAAAAAGAGTGGAATTATGACTGTAAAAACACTTTAGATAAATTTTTAGTTTGTAAGTATCGACATATATCATTAAAATAAGTTGAAATAGGAAGGCCAAAGAAGTTGAAGGTAGGAAACACGTATTCATTTGGGAGAGTCATATGGTGATGTGTCAACCTTTGGGTATCTTGAGGGTGATGCAACCAAAATAAAAGGCCTTGAGAAGTGATCCTTTACTATTAATTCATGAAGAGGAAGAGTATGAGGGCATAGGAGGACATCTTATTTTAATCTAGGAAGAAGTTTTAAGTGATTTCAATGTGAAAGAAGAAAACCAAGCATAGTGAGCATAAGATACATAATCAAGAAGGACCCATCAATGTCATGTGAGGTTAAAAATAAGTCTATAAAACCTCTACCCTCTAGTTTAATTAATTAAATATGATACCTTGAGTTGGTCTTGAATGGTGAAAATTGGGAGTCTATGTTTTTTTATTAACAAGTGATCGAGTACAATCATCAACCTAAAAATGAGGGAAACTTAAATTGTGACTATAGGGTTGAGTTCCAAAACACCAGGAATGAGGTAATTTATTGGCCTCATGGTCTTCAATCTAATAAATGATGCCAAAGTGTTCCAATTTTTTAACCTGTCTTATTTTTGAAATCCTTTGGATGTGGTTTTTTTCTCTTGTATCCATGAGGAATATTTGTAATTTACATGTCATAGGATGTGAATCATTACATAAAAAATCAATAAGGTATTAAGGATATAATGTTTTTTTGTTAACCTTAATGTGAATCTGGAGGACCAAGATTCAATTGATAAGGTGATGGTAGTATTGAAATACAAAAAGGAGGGCCACACCATATATATTTTTATCCTCTAATATCCCTCCATTCAGGTAGTTGCATACTTGGTTATGACAAAGCTTATGGATAGGGACAAATGGAAAGAGGTTGGCATGGCACACATCTATGTGAAAATCTAGATGTCCTAGGGGTAAAAGCATAATTACACTATTTACTTTACTGAAAGTATTATGGAAGATGTTCAAAGGGCCCATCACCTACCTAATCATAAATTTGCTTTGGGAGTAGTTCCTATTTTACTGGTGTCTAATGTGATTGGTGTTCCAAAATATGTCAGTAACAAACTAAAGTGGGTTTACCCATCTAAGAACAAATCCACTATGGAACAATTCTAACAGTTCACCTATCCAAGCACCATCTCCCTTTCCCATAAGTTGAAAATGAAAGGATGGTTTGAAGGGATGAAGGAAGCTTCAAAAATGATTGGCATATCCCCAAGGATTTTCCCATATAGATGGGAACTAAAGCTCAATTAAATTTTGTTATGCCACATTATTCACACACATTTGTATGGATCCTACAGATAACTTGTCAAGGTGGCTAAAATTACTATATGATTTCACTACCAGTTATTTAAATATTTATGTAAATCACATTATTGATGCACATAAGGTGTGCATTAACACTAAGAATTTGACGTGGAAACTCATAATCTTTGACATTTAGATGTCCACCCATGCAAGATAGACTATAGGGAAAAAATGAATCTGATAACACTAATATCAGTGCACACCATATTTTCATGGGGTATCATAGTTATGTGTTATATTACATGCTAAAGCCTATGAAGATAGCTTTAGGAAGCCATGAGGCCACTAGGGAAACCCTTCCCCTTTCACTATAAATAATAGATCAAAAAAAGGAAGCAAAAATAAGAGAAAAGGCCAAGGCTTGATGCCACTAGGATCACACAAGAGGAGTAACCGAAGTGGAAAAATACAACCCTATCACTTCCAATAGACCAAGGGATGTCTGAAGTGTAGGAATAAGAGGGCCTTAATACCACCCAATACACAACTATTCCTTTAGGACAAAATAAATCTACACTAAGTATTAGGGTATCAAAATAAAGGATGACTACTCCTGAGACATCACCTAATAGGGAACCTACCCCAAGGGTCAAAAATTAATCCACCCCTAAGTTAGATAAGTATTCCTCAAAATAGAAAGAGGAGCCTACTCCTAATGACACACGTGTAGACATTGGGAGTCCCACTAGTGAAGAGTGGGAAGATAGAGGCATAACCTTATATGTCAATGACCAAGGTGTTGGACTGAGTGGTCTATAACAAACTAATCTCGATGTTGAGATAATCGAGCATGATCCTAATAAGGGAAATGGGCCTCTAAAAAATCATCCCTAAAGAGGAATTGGATATGTGGGAGTATTTCCTAGAGGAATACTCCTCTAATTAGACTCGACACAAACTCTCATTTTACATGGATATTTATAATGAGTAGCATTACTTTGATCTTCCATTAACTAGCACCTATTTGGAACTAGAGGGGGTGGATTTTCCTAAGGCATTTTGGGTGGATCCCCAATAATGTTCACCAACCCAAATAGGCACAGACCTCATTAAGTTATCTCTCAAAATCACTAGACAAAATTTTATACATAGTTATGATGTTGTCCAACTACAATGAAATTACCAAGACATCATTGTCATACATTGACATGATTGTATTGAAAGTTTGAGGCTTAAACAATAATTAGAAGAGATCAAACACCAACAAAAAATAACAACAATGTCTTGACTAAGGACTTTAAAATTATATAAGAAAAATTTATAAAATGAGTCAGCACTTACTGATGGGATCCCTCTTACAGGTGAAGCCATTGGTAAGTTGGAAACCCTGGTAGATATTATATTTTAAAAATGTAAAGATCAAGTAAATCCCTAGAAAGAGAAAGCATGGACCAAGGAGTAGTTTATTGAGTCCATTAAAGTATATGAGAGTGTTTTATCTAAGGTTGGTGCCATATATGACATCTTTACTAGGATTTTTGTAAAATTTGGTGTGACCTACTAAAATTTTAGAATTTAGCCTTCAACCAAAAGAACACCAATGCCAAAAATTGGTTGAGAATGTAATAACAATAAAGGATAGTGCACAACATGAAAAAGTATTCTAGGATATAGAGGAACTATGAAATAAGATTAATGCTCACTGATAGGATCTTAATACTATTTTTATGGCACTCTAAGCATAGGTTTTGATAGAAGTTAGGATGATTTAATATGTCCACAAAGATTCCAATTATAATGTAATATCCCCACTATGATAGAATTAGAATAATGTGATTTTTGTTATATATAAAAAATGTATTCTTTCACTAGACTTCACCACGAGAATATAATTAGTGATCCATATATAACACTCTAAGTATGTTAACTATAAAATAATCATATGACATTTAATAGTAACTGATCACTATCATCAGATGAAATGCAACATAATTGAAAATAAAAAGTAATTGTAGATTTCTAGCCATGGATGGTATAAATATGTAGCCGCTATTGTCATGGTACAATAAGTAAATAATTACTTCTCATCAGAATAATGTCTCAATAACAATAAATACAATATAATGTATATGATACAAGGCTCCACAGAGCAAGAGTTCCCGAACTCTAGTATCTATGGCAATCTCAAGTATCACCTCTAAATAAGTACTATTTTGGGGAGGGAGAGCGTCATCCAAGTGCTTTTCCACACTAACCATGGAACATCAAACCCATGCACAATATCCCATTAGGGAATGGCCCTTCATTAATGGATGAGTAGATAAATACAGCGTAGGAATCTAGAGAGACAAGTTAGTACCCATGTTTTGTATGATTTCTAAGATCATGAAGTGTACCATAAAGAATTTCATTCTAACATGCTATCACACAAATATGTAAATCATACATATAAAATGAAAATATCTAATTAAAATTACTTTGGCCAAAGTTTTAAATATTTATTGATCTCTAGGATCAGTAAATTTCATACATACCACTTGATCAAATTACCTTCATATGGCATTGGTGATACTAGTAAGCTAGTGAAGTCTATCTCACTACTTACTCAGTACCAGTAATGCGAGATTTGGTTAATATAAATATAACCAATAGATTCATATATATTACTTCCTACTAGTATGCATAAAATATGCTAAACATAAGAATAATTAAAATGCATACATTTATTCCATCAAATGTATGAAGGAATCACCACTATATTATTTGTCACATAAATAATAATAATCAACACAAGTACAATTCATACCTTTCAAGTATATTACACATTAGACTGCATATATCTAATTTTCATAAATAGATACAAACATAGTATATTCTATGACAAGCAATCATAGTCCAACATTGTCATAAACACTCTACTTAATTTCTATAACCAATCATAATATTTTCAAATAATTAGATAACTCATAAACTAAGTTATACCTCGTATGAACATAAAATTTCATTTAAATAACTTATTATGTTTCTAGGAGACTGTGTTCATATGGTTATAGTTTCTTGTCCCTTAGAATCCTTATGATTTATTTTAACCATCCATTTAGCTATAGATATAGGTATATGACCCAATACACCTATATATGTTATATTTTTGTATGAATACTTAAGTCCATATATAGATATGTTTCCTCCATATGAGTATTTGTACATCATAATATGCATAGTATATAAGTACTCAAATGATATATAAATACTATATCAATGGTCATTTATATTTATGAATCAAGAACTCCATATTATTTTAACAATCACAAAATATATTGATTTCCTTTATAAGGGATTAAAAATTGTAATACTCCATAGTTTTTATCCCTAACTAAATAGATTTTCATTCTGATATATTCAAAACATATATAACTCCATACACAAGTTCTCAAGGCAACATGGTATTTCTTATTATGGTTCACATATAAGTATTCGTAAATATACAATTTTTTCTTATATGATACACAAAATTTCCATCAGATATACAAATCACTAAATCCATGACAATATATTAGTCATAATTTATGCTTATAAGCATGCATCCCAACGTATATATATAGAAGATATATGTGTATAAAATTACCTATGTTCTCAAATAGTTATATTTCATATATTTACACACCTTGTATAATATATATGCCTTAATACACAATTACTATTTATTGACTAGTTACCCAAGACTGAGAAATATCCTCTCGATCAAAATCACCTGGTAATCAAACCCGACCTCATCCTTTTCATATATCTCTTATGCCATGTACACCATGCTTAAGCTAATTTAATTTTTTGATGGATGTCAAATTCTTTTAAGGTTAAACACATAAAGATCTATATTATATATATGTTGCAATTGCATCTCATCTTTCAGTGTGCCTTTTATAATTTTGCATTTTAGTTAATTGTTCTAACCACCTCAGATCCTTTTCTTTCTCTAAAATATGCATGAGAAAAGAGACTCCATGCATTTTATATATATATATGTGCCCTTATCAAGGTATACGAATAAAAAAATCACTATATGTATTTAATAAAATCAATGTATGTATGTGTGTGTGTGTGTGTGTGTGTATATATATATATATATATATATATATATATATATATATATATATATCTCACTTGTTCACTATATATAAACATATAAATATATATGCATTAATATTTTTAAATTATTGTCACAACACAACACATTCTTATGCTTCTAAGTAATTGGCACAAATCAATTTTTACAGCTCTTCCCCAAAGCTTTTAGAGAAATGTCTATTTAAATTAAGAAAATTGCTAAATGTTAACTCCTAGAGAATCATGAAACTTTCCAACAAAATGTTAAAACCCCAAGTAAGTAGTTTATCTCAGCTAAAGCATTTGGAAGTCCATCCATGGTGTGTTCAATTCAAACTACGTTTGGAATATCCTCTCACAAATCCTATAAAAAGGCTCACCCAAAAAAAATTTATAAATCTGTAGGGTTTATCGAATTTGTTCCTCCGCTTTCTTCTTTAAAAGAATAGTTTGTTGAGCTCCTAGATTTGCTATAGTTTTTTAGAAGGTGAAGATTTCATGGGATAATACATGTGGCATGTTCAAGACCTTTTATGTATTTTTTGTTGTGATGAATTTAGACACATCATATTCATGTATATGCACTCTCATTGATGGAAGTCAAAAGTATATTTTACACTTAGATGTTTCCACATGGAATGGATCCTTATCTTATCATAGGCATATATTTTAAATACTATTATCAACACCTAGAAAAAGAGATCAAATAGAGCATATGTTGCTATGGAATTGGAGTCAAAACATTTTGGGACATTGCATTTCCTTGACATCATTTCCCATGAAAGATATGAATAGTAGAACAAATGTATGTAGGCATTTCTTTTGGGTGTAATGTCTGCTAGTATTTCATTCATATTACACACACACACACACACACACACACACACACACACACACATGTCATATTTAACTATTTTGATTACACTATATTATTTTATATTTCTTTTTATCTATGAATAGAATCAAATTTCATTCCATTAGTCATATGTGATGATCAACCGGGATGTGAATTAGATGATACAAGAGTTGTTGATGGACTTTTACTTTTTATATGTCCATATACATAGCTGAAATGGAGATCGAATCTAGGTTATAGAGCATATAGTGTCTTAAACTAAGATGGGAAGGATCAAGGATCAATTTTAGGGTAGAGTTATTAATATTACCAAGTTAAAGCACAGATGTGGGTAAATTTTACACACAAAATCTTGCTAAATTCCACACAATATTTTAATAACTTCACCTACCTAGAAAAGCATTGAAGTTGAAGCAATATGAACCAAAAAATATCCTATGTCGTGCCTTCCTTTTATTCTCTTATTCTTATATGCCCTTCCTCTCCCTTCCTTCTCCCATTTCATCCCCATTTTATTATTTTTTATTGAATGACTCTCTTCTTTAAATCCATTCTTTTTTGTATTTTATGCCCCTCTCTTCCTTTTTGTTTTCTTTTTTTTAATCCTTTTTCCTAAAAATATACTTTCTAATTTTTCCTGAGCATGATTTATCTTTTATTTTATTTGTTTTATGAATCTTTTCATATTATTATTTTCTAATTAATATTTTATTCTAATTAAAGCGTAGTTGATATTTAATATAATTGCTTTATTGTTTTTATTTCCTGCATGAGACTTTTAATTTATATATTTTTCTTAATGACTTAGCTATAATATTTATCAATAATAATAATAATACTAATATAAATTCATTTACCTTCTATTATGCAAATATATTAAGGTGTAAATTCATATAATGATATTAATGAATATCATAAAGATAACTAGCTAATGTTCTTAGCCATTACTAAGACAAGTTGGTTAGTCTACATATGGTAGTGCCAACACAATTCACACAAATTTACATTTCCAAAAATAGTAATATTAATTACACATAAACATGACATAAACACAATCACACAATATTAATTCCACATAGGCATAACTTTGAACTGACACACAACTAGTATGCACAAACAATTATCTAAATGCAGATAACATAGAGAATATACTAATGTTAACCATTCAAACTATGCATATAATGAGTGTTATTTAATGTGGTGTGTGAAGGGTTATAGTCATTCCTATGTCATCCCCAAACACCTTCATCTACATCACCCTCTATTAGGATACTCTCCTTCTATCATGCTTTGAGTGATGAATCTCTCCTTCATCAAACTCATGACAAAAAGGTAGTTAGTCCATAACATCATGACATTTATCATAAAATAATGTTGCAATAACAAATCAACATGATCATAATTTAAGAATATACCCTAAATCTAACTCAAATAAATGCAATCATGTAATTAGATCAATATTCAACTTTCCCATAACAACATATAACTCATAGCTTAGTTAATAATAACCAAAACAAATTGCTAACTATAAATATCCATGGGTAATCAATTAAATTTGCTTAGTGAGGAATTGGGATGTAACATATAAACTCAAATTTTTTATGGATAGAGCAAGTTAAATTTTGTAATAGTTCAAGGAGATGAAATAATTGAAGCTAGAGGTTGAGGAAATTACCTCCAAATTACAGACTGCCCTCAACCATTGGGAGGAAGTCATGCACCAAGATGAGAAAGTGGGATTTGAATCTTTGGAATCAGAAGGACGTAAGGATGGCACATACTATAAGATGGACTATTGGATTAGTGTAGAGTGATTTTGAACCCCAATTTTTATATTGATTTATTTTGAGTATTTTTTGAAGTGGTACAAGATATATAGGCATGAAAGTAAACCTAGGCATGCAAGATACAAGGCATAGAAGGCATTGGCAAAGGAGAAGTAATTCAAAAGGAATAAGGATAAAAAAACATGGAGTAACTAAGGATGAAATATTTAGACAATAACATTATAATTAGACAAGGGTACAAAAGGTGGAGACGATTAGGAAATGGCTCACATGATCATCAAAGCAGAATAGTCAAGGATGAATCTAGCATTGACGTGTGGTAAGATAGGAGAATGATAATGAATATATAACATAGAGAGGGTATATATGGGTATTTAGGCCTAGATCAATAGTAATTAATTTTAACATCTTCCCACAACTCATTATTGTAAATGGTTATTAGCAAGTCATCACTTTCATGACAATATTTTAGTTAATCGAGGTAAAACCATGTATAAATACCCCCTAGTTTTACTTAAAAGAATTTTTGTGGTTGTTGTTGTAATGGTAATATATAAATTTAATCTTGATATTAGTCATAACCCTGATGTAAAATGCGACATGTGTTTGGTAATCCTTGATATGTAATGGAATATAATATGTGTGCTGTTGAAATATAATTTTTAATCTTATTATGGAAACAATATTACCACTAATCATTTTTTCAATTTTCACCTATTTTATGTGATGAATAACTTAAGTATGGAATGACAAAATTATTAGGACTATGTATACTATGATTTTCATGGTTAGAACTATGTTCATATTCAAGCACCCTAGTATAGAGAGCTCAATGCATACACCATCACACAACATAACTGATGAGAACCGGTCTTCAGTTGCATGATTTGAGTTAGTGTGCAAGACCATTTCTCATGTGATATGCCATCATGCTATCTCATTATAATTTTTAGTCTCTTTAGGCATGTGACTAGGATAATTCATGTTAAATTAAATGAAAAGACCCCAATGCCTACTTTCATAGGTCCTCTCAAAATTTAACAGATGTGTTTGCTTTAAAAATATTATTTTATATTTCTTGTTAATCATTAAATTTTTTATCTTATCTCTCTTATTTTTTATTATAATCAATAAATTCATCCTTTTATCTATGTCCCTTATCCCCAACTATATTTTCTTCCTATATCTTTGCCTTCATAGTGTCTATATTTGGATACTCTTCTCCTTGAGCCTACAAGTGTGTTTGATCAGGTTGTTATTTATGAGTAGGTTGGTAATCCTATTCTTGTTCCTATTATACACTTCTATCCAAATATTAATTAGTTTCTAATATGGGAGGTATTTATTATGCATGGGTAGGGGAATGTGGTGAATATGGGAGTAGGATTGCCATAGAGGATGCTGGGGTGGCCTTGGTAGAAGGTTTGAATTCATGTTTAGTAATGGAATATTTTCATAGTTTATATAGAAGCACCATGATTTCCTTTTGGTGCTTCACGGTAAATATCTCTGTTGTCATTACTTGTTATTATTCTTCCTGATTGAAACCTCTAAAATTAACAATGTTTTATTTATTATGTGAAAATTCATTATGTCCATGCATATCTTTGAGTGCAAGAATTTTTATCAATGGATTTAATGAGTTTGATCCTTATTCACTAATTTATTTAATACAAATCTCCCATGAGGCTTTATGTTTTCCCTGTGACCCTTATGCCATTTTTCTAGCATTTTTAGATCTTTTCTAGTTGTATCCTCGTATGCTTCAATGGTAAACCCAATGTTCCTAAAATAGAGCATCACTATGGAATTTTCGTCCTCCTCTTATTACTATTCTATCCACTACAATGGATTCTTGGGTTGGAAAAAATTGAATGATCAAAATTGAGGGGAATTCATTTCAAACATAGCATGTTCAAATGACTTTCAAGAAGAAAAATTATTTATCCTATTCCTCATCATACATGTCATTATTGATATATTTTATTATTGTCTTATACACCTCTTGGGTGAAACTACCAAAGGATGAAGAGAATACTATGTTGTGACGTTGGTCATCCAAGGGTCACACAACCATGGCATTGATTGAATCCCTTTTAGGGTTATGATGGTTTTGGACCTAGTGCTTGAAATTTTTTGGAGCTCTAAAGGATGATGAGGCTATTAGTTTTGGTTTATCCTATAATTTGGATTGAGTTTATGTCTGTGATTCTATTTTTAGTTGAACTTGTAATTTGTCCCATGGTTGATCGTGTGGTTTCTCAACTCCTATTGGTATGAAATGTAATATTTACATGCTTTGGGAAACCAAACCATTTTTTGTAATAAATTTTAATTATAACAAGAGGATGTTAATAAATAAAGGAAATACAAACATTGGTGTTTTTTTAAATAATGATTTCTGATCTATCATCTATTGTAGATATTGGTAATGATTGCAATAAGCCCAGGTTATTTCAATATTTTCCTACACACATGTGGATGCATTTATATCATGCTATGATTTGTATCAAATTATCTGATAAACTTTCTCACTTAAATATGGTGTTTTCCATTTTAAATCCATATCAAATTTTGGAATGTACTACCTATCAAATAATCCACATTTATCACAATTAATTCAGCATAGGATGTCCACTACATAAAATAAAACAAAAGCATTATAAATTGGTATAAGAATGATTGAGTTGTGCCATACAATAGATTTTTTCATTAATTATGATCTATATTACAATAATTCATCCCAATTAAACTCCTCTTCTAGCCTTATCAAACAATTCACAATGTTAATAACACACTCTATGACCTACTTAGTACTTTTTATGGTATGTTAGTATCAACACATAATGTAATTTTAGATAACTCTTATTGGTGAATCAATAACTTATTCAATGGGAAATCATCTAGTTTTTATGGCATATCATTCCCAAATTTCTGAGTGGATGGGAGGGTTATTTGTTTTATAGACATGTAGTAACTTCCCTCTTAACAAAAATATTGTGTTTTGTGTGATGGTATTTTATTCAATGTAAATCATCACCTATTTTATAAAATTAATAGATCCCTCATTATTTCTAATCAACTAGCTCATAATAAATTCTTTGTGTTATCCAAATATAGGTAATCACATAGACAAGGTATCATCATACCCTTGCAATCTATCAATAAGTGAAATTACTACTTATTCAATTGCAACCCCTTGTAGTTGATAATAACTCTCTCTATTAATAAACCAACAATTTTCAATGGCTCAGTGCCAATCTATTTATATTTTTTTAACACCAAACCAATTCCCATTTCTTTCTTCTGATCATCCGTTAAAGGAGTAATGGTAGGATGTTTTTCCATATTATTTTTTAATTGTTCCTTATTTTATGTGATTTGTTTTGAATAATTATTAAAAACCTCTTCATTAAATATAAATTTATCATTCAATATTAACAACACATTTATCGTTGCTTATGTTTTCAAAGTATTAATTGTAATGATATCTCACCGTTTATAGAAAACAAAATGCTATTTCCCTTGTGATTATTTGTATATCCATTTTGATTTGACCCCTACCCATTTTTTATTTTTATGGTTTTTTTATTTATTCAATTTCAAGGATGTGACATGCCATCATTTTGTTTTCCAATACTTTCCCATTTTCGACATTAATAATATTTTTTAAAAATTACCCTCATTGGGAATGTCATATTTTTATTTATGTCTTGTCATTGACTACTTGGGAAGTTTGCATTTATTTTTCATTTTCACTTCTCATTTGGTTGTTCAAACCTTTTTTTGAGACTTAGATATTTTTCAAATTAGTCATATATCCCTCTCATGAACCTGATCTTACTACACTTTAAACAATGGTACAAAAAACTTCTTTGTGTTGTATCATTATATCTCCTATAATTTAAATAATGTTAAGTTCTCCTGGTTAAATATTATAATATTATTAATTATATAAAAATGAAATAAAAATTAGAATTAACATCCTAATATATTTTTTGCCATAAAACTCTTATTTTTGAAATGTTTACTATCTAGAGATCATGGGTAGTAGATATTACACCTAAAACCTTTTATCTTTCTTAGAACAATATTTCATTAGAGATATCAATGTACCATAGTGACTTGTTATGATAATTGATAAATTATATAAGTTCTAGTCTATCTTATGAACATCTTGTTTGAATTTGTCTTAAATTTGATTCTATTTTTAATAAGACCATCTATTAAATTTGGAACTCTTTGGATCATAATATGTGCTTATGCTACACCTTTTGACTTCACTTATGAAACTCATATGTCCAATTCACCAATAGCATTGATTATTACATGTGAGTTAATTCCAAAAACATTATTGTATATATTCTTTGTCATCTAACCATGTTATCATTACAATTTTGAAGATGGGTAATGTGTATTCAATTCAGATCACAATGTCCATTCTATACACAAGTTAGAATGGGGTATATTCTATCATAAATTTTTAGTTTTTTTATAGGCCCATAATATCACTAGTATTATATATTCCTAATCATCCATCTAAACATTGCTTATCTTAGTAGGCATCTTCTCTAAAACCTTACTAGACACTTGTGTCTGGCCATTTTCATAAGGATGATACCAGGTAATATTATGATGTAAAATAATAAACTATTTTATTAAGTTTTTTATATTATTGTTCATAGAATGTGTACCCCTATCACTTATCAACTTCTAAGGGAATCCAAACCTTGTTATAATGTTTTCATTGAAAACAATTGTAACATCATTTGCACCATAACTTGGAATTATAGTTATCTCATCCCATTTAGTGAAATAATCTATTGTAGTTATAAAATATATAGCATTAAATCATTCGGTGTAGGATTAATAGGCATCATGAAATAAATGACCCATTGGTACAATGGTTGTGTGTCCAAAACTAGATTCAAAATCATGTCATCCCATACATTGACATATGTCATAGTGCTTTGAAACCTTATGTGTATCTTAAAATAATTTTGGCCACCAAAACCAACTTTATAATATTTTTATCATAGTTAATTCACTTGAGAATTTTTATGGCACCAATCCTGGATGCACTTATTCCAATACCTATGATGTCTCATGTTTTAGGGCCACTCTGTGTAGAACATCATTCTTTCTAAAAATAAACATAAGCCTATTTATCATACAAAAAGGTAAATATCATTTTATTAGTTGTTTCTTGTTGAATTCTATGCAATGCTCAATAAATATACCATGCTAAAGAATGGTTTTAATATCCTCCAATTTGTTTAGGATAAAAGTAACTCTGAATAGAGAGACTCCTCTTATTATAAATCTCTATGTTCCTTCCCTTGTTTTTATGTGGTTAAAATTGTCTAGTCCAACTTTTTCTTAACCTTATTATAAATTTATTTTAAACTAGAATTACTGAAATAATATTAACCACCTATAAATTCTCCCTCCCAACATTGATATATTTACTAATTATTGTGATGCTTGATGATCATTAAAAAAATCAATTTGGTTATCCAACAAGTATTGTAATAACTTCTTAAGTGCAAAGACCATCACTCGAGCTTCTCTCTCTATTGTGGTATAGTTTTTTTCTCAGCGATATAAAATTTATGACATGTGAATTTAATTATATGATTTAGACATCCATCTCTTAGTTGTGGTAGAGTGACTCCCACTTTTATTATTAATGCATCAAAATGAAATTGGAATGATTTTTTCCAGTTTGTAAAAAATTGATGTTGTGACTAATTTCCACATCAAATGTGTAAAATTTTTATGGCATTCAAGTTTCCATTTGAACTTAATTTCTTTATGAAATAAGTGTTATATAGATTATGAAACATCTACATAACTATGAATGAACTTGTAATGATAGCTAGTGTGACCTATATATTATCACACTTCTTTCAGGATAAATGGTTGTTTGATTCCCACTATGTCTATATTTTTTGATTGGTACACCAAAAGTATTTCAATACAAATAATAGTCCAGTCGTCATGCCAAATGGTGTGAAAAACAATCTTTTTTATAAATTCAATGAAATTCACAGTGCTCAACTTCTCTCCAATATTAATTGTAACATAGATATGTGTTCTTTTAATAAATAAGAAACTACCCAATTATCTAGGTAGAATTATATAAAATAATTAACAAATTAGCTAAATTATATAACAACTACTTTTAAAAAAAACTAACAGTCTATTTTTAGTCTAAAATGCATTACCTTGTAAGTGAATGTCCCACAATTGCTACTAAAGTCATTTTCGTTTGGTCATCAACTAGGATAGGGTTTTAATGATATCCACCGAAACCATTTATAAATAATTACACTTCGTTACCTATAATATATTCAAAAACCTCATTCATAAAGGTAATGGAGAAGGTATAATTGACACAAGCATATTTAAGTGTTCGATAAACTCTACAAACTCATATCTCTTATGTCTTCATAGGTTACACAACCATGGGACTAACCCAATCTGCATTTTCAATTGAATATATATTATATCTCCCCTCATTCATTTAATTTATGATTTTACCTTCTATCTCATATTGAGAATTGGCCTATAGGGTTAATTTTTAGTTGGGTTTGTTCACTCCTTAAGTTCAAGATGTATCTCAACCAAGGAAGGGTCTATTCCCTTGAATTCAAATAAATTATTAACACATCTTCATAATTTTTTATTTTTTTTAAAAAACCTATTAAATTTGTTGTTGTTTATAATAATCACCAATCATTGCTAATTTTTTTATTATATCTCTGTCAATGTCCTCATTTCTTTTTCACACTGGTTTAGTATAATTTTTTATTGATTAAGCCTTCATGGAATCCATTGCCTTCATTTGGTATACTTTATATATGATATTAATATTTATAAATTGATCCTCTATTGCCTTATTTACATTTTCCCTCTTAGTTAGTTCTATTTTCTTTTCAAATTAAAAGAAAAATCTAAAATCTAGGTCCTCCTCACTTTCAATGTGTTTAGAGTCACTTGCACTATACTAGATTTTATTTCAAGATTTAAACCTAAATTATATTTTTTCCTTCTTATTATGGTGCTCTTTTATAAAATTTGAAGGCTCATGATTTATTTGGCTTGTGATTTATGCTCCTTCATGAAATATATATAGTATTCTTGCCTATGAGATGATAAAATTTTCAGCCTTTGTAAATCCATATGCACCATTGGATTTTAATATTCAAATACAAAAGTTTGGATAAAATTTAGTTAAAAATGTTTAGGGCTCTCATTTTTTCCATAATGCATATTCCATATTTTGAGATGATGAGCTAAGGTGAATTGAAAAACATGCACTTAGAATTTTGGATAAATTGTCTATGATTTCATACTTCAATACATTTATGGACGCGTATCTCTTCACACTTTCCCACCTAAAATAAAGACCACTTGTCTAAGATAAAAGTTTTAATGTGAAATATTGGTTGTATAATGTTACACAATTCATCCCAATTGAGTTTTTGGGACCTATGGATAATCCACAAACTAGCAACAACCCATTTCAATGCATAATGTAGTGCTTTAACTTACATCTCTATATCTAGTATATGATTCTCTATCCTTTAAAGTAACTCATCAATATATTCTATATAAAAATATTTATGTAGTTTTATTTCTTTAGTTATCTCCATTCACATGGGTCTTACTTTAATATATTGACATAAATAATTAATAATGGTTGCATCTAAATAACCAATAATTTAGGAGCCCAATTCTTGTGGTATGTTACCTTTTATAGTGTAACTATATTTGTATAGGAGATAACTGATAGATGTGTTAAATCTATGATCATGTAGGATAGCACATTAAAAGTGACTTACAATCTTATGTTTTAAATGAGTACATGTCACAAGTGTCTAGACTGGTCGCACGTATGGTTGTTCTATATTTTAGAACACTAGTGTCTTGTGTAAACTAAAAAAGGTAAGTAAAATATTTACTTCATAGAGTTTCTAGTTTAGAACATGTATTAAAATTTACCCAAATATCATCCCTATATGCATATAGATGATATAGGATACTCGATTAGATTTATTCATACATATGACAATAATAACATTACCCTAGTGTCCTTCCAATTGGTTGTGTAATGTGTTTATGGCCATGTGACCATAGTAGGCCCATTTTTTCCAATTAAATTAGGATAATTAATCTCATCTTCATTCATTTTAATCACCTCAAAATCCATAAGAAAACTTATATTGTCCACCTTTATGTAATATGTTTGAATCGTCCATAGTCTATTAAACTCATATTAATAGGGCTATATATTCCAATCATCCTTCCAATATTTTTCCAAGTAGATTTAAGAAAAATATTTTTAGTGCTATGGAAATTTAAAAATATATAGTGGTAAATTCATATCATTTGAGCTCAATGTCCATTCTTTCATCCACATCCTATGTCTTTTTAGTTTTGACATAACAGAACACTCACTTTGTTATTTGTTTTCCTAATTGTGTGCAATATAACAAATTATTTAATAAATTTATAATATTTTTATAGATGTCATAATTTTAAATGGTACTCACTAGTTTTAGCAAGTATGTCAAAATTATGATTGTTTCCTCTTTTGAAAGTATTTATTTGATATATACATACATTTTGGCATCGACTATCAAAATATCTCTTTCACTAGAATTTTTTTGATCGAATAGTACACTTTAATTAATAAAATAAAATATAATACATCGTTATTCATACAAAAAATTATGGGTGGAAAATTCACACTTGAAAAGAACCACTAAACTAAGCTACAATAATCCTCAAGAAGAGAAAAGTCTATAAAATTCCACCTTAAGGATAGACAAACTAAGGTTAAACTATTTCAAGTGCATATCAACCAAAAAAATGTTAAACAAAATTAGTAACAATAAGGAACTCATTAAGAAACATCGACAAACATGGTAGTAGGTGAAGGTGGAGGAGGTAGAAGACCCTGAGAGTTCCCTCTAACCCCCTTGAGTTGTGGGGGTCCTCATCAATTGATAATGAATCCCAACCATCAATTCATTCTCTATTTGGAGGTTAAAATGGTGAAGGCCATCTATGAGAACTTAACCTATAGAGGAGATCCCCAATCCCCCCCATCACCACCACTACTTATGTTTCCATGTCAAATACATGGTGTTGAGATGGTTGTAAAGGGTGAAGAGATGATCTCCTCCACCTTTTATACTACCAACTATGAGATCGTTGATGCCAACCCCCATGCCCACACCCTCAGGGGGAATGGTGGTAGGGGGATATAGAGTGTCATAGTTGACCATACAAATATTATCCCCCTAATTAATCTAGGAATATTTGTAGATGGTGGAATTCAATCTAAAATTTATTTATTTGACTATGGATCTAGAGTGTAACTTTATATATCATATAAACTTTATTAGTTACAAAAGAGATTTTTTCCATATATTCATGATTAAAACATGCTTTATTTCTAGTTTTCTAAATTTGAAAATTAATGTTAATGTAGAAAATATGTTAGAATATATTGTATGTTGTAGGAAATATGGTGGATTCCCCTAGAGATCCATATTCCAAGTGAAAATTTTAGGCCTAATGGGCTTAAAGAGGGTATGAATCCATCTCTAGCCAAATTGAACATGAGGTCAAAACTAAAAGAGGATTCTGAGTGTTAACAAGTGGGTTAGGTGGGATTTGAGACCCCCATGTAATTGAGACATTCACATAAATCTAGACCTTGGTAAATTATACACCAAAAGAAATTGGCTTTTTTGGGTTCATTGCAAGCCACCCAGATAGTATCAAATCTTATGACCTAAACATGATGAAGGGATCTAAGATTCCATCAATTATTGAGGGTCTCAATATCAATATACTGAGGGGCCAAAATATTATAACCCATATAAGGATAATAGTGATAAAATGGCATAGTAGTAAGCCAAGATCAATCTTTCCACCATGGTGTAAGAGAGGTAACACTTTTTTTTATGTAAATACTCTTCAAGTATGGAACTCTATAGATTATAAATGGACTCTGCATATTAATTACTATGCTTAAACATGGACTTCACAAGATTACATGGAATCTAGTCCTGATTGTTCTTATAGAATAGATCCCAAATCATGTGGATACCTTAGTTAAACATCCTCAATCTTTTGATCCAAGAGACCATGGGAAAAACTACATTATGTTAATTCAAGGTGGGAGACCACCATAGATATTGAGTATTAAGTGAGAGACCACTTGTAAACCTTCCCCCACCTAAATGAGGAGAGGTTTGAGCTTCTCCCAAGCCTCCTAAATGATTTTATTAAAAAAAGTTCCCCTATCTTAAAAATAATAGGGGTGATAAAAATGTTGTGGAGACCAATCCATTTTCATGTCTTTATACCAAGATGGAAGCCTTGAGAGATGAAATGCCTCAATAAAATTTTCCAAGATTCATCCCCTTCCAAGATTCTAATAATTTATTTAAAGCTGAGGGTAAGAACTTGGATTGTAATGTTAATGATCTCAATCCCACTAACTTCTTTAGGTCTACAACAAATGGCCCAAGAGACTCTGTGAAAACCATGATGCCCCACATAATTGGCCCATATAAAGTCTCTTAATGGTTTATCAAGATTATAATAAGAGGAATTGTAAGGATCCCAATAATATGAGTAAAAAACATGAGTAGCAGTAAGTACCTTAGAATAAATCTAAAACTTCCCAGCTATAGTCAAGGATTTGGTGATCCAGAAGGAATTTTTTCTCAACTCTTTAAACCACATAAGAGCACAATTCAATGAGAGAGGATCTAAAATAAAATGAAATGCATAAGAACTTAAACTACACTCTAGGTATAATCCATTGCCATTGGTATCCCTCCAACCAATGAGGCTTGGGAGAGAGGGACTGGTGATAACATTGAGTCTTCTACCATTGGATGGAAGACCTAGAAGTGAGGCAAAAAGTGTCTAGTAAATCCATATAATTTTTAATAAAGTCCTCTTCTTCTTAAAGAGTGAGAAATGAATCATTAGAAAAGTTCCCATTGATCAAATAATGGTTTGAATCAGGGAGAGTAATAACCTTCACCAAACCCCTGGAAGCATAATTAGCAAGTAGATAGTTGAATCCCTTAGTATCTAAAACATAAAGAGAAGTATATATAGGGCACCTATATACAATAATTTTGTGAATCTCAAAGTGTTGATATTGAGATCTATTGATAGTAATATAAGCACCAATATCCTAAAAAATCATATTAATAATTTCCACAAAACCAAGACCAAAATCAAGATCCTAAAGCATAGTTATAATGAAAGGCCATTCAATTTAATCATAGGCTTTCTCAAAATAGATATTTATGAATACTTCCTTTTGGTTATAAATCTTTCTTAGTCTATACATTCCCAGATATCAATGATGTTGTCCAAAATCTATTTATGTTTAATAAACATAGTTTGCTCACTTCTCACAATTAAGGGATAAGTTTTTCATTTTGAGAGATAGAGGTTTAGCTATGATATTTTAATATACTTTAATAATAGTTATGTCTCTCTAGTTGGTTTTAATAACCCAAAAGTACTATTTGAGTGCTAAGAGTGCTAATTGAGACTACCTATCCCTAGCTTATCCTTAAACTTATCTTAGAGCCTATTATCACACTTATTTATCTTCGTATAGGCCACATACATCCCTAGTCATCTCAAAAGGAGTCTCAGACTCTCATTTCCTAATCTTGGACCTTCATGCCTAGTGTTCTACTATCTAGACATTAGTACCATAATAACGACACTAGCACCATGTGGCACTAGCATCACCAAAATGGTGCTAATGTCCTTTGCCCTAACCATATATTTTAAAAAACAAAATCCTTTTAAGGTTAGATTATACATATTTGATCACCCACACAAGCAACAGAACGGTATAAATACATAAATTTTAGACATCTAACCACTACATGGAAATCATATGCAAAATACACATTCAAACATGAAACACATTGAGCACAATTAAGGTTATCAATCCCTATTCTATCCTACTTTTGCATATTACCATCTATATCAGCCTTAAGCTCAGATTTTCTACATTTCTAGTCTCAATCACATTCAAGGTACTCAAGGACAATATCATACTATCATCACTTTCAATTGCACTAATAGTTAGGTGGGAATAATTACATTGAGCTTGATCTATCTTCAGAGTATTATTATGTAGGCAACTCTATTCATAGTGGAGTGTTGAGGATGTCCAATCTATCCTACTAATGCACACACTTTTATCTCATGTCCTAGTTATATGGAGGATTAGGGTTTGCATAATAAATAAATTATTACAAGCACAATATAGGCTTACCAAATTCATTTTCATAGGAATAAAAGCTAGAGATCCAAACACATGTGCACCTAGAATTTTAGAACAATCCTACATAGAGGAAGCTACTACAAATATCATGACACTACCACCACTTTACCAATAATGGTGCTACTATACAATGTTGGCATTACTTTATAAGAGGGGTTTTGACTGCTGGAAATGTTTTAATTGATGTCAAAGGTCTAACATTGGTGATAAAATCCCTATAGCATTTAATGGTGTTTTTAATATTCATATCTTGGCTAATGTGTGTTGATATTTATTTAATATTAATGAATATATGTTTGGTTGCATAAAATTCAAAAGAGGGCCCATGGAGAAGTCAAAGAGCCATGGGTTAAAGACAAAAGAGTAATGGGATGCATTTTCCCATGAAGAGTCATCTTGAGGAATTCCAAGAGTCACTAAGTGAAGACAAAAGAGGGTATGGTGCATTTTTCCATGAAGAGTCACCTTAAAGAATTTGAAAGGTCACCAAGATAAAGACAAAAGAGGAAAGGATGCATTTGATTATGAAGGGTCACCATGTGACTTTTTAAATGCAAGGATACAAAGGGTCATGCAAGTTTGGCACCATTTTTAATGAGGATTGTAAGGGTCACAAAGGGTAAATTCCAAAGGTCATTTGGAAAACTATAAATAAAGGCTTGAGAAACCATTTATAATATATAAGAGAGTGCATGGTTTTGTAATTATTTTATATAAGAAAAGAGGAGAGAAAAGCAGGAGATATTGTAGATTTATATCATTTTTTTACTAAGCAACATTGAGAGATAGTCGTGTTTTATACACAAGAGGGGTTGGTGCTCCTATGGGTTGGTGATAAAAAATATTTTCAAGGGGTTGGTGCTCATGTGGGTTGGTGCTCACAAATAATTGTTGTGTTGGTGCTCGGTAAAGGGGTTGGTGCTCCTACAAGTTGGTGTTTACAAACTTTGTAATTTGAGTTGGTTCTCATTTATATACTTGAGATTGTTCTATGTGGTTTTTCCCACTTTGGGTTTCCATGTAAAAATGTGGTGTCTCTCTCTCTCTCTCTTTTGTGGTACATGTTCTTGTTTTATTTTTATTGGATATCTTGAATGTGTGATTAAGTGGTTAAAAAAAAATTATATTAAGTAAAAGATATATAATATATTGATTCAGCCCCCCCTTCTCAGTATATTTCATGCTTAACAATTGGTATTAGATCAGGTTCTTTCTAAAAAAGTTTTACAGCTTGAAGGTAGATCAAGGAAAGCACGATGGATGGATCATATGAAGGTTTTTATACATATAAAGCATATTTTTTTGATGGAAAAAATTATAATTTTTGGTGCATAAGTATGAGGACTTATTTGATGGATCTTAGATTTGACATTTAACAATCAGTGGTGGAGGAATATGAAGAGCCATATGCACTTGTAACTACTCTAGTGGAAAAGAAGGCAAGTGAAAATAATGCTAAAGATTTAAATGTTATTTTATGTGGTTTATGTGAATCAGAATTTGTTAAAGATATGCAATGTAAATCTACTCATAAAACTTGGGTAAAGCTTGAGAATATTTACAAAGGTGATAGAAATGTTTAGCAAGTTAAGCTTTAGACTTTCAAAAGATAGTTTGAGAGTTTGAAGATGGAAGAGGAAGAAAATATAGAAAGTTACCTTTTGTGGGTTGATCAAATAGTTAATCAGATTCAAAGTCCTGGAGAAAATTTAGAAGAATCAATCATGGTACCAAAAGTTTTGAGATCTCTACCATTGAGATATGATGTAAAAGTTTTGATAATTGAAGAGATAAAGAATTTAGCCAAGATAAATATGGATGAGCTACACGGTATTCTTATGGCATATGAGATGTGGATCAAACAAGAAAAACCTTTAAAGAGAGAAGTTGTTTCTAAGACATCAAAGAAAGAGAAGGCTAAGATTCAAGAATCAAGTGACAATTCTAGTGCTGATGAAGATGATAATGGAGCTCTATTCATTCATAAGTTGAAAAAGGGCGCAGGTAAATATCAAGAAAAATTACCTTTTAAATGTTTTAATTGTAGAAAGTTTAGATATTTTGTAGCTAAGTGCCCAGATAAGGGTAATGGTGATAATGAAGAAGGAAATTCTACATACAAGAAGAATTTTAAAGAAAAATTCAAGAAGGGATTTGAAAACAAGAGTTTGTATTCTAAAGATCTTAGCTCAGCCGAAGATAGTGGAGTAGTGATTCAGAAGAAGAAGAAATTCTATTCATGGCCATACATGAAAATGCCTCCACAAGAAAAATTATAGATGATCAAGAAGAAGAACATGATGAAGCCGAAGTGAATCTAGAAGGAGAACTCATTTGTGCCTTAGAAGAGTTAAAATCTCTTAAGAAGAATCAAAGATTGAAGCTCCAAATTGAGAAAAATGAAAATGGATTCAAAGGAAACAATTGAAGATCTAAAAACACACTTTAAAGAAGCTAAGAATAATGAAAAAGATCTAACAACACAGTTTCAAAAAGTAAGTGAAGAATGTGAAAGGTATGTTATTGAAATTGCTTTTTTAAAAGCAGATCTTGAGAAAACAAATAAAGTAATCAAGATAGAGCAGCCAATAATTCAAAATTTTAGAATAGCACTAATATGTTGAATAATATATTAGAAAGTTAAAGATCAATGTCAAATAAGATAGGTATCAAAATTGAAAAAGAGAAAGGGGAGGCCACTACTTTCACAGACAAGGTTAACACAGAAAAAGGAAAGAGATATGTTGATGCTCTTACAAAAGAGAAAATAAAAATGGAATAAGTTAAGACTACAAAAGACATCTCAAACAAAGAAGGTTAGAAGGAATAGAGCTACAAAAAGCAATCAAGTCAAAGATACACAAACATGTCTTATTTTTATGGTTACTATTTTTATTGTAATGGATATGGTCATAAGAAAATAGAATGTAAAAAAAGGGCTAAAATTTTTAGAAATAAGAAGGAAACTCATGCTAAGTCAAGCAGAAGCCACAACTCTTTTGCTCCTCTATCAAGCTTTAATGAAGAGGCCATAATATGTTACAAGTGCAATAACTTTGGACACATAGCCTGTTACTATAGAAGTGTGTTCAAGTTAGTCAAAAAAGGTCAGAGTTTCAAGGCTCCATTCATCAAGATGAAAGTTTAGATGGGTTCATGTTAGAAGAAACAACCTAAAAAAATTTATGTTAATACAGACAACTTTGCATGCAAGAAATGAATAAAATCCATGGTTCATTGATATTGGATGTTTGAGGCACATGATAAGAGACAAGAGAAAGTTTATAACCTTAAAGATGATCAATGGTGGCACAGTAAAATTTGGAGATAATAATACTGCTAGAATTGTCAAAAAAGGTACACTAAGTTTGGATAATGGTAAAACTAAAACTAAAAATGTTTTGTATGTAGAACGTCTTAAACATAATCTTTTGAGTGTAAGTCAAATGTGTGATCAGGGGCACACACTAAAGTTTTATGCATATGGTTATGAAACTAGGATAAAATATTTAGATGTGTTAGTTGCAGATGCTTAGAGAATAGGCAATAATTTGTATACATTATCAGACATCAATTGTCAAAGATGTTGTTTGATTTAGATTCAAGAAAGTTGGATATGGCACAGGAGAATGGGACACATAAATTTTGATAATCTTGTCAACATAATCAAGAAGCAAGTAGTCAAAAATCTTCTAAAGATTACAAAGCCATCCAACACGCTTTGTGAACCTTGTCAGCATGGGAAACATGTCAAAAGATGGTTTAAAACAAAAGAATACTCGACCACTCAGATGTTAGAGCTTATTCACACTAATTTGTGTGGACCTATGAGAACTAAAAACACTCAAGGTGAGAAATATTTCATGTTACTTATTGATGATTTTTCACTTATGATTTGGGTGATGTTTTTATAGAAAAAATTAGAATCTTTCAGACATTTCAAAGCATTCAAAGCATTATTTAAGAATGAAACCGATATGAATATTAAGTGCCTAAGATCAGATCAAGGAAGAGAATTCATGTCAAATTAGTTTATTGAGTTTTTTGAATACCATGGAATAAAGAGACATTATATTAAGTAGCTAAAACTCCACAACAAAATAGAGTAGTTAAATAGAGAAATATAACAGTTTAGGAGATGGTGAGTACAATGTTAAATGAATCCAAGATACTAGATAACTATTGGAGAGAGGTAGTCAGTACAACAGTGCATATTCAAAATAGAGCATTATTAAGACTCAATAGTGACAAGACTCCTTATGAGCTATGGAAAGACAAGCTAGCTACAGTTGATTATTTTAGAGTTTTTGGTAGCATATGCTTCATAAAAAGAACTGATGAAAAACTGGGTAAGTTGGAATCTAGAGTAGATGAAGGCATATTTCTTGATTATTCTTGAAAAAATAAATCTTATGAATGTTATAGAAAAATAACCAAGAAAATATTTGAAAGTTTAAGTGTCATGATAGAAGAAGATGAAGCACAAAGAATTAGTGATCTAATAGACATTCTTGAAATCATTGAAGAGGAATATTTTGAAGAATCAGATGAAGATAAGAACAAGGAGAAAAAGGACACCAAAACCCTATCCAAATATGTCCAAAGAAATCATAATGAAAGTGACATCATTAGGGACATAAATGAAGGAATTCATACCAAAAGAATGATGGTAAGTGAATCTGAGCAAGTTAATTTCTCTTTGTTATCCAAAATTTAGCCTAGAACTTTTTTAGAAGACAGACATAATAAGCATTAGGTTAAGGCAATGGATGAAGAATTAAATCAAATAGAAAAGAATGATACTTGGGAATTAGTGCATAGACCAAAAGATCATAATGTGATAGAAACAAAATAAGTTTACATAAATAAGTTGAATGAAAATGGAGAAGTGACCAGGAATAAAGAAAGATTAGTATGTAAAGGATATGCTCAGATTAAGGGAATAGATTTTTAAAAAACTTTTACACCAGTGGAAAGGCTAGAGTATATTAGAATGTTTCTTGCATATGTAGTGTTTAAAATTTTCAAAGTGTTTCAGATGGATGTCAAATTTGCCTTCCTAAATAGGAATCTAGAAGAAGAGGTATACATTGAGCAGCCAGAGGGATTTATTCTCTCAAATATTAGTAGTCATGTATGCAGATTAAAGAAAACACTATATGGATTGAAACAAGCTCCTAGAGCTTGGTATGTAAGCCTTGATAAGTACCTGTAGGATCAAGGTTTCAAGAGAGGATTTGTTGATATTAATATCTACATCAAAATAAAAGGTGAGCATAATTTATTGTTGTGGTATATGTTGACATCATTTTTGGAGGAAACATTGAAAAGATGGCAAAAGAATTTTTTGATAATATGCAAAAATAATTTGAGATGTCTATGCTTGGAGAATTGTCATTTTTCTTAAGATTGTAAATATTTCAGTCAAATAAAGGAATGTTCATATCTCAAAGTAAATATGCCAAATAAATGTTGAATAAATTTGGTTTTGAGGATTGTACACTAGTTGCCACACCAATAAGTACAGGAAATAAGGTGAGCAAGGATGAAGATTCACCTATTGTATATCAATATATATAAATATATATGATTGATAGTCTTTTATAGTTGACAACATTGAGGCCATACATCATGCATGCAGTAGGTATGGTTGCAAGATATCAATCAACTCCAAAAGATAGTCATGTTTAGTTGGTGAAGAGAATATTTAGATATATTAAGGGGACATTGGATTATGGATTGTGGTATCCCACACATAGATATTTCAATTTGGTTGCTTATACAGATTTAGATTGGGTAGGTTGCTTGGATGAAAAAAAGAGTACAAGTGGAGCAGCTTTCTCCCTCAGTGATATCTTAGTATCATGGCTAAATAAGAAACAAAACTCAGTATCACTTTCTACATCTAAAGTAGAATATATTTTAGTATTATTGTGTTGTACTCAAGTTCTTTGGATGAAGCAAACTCTAGAAGATATCAAGGTAAAATATGATGAACCTATTTCTATTTTTTGTGACAACATAAGTGTTATTAATATTTAAAGAATCCAGTGATGCATTCAAGATAAAAACATATTCCCATTAGATATCACTTCTTGAGAGAGCAGGTTGCAGATCAACAAGTTAAGATGGAATATATCAGTACTACAGAGTTGATTGTAGATATTTTCACAAAGGCACTACCAAAACACACATTTGAGTATCTATAAGAGAAGTTAGGAGTAATTTCTTTTACTTCTTACCATTGAGGATTAGCATCAGTTGAGGGAGATCTAAGTTTTAGCTCCAGTATTGGCCCTTTTCTATTAATGTTAAAGGGGAATTAAAATAGAAATAGGTACAAGTATAGGTGCAAAAATAGGTATAGGGATTAGGTACATGTTACTATAGTAAGGGGGAGTTACTATATGTTTTTCAGATGGTAGTATGTGTAGGTTTTAGGATGTGGAAGTTTTAATTTGAGGTTGCCATCAATGACAAAGGGGGAGATTATTGGAAATATTGTCATTGATGTCAAAGGTCTAGCATTGGTGATAAAAGCTCCATAGTATTTAATGGTGTTTTTAATATTCATATCTTGTCTAATGTGTGTTAATATTAATGAATATATTTTTAGTTGCATAAAATTCAAAAGAGGGCCCATGGAGAAGTCAAAGAGTCATGGGGTAAAGACAAAAGAGGAATGGGATACATTTTCCCATGAAGAGTCATCTTGAGGAATTCCAAGAGTCATCAAGTGAAGATAAAAGAGGGTATGGTGCATTTTTCCATGAAGAGTCACCTTAAAGAATTTGAAAGGTCACCAAGATAAATACAAAAGAGGAAAGGATGCATTTACTTATGAAGGGTTACCATGTGACTTTTCAAATGCAAGGATACAAAGGGTCATGCAAGGTTGGCACCATTTTCCATGAGGATTGAAGGGTCACAAAGGGTGAATGCCAAAGGTCATTTGAAAAACTATAAATAAAAGCTTGAGAAGCCATTTGTAATATGCAAGAGAGTGCATGGTTTTTTAATTATTTTATAAAATAAAAGAGGAGAGAAAAATAGGAGATATTGTCGATTTATATCATTTGTTGAGTAAGCAACATTGAGAGATAGTTGTGTTTTATACACAAGAGGGTTTGGTTCTCCTATGGGATGGTTCTCATAAATAATTGATGTGTTGGTGCTCAACAAAGGGGTTGGTGCTCTTGAAATCTGGTGCTTGTGAACTTTTTAATTTGAGTTAGTGCTCATTCATATACTTGAGATTATTCTTCATGGTTTTTCCCACTTTGGGTTTCTACGTAAAAATTCTCTCTCTCTCTCTCTCTCTCTCTCTCTCTCTCTCTCTCTCTCTCTCTCTCTCTCTCTCTCTCTCTCTCTCTCTCTCTCTCTCTCTCTCTCTCTCTCTCTCTCTCTCTCTCTCTCTCGTGTGGTGCATGTTATTGTTTTAGTTTTATTGCATATCTTGAATGTGTGATTAAGTGGTTAAATAAAATTAATTAAAAGATATATAATATATTGATTCACCCCCCCTCTCAATATATTTTATGTTCAACACTGACACAGTGATCTAGTTTATGACACTCTGACAAGATTCAATCTTAGTTTCTAGCACTCACATCATACATATTAGGTGTTTTTTAGCTAAGTCTTTATTTACATTATTTATTAATATTTTTATAAAAGTCATAGCTAATCATTGTTGTAACAAACTAGTGGTTGTATTTACTACATATTATTTACATGATTTTGTCTACTTAGCTATTTAACAAGCATAGGATTTATATGTGTTAAGTGTTAGAAAGTTAAAACATTTGGTGAACTTGACCAACTTCAAACATTATTCAAACCCTAGTCCTAGATCTTCTTAGATTTTGTATCCTTTTTGTGTCTATGCTCAAATTTTAGTTCCATAATTTCATATTTGTTTCAAAAAAAAATTATTCTTTTTTAAATTAAAATTCTTTAAAATTTTAAAATATACAAAAACTTGTTTTCATACTTCCCAAAGTACAATGGCAAAATTCAATAACTGATTTGATGAGATTTATAATAAATAATTTTAAGATTTTGTTTCCAGACATTTAGATATGTAGGATGACCTCATCACTATTATTCGGGAAGAAATCTAAAAATAAAAAATGGTCAATATTCAACTCCCCCACCTATAACAAGGCCAACGTAGCTGACACAACCAACAATTATAATTCAACAACCTTCAGTAACAAATACATCTCTTGTGGTTAATTCCTCCACTCTAGATGGTTAATTCATTATGCACAAGGTCCATACTCTACAAGCTAAGGTGTTACATCTTAAGAAGGGAACCATTAGGCCATTGCATGCCTTGGATTCTAAGGTTCTCTTACATACACCTTTGGCACACCACATAGCTTCAACTCCCTTTCCATATGAATTTATGGAACCTAAACTTACATTATATGATGGTAAGGGTGACCCAAACCACCATATCCAAGTTTTTCATGTAGCATGTTTGGACTACGTGTCCAATGATTAATTTCTCATAAAGTTGTTTACATGCAGTTTAAAAGACTATGCCTTATAGTGGTTTTATGACTTATTGAATCAATCTATCATAACATTAAATCCTTTGGAACACATCTTGTTAGAACACTTCTCCATAAATATTTGTGACAAGATCTCATATGCTCAAATTTCATAGTTGAAACAAAATTCAAATGAACCTATTGTAGAGTACATCTTATAATATAAAAATATATTAGCTAAAATGACTAGCCCCACAGTAGACAAATAACTTCAAGACATCTTAAAATAGAGTCATTTATTAGCATTATATGAATATATCTTGTTTAATAAGCTCCCAACATTCACAGATTTGTGCCACATAGTAAAGAAAGAGAGGTCAAGCTTCTATCCATGGGAAAACTAAAATATGCAAATGGATTAGAATCAACTGCTAAAAGTTCAAGTAAACCTACATACAAGGTAAATCCAATTACAACAAGAGAGATAAAAAGGCCATAGTTAACATAGCTTTCAATCCATCTCCTTTCTTGTTTTTATTAGCTCCTCAATGTTGAATACTCACCAGCCTTCTAGAATCACTAGCACAGGTACAATTCTTAGAATGTAATGTCATATCTATCCCTCCCTTAAAAGAGGTAGATATGAAATGGCCTCTTCCACAAGTCTATGATGCTAATTTATTATGTGAGTATCATAGGATACTAGTCCATACAATAAATAGATGCATCAACTTAAAACATAAGATACAAGATTTGATTGAGGATAACATTATTAAAGTGGGATCACCCATAGAGGCACCACAAAATACAAAAAATGGAATCCAAGGCATTAAATATATTCTCAAATCCATTTCCAAATCACATAATTAATGAGGCAAGGAGCACTTTAAGTGTTCACTAAACATATCAGGAACATCCACGTCCAACTTCATATCATACTATTGCAGAGGAGGCACACCTATTACATAAAATCATTGGCATGTACCACACTACAATTCCATCTAGACCACTCATCACCTTCTCAAAGTAGGATATTTTTTATGATGATACAAATTTACATGCACTCTTTATACGAGCCTACATAGATCTTCATCATGTCTAGAGTGTTATGGTTGATAATAGGTTAAGCATTATCATGTGTGATATGAAACTTTTATAGAATTTGGGGTATTTAGAGAAGGATATATTCCCCATAGGCATAGTTATCAATGGATTTAGTGGTCATATTCAAAGATCCATTAGGTAGAATGTGCTTTTATTATAGTTTAGACCAGCTTATGTGGCCACTCAGTTCTTAGTAGTATCTAATGTAGGCATGTCTAATATGTTATTGGGTAGGCCATGCATATAATAACTATACATCATCCCATTTAGTACACATATTCCTAAAACACATACATGAAAATCAAGTACTCAAAGTTTAGGGTCTTCTATATGAGTATCATCTACCTATTCCATGGCCAGTTACATCATAATTACTAGTCACACTTACAACAAAGTTACTAGATATAGCATAGTTATCAGCTATAACTCAAAGCATGGTTTATATTGATACACCATAGATTTTAGTAGATCCACAAACATAGGCAAGATCTCATCCTACAATATCAATATGTACGCATACTCTTCCATGAATAACATTATTAGAGAGACTCCTACATTAGAGATATGTCACATATTTTAGACATCCTTCCTCCACTCAAATTTTTCCAAAATAAGTATTATTGTGTTCTCATGGTTCTCAACATAGAGCACCTATTTCACCTATAGCTTCTTCTACCAAATGGGTTCCTAAGACCCCTACATTTCATAGGACACCATAGTTAGTTTCATAGATTCCTAGTGCCACTACACACATAGATACAAATACATATATAAATCATGTAGTATAACAAATTATGAGATCAAAATTGCCTTTTCACATAACACATACAATCATAGTTCATGTATACACATAATATTTTCACATGTTTATCAATTACTGATGCTTTACATCTTGTAGGAACCCATCATGACTCAATCTCTTTGAGTGCATACCTTAAGGGGTGCACCAAGAAAGGGGTGGGTAGACCTTTGGTGCTTCACAAGATTTTTGTCCCTTATTGCCATATTATTCCCTATCCATTCAGCTCCTAAAACCTTTCCCTAAGCTATCTCTCCTTCTTTGAACATTCCTCTAGTATTTTCCTCTTTCTATCTTTTTTTCCCTTGCTTAGTACCCTTTTTACCTATCTAATAAGGTAGGTCAACCTAGTCAACCTAGCATATTCTAGGGTCATTTTATCTCTTTAGGCCTAATTTCCATCTTGTTGACCTAGCACAAACTTTAGGCATTATCTCGATAATGTTTTAGGTTGACTCGATTGACCTAGCACAATTGACATGTCTAAGAAATTTTTGGTGTAGATACTCCTTTATATACAAGGTCATTTTGGTCATTTTCATATAAATACAATCAAGAGTTATTATTTGCTTGCACTTCTTCACAATTTACTCTTCCACTATTCTACTTCAGGAGTCTTAGCTTAGGTTTATTATTTGTATAATCTTAGTATTGTGTATAGGTCTTGGATGCTTTGGCCTAACAAATTGATCCTTACAAACCATAATAGCCTCTTGTGAAGACCCATTGGGCAAGGGAGAGATTGAGTCATGACAGGTTCACATTCAAGTAAGTATATTCTAGCTTTGTTCTCCTCTCTTTTAGTAGATAGAAGTAGCATAAGTGTTGGGTTAAATAATATTACTCCTCATATTCCATGTATTAGGATGTTACTCATACTTACTTTATATGAAGTTTCTTCTACATCTATTTGATTGTTTTGCATCTAACCCCTTACTTTGTGCCAAGAGCTTTGGTGAGCACTAGATTAGTTTACTTTTTTTGTTATTAGATTAGTTTACTTTCTTGTTTATTATCATAAGTGAATATGCAAACCATAGGAATATTTTATGGTATTTATGTGATTGTGTTAGACTATAGGATTTGGAATCTTTCCTAACATGATGTGTTGTGATAGATGATACAAGAGATCCCTTAATCGGGTCTAGCAGATACTCATATTGGTCATGCTCCTGCTAAACAAGTTTTTACCCTAATCAAAAGTATAGGTTTGATCTATCTTATCCAATTTAGGATTGATTCATGTGCACCATGAAATTATAATTACATACATTCTAGTGAAGCCAATGTGAATCAAACCCTTATAAGTTTTTTTTCACTTATTTTATTCATTTTGTCATCTTTTATATCATATGTTTTGACTTGCTGGATCGATTCTATCAATTCAAAAAAAAAATTATGTATAGGAATAGGCAATTAGATTGACCAGCTTGACATAGCATAGGTTTCTATCACTTTTTAGACTTTTTGTTTAGCCTACTAGTTTGATCAGGTTGACCTAGCACATTTCTAATGACTTTGCAGCAAGTTCCTATTCAAGATTCACAGTGCAGGTTTTAGATTTTAGATTTGAAAATTTGTAGTCCAATAAACTAGGTCAAGTAGGTTGACCTAGCACATTTTTAGACATCCAATTCAGTCTACTTGATTGACTAGGTTGACTTAGCACACTTTTTCAGCTTTTGTAGCAAGTTCCTATCTCACTTGGTCAACTAGCTTGACCTAGCTTTGCAAATTGGACCAGTTCTCTCCAAGGTTATAGGTCATTTATTTGTTCTCTTTTCATTTTCAAAACACCAAGGTTAGTTCTTATTTCTCTATTTCTACTCTGCTCTATACTTTTCTTTCAAAATTACAATTTGTTTATATGTACCAATTGGATTGGCCAATGTTAATTCAATTAATTATGTATTTCATTTTAGTATCTATTTTTCTAGAATATCTATAGGTATACCTTATTTCATTTTTCATCTTATTAACAATCCTTTCCCTTTCCTTATCTACTATGCTACATTGACCAACTTGACTCTGCACTATCTCAAACTATTTTGGCTATTTTTGTTCACTACAGTAGGTTGACTTGGTCGACCTAACACAGTTTGTAGGTCCAATTTTTCCACTAGGTTGACATGGATTTATTTTTTACTTCCCTTACTTTTTAGCTTAGTTCTTCATCCTTTCTAATATGCATCTTATTCATTTCTCTTTGATCAAAATGAGTTCCCCTATCCAAATCTTTTTGGATAGTCTTAATCCATTTATATCCTATATGGGGTGTTCATTTCTCCCTTTCTTTACCTCCTAAGAGCACCATCACTCTTGGGGAACCTCTTCTCCTCCTTCATCTATAAATTGTAACATGGTTCAAATAACACCTCAAGATGATGTTGATGGATCTAATCCTTTTTTAACCTACCAAGAACCTTCTCAAAATCTTCAAACTAATGTGGGAGTGATTGACTCAAATTTATTTAATAATATCACTAATAACTCTTCTTCTAGTATTCCCTCCAACACCAATGTGGTAAATGTTCCTTCCAACACCAACCCACTACCTGATGCAACTCAATTATTAGCCCAAGTGACTCAACAAATGAACATTATGAAAAATTCTAATACCAATCAAATGATGCAACTTCAACAACATTTGATCAATGTGGATAATCAACCTCCAATCATGAATCCTCAAGCTGATCTTAATTACATTCCTCCACCTCTTAGAGATGCCTCAGGTAACATTATTCCTCAACCAATAATGAATAAAAAAAATATTCAAACTATCCAAAATTATCCTTTATCTCCCTTCATTATATATGTTGACATTCGTAACATATCACCAACTATTAAATATGATGGAACTAAAGACCCTACCTCATTTCTTAAATCCTTTGGTAATCTCTACAAAGAATGGATCCAAACTAATACATTTTCCACTACTAAACTCTTAGTCAAAACCTTCACTGGTGATGTACTATAATGGTATAATCAATTACCTCAACATTCTATTTGGAAACTTAAATATTTGGTCAATCCTTTAGTTAAAAAGTTTCAACATAATGATCTTCGTGAAAACTATCTTAGCCATTTCATAAATGCTAAACAATCTCCTAATGAATCAAATCATGAATTTATTAAAAGATGTAAATCCTTAGCTTATAAAGCCAATCATAATATGTCTAATGATAACCTATTCAAACTCTTTATCACAACTTTAACCCCTACTCTTCAATACAAGGTTTGAACATTTGCTCCTCAAACTCTTAATGAAGCTCTTGACCAAGCTAAACGGTAAGATTTTCTTATGAATTAATTTGAACCTAATTATAAAATCCTTAAAAGATCTTTCCAAACATCCAATGGTATCACTAGTAACACTTTTCAAACCAAACTTGGTGTTGCCAAAAATGATGTTCATTCATTATCTCATGTGCCTCTTTTGGTTCATCAAATGAGATAATTTTTACCTCTTTCTAAACCTTTCAGATATCCTAATGCTCCTCCTAAATTGTATGATCCCAATCTCTTTTGATGGTTTCATTATTATGTTAGACATTCTCATGAGTCTTGTAGAGGGTTTTCTAAATGCGATATTTCATACATGATCGGTGATTCATTCAACCATGAAACCATGATTATTAAGCACCGATTAAGCACCGTCATCATGAATACACTAATGCCTTTCAAAAATGATAACCTCTAAAGACTCTACATCTAATAATAATAAAAAATATTCTTCTCATAATTAATATACTTGTAAGTGTGTTTGTGAAATTGATTTTGATTATGATCAATACCTTAAAAACTCTTAATATGTCAATACGGCTAAGGTTAATTATCGTAGGAAGCCAGAACATAAAGATCCTATGACCAAGCCTAAGAAACCTTATTTGGAATAACAATTTATTAAAGATACTACCACTATCAATATTGATTTAGAAGAACCTAAGGAACAACTTCCTCCTTCTGATCCTCCAACCACATCTATTCCTCTAAAGTCTAATTTTCCTTCTTCTAAACCTCATGGTTCCTCTTTTAAATCTCAGTGGAATTTCCTAGAAGAACTTAACTCTATGCCATGTAAAATTCCTCCCATTGAGTTGGTTCACACTTAACCTTATCATTGTAAGTTCCTTATTCAAAAACTCCAAGAGATTTAAGATCCATATTCTTTAAATGAAGAACCACCTTTTATTGATTCTGAACCAGCAAACATTAATACCATTAAATCTATGTGTCCTTCTAAACCTTCAATTGAATTCCTTGAAGAGGACATGATTAATGATGAAATCCTCTTTCACATTAATTATTTGACTATTTTTATCAAGATATCCATTAATACCACCCTTATTTAAAAATTTATAATTGATAAAGATTATGGTATTAATGTGACTTCTTTATAGCTTTTACAACAACTTGGTTATAACAAAATTCATCTTAAACAAACCCATCTTACAATTTTCATGGTTTTGATAAGACTAATCAAAATCCACTTGGTTGTATATGGATTCCCTTAATAATTGATCCTCAGATCATGCAAACCAAACTCATGGTTCTTGATCTTCCTTTATCCTATAACATACTCCTCAGTCATCCATGGACTCATTGAATGAGGTCCATTGATTCTTCTAGTATTCAATGCATTAAATTTATACACAATCAAAAAATTTATAAGCATGAAGCCGATCCCAACCCATGGAGTATCCAATTACCTAATTCTAAATCATAATATCAATAATGTTCCTCTACCTGAGTTCATCAATATGAATCCTAATTTACAAGTTACTCTTACAGATTCTGATGATCATGAGCTTAATGAATTACAACACACTTGCAATACTAATAAATTACCTCCATATATTTTGGATTGACTTTTTCCTTCCCTCTTACCCAGAGATCGTACTTCACCCTCCATGCAATGCTCAAGACCCATCTTTACCTAAAGATGCTTTTGATTGCAATGAATTTAGAGTGGCTAAGTTGTTTCAAGATCCTCTCATCATAACTCCTCAAACATTCAGTAATACTATGATTTCACAATCTGAAGATCCTCCTAAATCCCAAGGATGCATAATTTCTCCCACATATGATGATAACTATATCATGGCCTAAGCTCAATCTAGAGACTTGGATGTCTGAAATTATAGAAAGACCTTAGCCCAAATTCATGATTTCAATCAGGATGTACATACCATTTCTATAGGTCATAACTTAGAACCTGAGGGTTATGTGTCTCCTATTAATCCTCTTCTTATTGATTCTCCTTGGGTGGTAGATCAAATCACACCTTCTAAACTTTTAGAAGTGATTTCATCTTATTTACCTCCTTTGGATTCTCTAATTGAATCTAATTCTTCTCCCATCATCTCTCCATTGACCTCTTCTACTCCATATATTTCTTCTACTCTTAAAATCACACTTGATGCCAAGGAAACTAATGTCTATCAAATACATTATAAATATGATTGACATGGCAATAAAATTTTAGATCTAAAAGTAGATGTGAAATATTGTGGTCCTCTTCCTACCTTTCCTAGTGATGAAGCTATTTTGGAGTTGCTTTACGCTCAAAAAACACAACTCCCAAGATAAAATCATAAACTTGGAAATTTTAAAAATAAAACTCCATGCTTCAATGACTTGTCGCTAGCATTGATCCTAAATCTAATCTAATTTAATCTTTACCTAATGAACAATACCACTTTCAAGATGATAATGCCATGATTATTGAAGAAACAACTCATATCGACTATGGTACTCCATCTTATCCTTGACAAATCATAGTTTCCAAATAACTTTCACCTTCTAAACATGATAAATTTAGACTATTTTTCTATAAGTATCAAGAGGCATTTGCATGGTCTTACCAAGATATGTCTAGCATTGACCCTAGCATAGTGGTCCATAACATCATTACCTATCCTGATGCCAAACCTATGCATCAAAAGAAATGCAAATTTCCTCTTGAAGTTACCAACTTATGCCATAAAGAAATCATCAAAATTATTGATGCTAAATTTATTAAACCTATAGATTATTTTGAATGGGTTTCTAATATTTTTCCTATTCAGAAGAAGGTCACCATGGTCATTAATATTTGCATTGATTTCTACAATCTTAATCTTTCTTATCCTAAAGATAACTTTCCTTTACCTTCAATAGATACATTATCGATTCCATGGCTAGATATGAAATGTTATCTCTTATGAATAGATTTTTAGGATATAATCAGATTCATATAGCTCTCGAGGACCAACATAAGACTAATTTCACCATGTAATGGGGCACCTATTGTTACGTTAAAATGTCCTTCAGTCTTTAAAATGTCAAAGCTACTTACTAATGTGTTATGAATCATCTTTCATGATCTCATCTATAACATCATTGAAACATATGTGGATGATCTTATCACTAAATCCAAGCATCGTACAAATCATCTTTCTAATCTTTCCATCATCTTTGATCATCCCATCAAATATAAATTTAGACTTAATCCTTTCAAATGTGTCTTCAAAGTTACATTTGGAAAATTTTTAGGATTCTTAGTCTATCTCCATGGCATTGATGTTGATCTAGCCAAGATTAATGATATTATCAACATGCCTATCCCTCATCTTATTCTTAACATTCATACCTATTTAGGCAAGCTTGGGGAAATTATATGATTTGTTCTTGAGATGGATTATTGAATTCACTCTATCAACTCCCTTCTCAAGAAAGGTATAGCTTTGAAATGGGTGGATCCATGTTAAAAATCATTTGACAACATGAAAGAGTCATTGCTTCATCCACCTACTCTCTTTCCTCCTAATGATCGACCCTTGATTCTTATACTTCTTCCACAACTATTTCAATTGGAGCAATGCTTACCCAACAAGATGATACAGGTAAGGAGTATGCCATCTATTACATTAGCTAAGGCCTCATCGATTATGAAACACATCATACCAAAGTTGAGTGTGATTCCTCACCATCTATTTTATAGCTAAAAATCTTCATCACTACATGCTTTACCAAACCACCTATGTCATTTTTCATTCCAAACCCCTTCATTACTTCTTCTTCAAATCATTTATTCTATGACAAAGAATTATCAAATGGATAGTTTTACTTATGAAATTTGATCTTTGCATCATCATGCAAAAAGTTATCAAAAGGTAAGTCATAGCTGACTAACTTGTCATAGCTCTCATTCCAACCACTTCTTCACTTCAAGATGACCTTCTCAATGAAAATGTTATTTACATTGAAGGTCTTAATCAAGAAATTTATCTTAAAGATTATTTTCTTAGATTTATTATTGATCTTGAAGCCAATCAATCTAATGAACCTTCCAATCCCTCCAATACTACCAAACTAAAATTAGTTATCAAGGAGCTCCCTAAAATCAATATTGACTTGCATGAGGATACTTTGACCCTTCACTTTGATGGTGATAAATGCCTTCAAGGATCTAGGGTAGGTTACATTCTCACTAGTCCTCTTGGTAAAATAATTCCTTTAGCTTTCCATTTTACATTTGATGTCACCAATAATATGGTTCAGTACAAAGCTCTTATCTTAGGTATGAGAGTTGCTCTTGATCTAGACATATAATATCTTCATGCTTTGGGTGATTCTCAAATCATTTGCCATTAAGTTAGTGGTGCCTATCAATGTAAAAGTGAAAATCTTATTACCTATCATCAAATTGTAACCACTCTTGCCAAGGATTTTACCTATTTTACAATTGAACCTATTCTTAGAGACCAAAATTTCATTGTTGATTCTCTTGCCTCTTCATCTTCTCTTTTTCATACACATAAAGTTATTTTTTATCCTTATTTTATCATACAAATAATCAAATCTTTGTCATCTACTCACCCTCCATATTCCCTTAGCTACCACAATAGGGCTATCATCATTTAACAATGCCCATAGTATCAAGGCATCATCCAATTCTCAGAACATCAAACTTATCCTCCTAACTTGGATTCTTGTGAAAAAATATGTCTTCATAAACAATGTTTCAAATACATATTTAGACATAACATCCTTTATTATTATAATGTCAAAGGTACTTTGTTCCATTTTTTCATGTAATATGAGGTTCATCCTCTACTTGAGCAAGCATATGGGGGCATTTGTGGTGGTCATTGTAGAAAACATGATATAGTACACAAATGCTTATGTATGGGTTACTATTGGCCTACTCTAGAAAAGGATGCTATTGAGTACACTAAAAAGTCTAATACTTGTCAACTTCATGATGACCTCACTCATTTTTTGCTAGTTAAACTTCAATTTATCAAAATTATTGCATAAATTTAATAAAACTCATTAAAAATGGGCATTCAGAGGCGCTTGTGATAGATATTAGGGTTTTATATTACATTCACAATACATTTTTTTAGCATATAGGCTCAGTTATAAAAAATCAAACATAGGTAAATGCAGTGGGAAAATAGTGACTCAAAAAGTAGTACAATTTTACAAAATTTAGACCAAAAGGACATTAGTGCCCAAATGGGGAAAATAACACCACATGATGTTACTATCTAAGATATGGAGCTATTAACTAGTAACCTTAGTTTTAGAACAAACTATATTAGTTACAATAGTATAGCATGTACAATATTGGTTTACACATATTTAGTTATATGATTATCAATTATACTTAGATTCATACTAGTTCAACTCAGATTCAAATTACTTTGCTTAGATTTGGAGCATCATGTATGGCATGATCATTCCCATATTTAGTTCATATGCATAGATGCAGTCTATTACAACTTGGTCTAGAATCCATATACTTAGATATCATATTTGGGGGCATGTGTATGGCACATTGTTTCTATATGCTAAATTAAAACTGGTTGATCAGATAGAATGATGAATTCCATGTCATTCTCTATGTTGTATACACCTATCATCATATTCTAGGTTGTCACCACTTTCATTCCTTACTCCATCTATACTAATTGGCATTCCCAAGTGGCTTAAATCCACCTAATATACCTGAGTGGATACAAAGTCAACATACATAGTTAAATATACTCAGTTAGACATTTACAATACTTCACACAATTAAGTTTCAAATGCATATACTACACATGGGTGGGCAATGATGGATTCAAAATTAGATTGATTTATTGAGCCACCCACACATGAGGATTGAGGAAGCTATCAAATTAGTCCAAGCTATTCATGAATTGATCACTATAGACATGTACACACATAGGTTATCACCAGGTTCATGCATTGGTCCATTTACCCAGCAGGTATTGGAGGATGTTTTAAATATACAAACCTAGCTTCACATACTCAGATCTAGATTCACTTCTTAGATAATTTTGGGTACACTTATGTTTCCTTCATCATATTAATTTTACTTTAATTCATTTCTATAATAAAAGGGGGAATGTAATCACCTGAAAGTGGTGTTTGAGTTTTAAGAGTGCTACTTGAGAGTACATATCCCTAGTTTATCCCTAGAGCCTATTGTCACACTTATCCATATTTCATGTAGGCCACAATCATCCCTAGTAAAATCAAAAGTAGTTATAGACCCTCATTTCCCTATCTTAACCTTTTATGCCTAGTGTTCTACTAGATGGACACTAGCACCAAGGACACTAGTGCCATATGGTACTAGTGTCCACAAAATGATGCTAATGTCCTTTGCCATAACTTTCCTAAATGAATATCTTTTCAAAAAAAACCTTATATGGTAGGTCTATACATATTGTATCACCTGTACAAGTAAAAAAATGGTATAAATACATGACTTTTAGCCCTTTATCCACTAGATGGAAATAAATTGTAGAATACACATTCAAACATGAAACAATTTGAGCACAATTAAGGTTATCAATATATATTCTACCTTACTTATGCATACTACCATATATAACATCCCTAAGCTCATATTTTTCAAGTTTCTAGTCTCAAGTGAATTCAAGGCACTCAAGGCCACTATCATACTAGCATCACTTGCACTTGCACCAACACTTAGGTGGGGAGAACTACATTAGCATTGATCCCTCCTCAGAGTATTGGTATGTAGGAAACTCCTTTCATAGATGGGTATTGAGGATGTCCAACCTTTCCTACTAATGAGCACACTTTTCATATCCTACCCTAATTTTATGGAGGATTAGGGTTTTCATAATAAATAAATCATTTTATTAATAATATAGGCTTCCATAATTCATGCACATAGGAATATAACCCATAGATCCACACATAAGTGCACTTATAATTTCAAAATAGTCCTTCATAAAGGATACTACCACCAATATTAGGGAACTACTACCACTTTACCAATAATGGTGTTACTCTCTAATTTTGGTACTACTATTCAAGAGGGGTTCTAACATAGGGATCTAGTTTATGACACTTAGGCTAGCTTTCATCTTAGTTTCTTGCACTCAGATTATCTATATCAGGTGTTTTCCAACTAACTCTTTATTTTCACTATTTATTACTATTTTTATAAAAATCAAATCTATTCAATGATGTAACCAATTAGTGGTTGTATTTACTACATATTATTTCCCTAATTTATTCTACTCATCTCTTTAAAAACACAATATTTGCATGTGCTAAGTCCTAAAATTTTAAAACATTAGTACTAACTTCAAGATCTTCAAATTAAGGAATTAATTTTATGTTACCTTGATTAATGAGAGATCCTAAAGAGTTATAAAAAAAACTTTAGACTAGATAATATGAACATTATATCTAATGGTATCCTAGAGGGATTGATATAACTCATAAGGAAACCCATCAACTCTTGGGGATTTGTCAATGGCTATCTGCATAATAATTTCCTTAAGATCATTTAATCTAAGTAGTATATTACAAGAAACTCTCTAATATTTAGAGAGCTTACATAAGACAACTCAAAGGAATTGAGAGAGAAACTTCATGATCAAGAGAGGTGGGATGAGCAACAAAAACACCATGATAGTGATGCACAAAAGCTTGAAAGATGTTAGGTAATTGTGTAGATCTTGTTGAATCACATCTAATGGTTTTGATTTTGTTTGTAGTTTTGTTTAGACTAAATAAGAGAGAAGAATTATTTGGTCACTTTATCTAAAAATTTTAAATAATGCATTCACACTCTATGTTGTGATCCTTTGGCCTTCTAATCCTTGATTGATTAGAATTTAAGCCTATAGAAGATGGATAAAAAGAGAGGTTTTTAGATCCTATGAAACCCTAATGTATTCATGGTTTGTAGCATGATGCATATGTTGTTTAAATATATAATCTTATTTTTCATATATTCAAATAAAATTTCTGGTGTGAGCTATGGCACCATCCCACGAATCAATCCAACTAGTATCCCCAATGGGTCTAGGATTCAAGTTCTAGATTTAAATGATATGCCCAATAATCCACTCATGTTTGAGATGGGTAGTGTTGAGGTAAAAATGAAAATTATGGTATTTAACTTGGGGGTAGTCCATTCAAAAAAAATGAAAATAGGGTAATGATCAGGCAAGAAAGTTTTTGGGATCATAGCTATAGTTTGATCACGTATAGGATCAAAGAATAAAATGTCTTGTTCTACTAGTAAAGCATGATCAAGATGCATAAGCACTCAATCTTCTTCATGGTGAAAATTAGACTAGGTAAACCAAGGATAATTTGACTTAGTCCTCTAGCCATGGTTGGGATCAAAAACACTAAGTTTGTTACACATGTAGAACCATGCATCTCACTTCTCTTCACACCATTGCATGAGGAGACATCCTTGTTTGTTTTAAGCAAACTAGACCATGTTTAAGTTGCCATATAGGATCCTATGGGAATCTAGCATAGAATATGACAACCATATATATATATTAAGGTGCATTTCATAGCATCATTAGACACATAAATGTTTTCAAGACCATTGATGTGATTATCAAATTATAAAATAGTGCAGGCCACTTGATGGGTGGATTTGGAACCCAAGAAATAATATTTTGAGAAAGATCAGGCACCAAAAGAGTGATAACACCACCATAGATGGAATAATGATATGTAACTTAAAAAAGGGACCTAAACAAGATATTTTAAGCAATTTTCTAAATGAGGAAATTATAAATATTAACTTCTTGTGTGTAGAAAAAATTCATTTTAAATAAATTCTTACAATTGTTCCTAACCATATACTTGTCAATTCAGTGAGACCTCTAAAATTCCATGAGTAAAATATCATTTGGAAACATCAATATTCATATCATTCCCCTCTATAAGGTTTGATAGGACTATAAACACATTGAAATATGAATCAAGTAGGATAAACTCTCCTAGCTTGACAAATTATCTTTTAGGTGGCACATAGTCATTATCTACTGAAGGTGAGGAGATACAATAATGCCACATAATATATTTGTGGTTGAGAGTCATTAGACTAATCTCATATTCTAAAAATGTTTTCCTTGAATGGAGATATGAAGATGGATCCTTAGGAGTATTATATGGGGAGGAGAAAAAATTGGAGAACACTTGAGGTGAATAGAAGATAGGAGGTGCATGTTTAACTTGTGTAGGTGTAGGTATCTTACCAATAGAGAGTGATGAGCTCAGACCCCATGTGGTATGATAGACAACTAATTGAGGTTTATCATTACCATGGGCCATATTATTTTTCTTATTATATATTGTCATCCACACATTAGAATTCCCATTATCGAGTTTTGAGTCAGACCTACTTTTTTCATGAGGAGTAGAATGAGTAGGGACCATTAGTGGGCATTCTCAAATCATATGGTCCAAATCCTAACACTAAAAATAAGTGTTCAGGAGGTTAATATACAACACACATTTTTTTAATTGATTATTTCCCACTTCTATCTCAATGGACTCCTCAAGGTCTTTGGCTACGTCTATTTCCACATAGACCCTTCTATGAGGATGTGTTGCATAGAAATTTTGTTGTTCATGGTAGATAAAACACCCTAGAGGCTTAATAAGCTGGTCAAAAAAATTCAATGGAGAGAGAGGCAAGCCCAAAAATTCTATCCAAACTAGGATTTTAAGTTTGGCTTGTTTTGAGACCTAAAATGATTAGGTTAAAAGAGAAAATCCACCAACATTTTATGGATAAACTATGAGCCATGGCTTATAATAGCTTTTTAGTATTTAGGGTTACTAAAATGAAATAGGAAAAAATGCTTGGTAATGTTTTTAAATCCTTATATTTTCACACCATGGCCTTGCCAATGGTTTGGAATCACTACTTTAACAGGCTCTCTACTCAACACACAAAATAAGAGACCAAGGTAAAAATTTCAAAATAATTATAGGATTTATCAAACTCTAATAAATCCAAAACATTAGGTAAATGGGTGTCTTAGTCAAAACCAATACCTCATGATAGACCTATAGGAAAAACTTCCAAACTTATTTTGGTGACATTACTTCTTAGGCACCCACTAGTTATCCCTGCCTCAAACAATATAGGAATGATGGTGACAACCATTCAATAAATGGTAAGTAGCACTACCTAAATCATGGAATGTCATCCTATCTTAGCACAATAAATGTGCTATCAAAATATAATTAATCCTACCTATATTTATGGTATATTTATGGTATGACAGATGGGGAGGAAACCCTAAAATCATGTAGACATCTAACACTTTGTATGTATCTACCATAATTGTTATATTGATTATTACATGGCTTCACTAGAATTTTTATTCTAAATCAAATGCAATATAACTAATTTTATTCATTCATTAGAAACTTCTATCTCATATGATATATATACCCATATCCTATTATAACTTTCTAATTATGTTTGTCAAAGGCATACCTAAAGGTGGAAGACACTTTTCTCTATGTTTATTCCTAGTAATAGCATAGAAAAACCTTTTTTCCTCAGATGAGAGTGTATCATGTTCACATTTCACATTGTCTTCTCCTTAATTACTTTCACTAAAATTTGTTAATCCCTAGTATTATTTTATATTGAAATTATACATTTTTTGCAAAATATTCCCCTTGTTGTTTCTATGAGAGTTTCATTTAATATGGTTAATCTTTTAACACAAAAAACAAATAATAGCCTATTTAAGTTTTATATGCTCTTGGCTTGGATTTTGGTTTCCACCCTAATAGCCTCCCTATTTTCAAGGTGATATAAACCCTTGTTGTTTATTAGAATATCCTAAATATTGAATCTAATGGGAATGATATGCTTAATTTTATTGATTTTGAATATAAGGATGATCCCACCATGGTGTAGACTATGTTGTTGAGGGACTCCATCCACTTTTGTGTTACTAAATAAAAATCTTGAAATAATGCATATAGTTCTGGTAAACGAGACTATTATGCAATAATTGAAAATAAGTTTTTAGTATTTCCATTATTTAACCATTGAATATAGATGCAATTACTATCATATTGGTTATGGTATTTACAATAACTATAGAATACACTTAATAATTATAACATATACTAATTTGTTAAATGATAATTTATAGTTGCATCTTCTATAGTGTCACATATTTTGTAGAAATATATTTTAATCAAAGGGAATTCATTTTAGTGGTGTCCCTCTTGTACACACTCAATGCACCATAAAGATAACCTTGATTTATTCCCCTCTTATAATTCATCCATCCTATGCAATACAACATCCAAATTAGCATTAATGTTTTTAATGTTAGATAGGTATTACCACACTCCTCTATGTACTTGACTCTTATCATGGATTCTCTTATCTTGGGTTTTTTGTATACTAATATTTGGATATATAAAATTGAGTATTGGTTCACACTCCCTTGACAAACATATTCACTTTAATTATAACTTGAACTAAAAAATCACCCTACTGATCATGTAAAAAAAATGGTAATCATAATCCCATATGGATTCTCTATGCTTTTATCTAATTTTATTCAAATCCTAAATAATGTTTATGATAAAATGTTCACCTTGACTTCCCATATCAATTATATTTTTGTCTTTTTTTTAGGGTCATATCTAAATTATTATTCTTTAAAAATTAACTATAGATTTTGACCACTCAAATATACAATATTTTCATAGTTATATTTAGGCTCATGCATTCCACCCTTATCTTGCCACTTAATTTTTAAAGACAATAAGTAATACTCTAATTCAGTTTACTGATCATACGACATTAAATTATATATATATATATATATATATATATATATATATATATATATATATATATATATATATATATATATATATATATATATATATATATATATATATATATATATATATATATATTACAGTTAGTGACATGTTTCCTACAATTGGGAAAGTTACTTTTAGTTTGAATTATGATTGCATTCATATTTGTGAACTAGTTGCAATAGTGTTTGGTATACTAAGAATAATGAAATCAAATGTTTTGATAGATTCACCTCTAATTTCCTTCTCACGCATGTCTAGTATTTTTTAAACTTCTTAAAATGACATATTATTAATCGTTAAATATATGAATACATAAAGTCTACTATTATCAATGATTAAATTAGACATAGTGTATATGCCCCATGGATTGAATGAACCACACATGGAGTGTCAATCATGACCACCCTTAAACCTATCCTGGACTTGTGTTTTACCATTTATTCTTGGAAATATTAATATTTGCATTCTAAATACAATTTATAAATATGTATATGATCACTAAATCTATTGCTAATTTGATATAACTACCCTTCAACAACCTCTTCATTATCTCTCCATTCTATTTCCTCAAATCTTTCTAGTTCACTTTTCAATTCCTAGTCAATCTCTATGTTTTATTTGATTCCTTGGTAACCTTTAATCTCTTTAGGCTCTCTTTGAATTTAAAACTTAGTTTCTTCTTTTCAAGGTCTAATTTCTCCCATTCTCTTTGCATTTTCATTTATACTCCTAATTTTAGTTACATTTAGCCCTTTGTCTTCTACAACATTTTTCTTGTTCCATCTTTTCTATTATTTTGGCTCATTTTAAAGCCATCAAATTATTTTATCATCTTGCTTCTGTAATTTATCCATTCTCTAGGTTTTGGGTAATATTCCTTGGTTCATATATTCTTCTTTTAGATCCATTTAGTTCACATCCTAGTAGTTCCCCACATGACTACTCCATGGTGTCTAGAATTGGCACCATGGCATTTTAAGAAAGGGACATTTTTAAAAAACATAGGGAGTCACTTAAAACATTTTCCTATGATCCATATAATAAATAAATCATATGCATATTAAAATATAATGTACCCTTGCATGGTATATTTAGTATTATACCTATCAATTTTAGCCTTGATCCAATGGATAATTTCATCGATCTATTTAGAATCTAGGTTGAACAACTATTCAAAATATTATTCACTCCAAATGAAGTGTTCTATTTTTTGAGGTCTAACGAAATAGTATTCGACTCTATATAGACATGATGTTAGGAACTCAATAAATTCACACCATACAATTTCATATATTTCTCCATGAATATGAGTATAAATAATATCCACTATATAAAATAATATTATTACAACTTCTTCCTTTATGAATTTATGTATCCTCAATTCTATCCAACTCTCAAGGTCCCTTTGACTAGGTAACCATTTTAACATATTCTGGTATAGAAAATAGAACCATTGTTAGCAATGGTCATTATAATCTCTCAAAAGGATATGCTAGGTGTTTTAGTCTTTAATTTATGTGATAGGACATCAAAATATTATAGTAATATCATTATACACAACTTTTTTCTTGTTTGGTACATCAATATCTTCACTCATTATCATTGCCATTATTTTTATTAATCAGATTGAAATGTTATAAAAAGATACCTTTATTCAAAGTGAAAGATATAATCAACACAATGTAGATTTATATATAATTTAGGATAAATCTTATAGAGTAATAAGATGCTCAAACTATTTCCTATACCAGATATTTCCTTTTACAAATGCAGGGTATATACAGACTATGAAGAGACTATCACTCTTCATATTCTTCACCTTCTATTTCCTATTATAAAGTATCTAAGGTACCCATTACAAATTCCATGTGTTTCATATAATTATATGAAAATTTTCAAACGTTCATGCTTGCTTTAGATTATGATTTATGCTAGTTTACAAAATATGTATCCTCTTCTCACCCATGAGACAATAAAATGTTCAATATTTTCAGAGTCTTATGCACCATTAGATTTTCATCTTTAAATATAAAATATTAAATAAAACATAAATAATTTGGGGCCATGATTACATCTATCATTTGTGTCTTATTTTATATTCCAATATTTGGGATGATTAGCTAAGGTACGTTGAGAAACATGAACTTAGTATCTTAGATCGATTTATTACGATTTCAATATTTATAAAGATTTATGGAAAAAAGTCTATTCATATTTCCCAACCTGAAAGAATGACCCCTTTTCTGAGATATAAGTTTAAATGTGAAATTTGGGTTGAAACATTTCATACACTTTCTCCAAATTGAGTTTGTTGGCCTTATAGATAAACCACCAATTTACTATAGCCTATTTCAATGCATAGTTTAGTGAACTAACTCACATCTTTATATCTGGATATGATTCTCCATCATATGAAGGTACTCAACTAGATATTATATAGAAAAATAATGAGGTATTTGTCTTTAATATCACTATGAAATGAATTAATCCTATGAACATCTAAATAACCATTAATTTAGGAATCTGATTCCCATGGTATGTTACTTTCTAAAGTGGAAATATATTTCAATAGAAGCTAACTGATAGATGTGGTCAATATATGATCATGTAGGAAAGTAAATAGAATATGACTTATACTCTTCTATTAGAACTAAGGACATTCCCAAAGTTTTTGGACTGGTCACACTTATGATTGTTCTATTTTATGTAGCATTGTTCTCTCTTGTGCAAGCTACAAAAAGTAATGAAAATATCTACATTATAGGGATTCTAGTTTAGCCTATGTATTAATTTTGATGGAACTATCATCCCTATATGTATATGTATAATATATGATTCCTTTGGTATCATGTATGATTTCTCTCAAATTTAATGAAATATATGATAATAATAGCATTTCCCTAGTGGGCTTCCAATTGGATATATACTGTTTTAATGGTCATGTGATCATCATAGGCCCATTTTTTCCAACTAAATTATGATAATTAATATCATCTTTATTTCAATCACCTCAAAATCCCCAAGAAAATTTATTTCAACCACATTTATCACCTTTATCTAATAGGTTTGACTTGACCATATTTTATCAAACTGAGAGTAATAAGACTCTAACTTAGATTCATCCTTCCAATAGCTTCACAAGTGGATATTGGAAAAATATTTACACTGATCTATAACTAATAAATAGTAGTAATAAATTCATATCATTTGATTTTAATGACTATTTTTTCATCTTCAACCTAGGTATTCCTAGTTATGACATACCAAACCACTCACTCTATTCTTTGTTTTCCTCTTTGTGCACAATATAACAAATTCTAAAATAAATCTGTAATATTTTTTCAAATATCTTGGTTTTTTGGGGGGTACTCATAAGTTTTAGTATGTGTGTCAAATTTGTGACTATTCCCTCTTATTGAGAGATTCAAATGATATTTCCTTACATTTTGGCATCAATTGTCACATGATCTCTTTAACTAACATTTTTATTTTGAATTGACTACAATAACTAAGGTGATGCATTCATTAGGACCTTATCTCTGATAGGATATAGATACATTATTTATTTTAACATTCTAATTATGTTTTATAAAGGCATCCCTAAATATGGAATATCTTTTTCTATATGTTTGTTCCTATTAACAACTTAGATAAAATATTAATTCATCATATGAGAGTATACCATGTTCACCTTTCGTGTTATATTTTCTTTCCTTGATTTCATTTAAATTAATTAATCTTTAGTAGTGTTTTTTCTTGCATTTCTATAATTTACATAAATTTTACCTTTTCTAGTTTCAAGGATAGTTCTGTTTAATATGGTTAATCTCTCCAAACAAATAAAAATATATAACTTGTCGAATTTTTCTATTCTCTTACCTTAATTTTTTGTTGCCTCCCTTATAACCTCCCTATATTCAAGTTGATCTCAAAACTTTCTATTGATTATAATATTTTACTTTTTTTTTTTAATGGGAAGGAGGTGGTGAATTTATTTGATATTGAGGAGTAGGATGAGTCCACTATGGTGTAGACTATATTGCTAAGTGACCCCATCAATCTTATGCTACTAAGTCGACATACTTAGTAAATGCGTGAAATATTTTGTTTATTGATTTCCTACTTTAGCTCTTGAATATCCTTACAATTATTATCATCCTAGTTACAAGATTTATAAGAATTACATAATACACTTCCTAATTATTACACATACTACTTTAGTAAATGAAAATTTGGAGTTGCATCTCATATAATGTGACATACTTTTAATAATATACTTTAATCTTAGGTATTTCATTCTAGTGTTGTACCTCTTTTACACACTCAATGCAACATATAGACAACCTTGGTTTCTTTCCCTCTTAGAATATAACCATCCTGTGCAATATATCACATCCAATTTGGTATCAAGTTTTTTTGTGAGTTAAAGTGGTATTCTCCACACTCTTTTATCTATTCGAATATTATCATGACTACCTTTGCTACAATTTTTTTTTAAATAAGTGTGGGATATATCAAACTGAATATTTTTTCACTCCCTCGACAAACAAATCAACTTTTTTTTAATCCTAAAATTAAAAATTCACCCATTTGATAACATCAAAAAACTAGCGATCATAATTCCAAATGGATTTTCTATGTTTTTGTATAATTTATTTCAAATCCTAAATGATTTGGATGAAAAAAAAATCATATTGAATTACCATATCAATTAATCTTTGGGCTCGGGTAGGGGCCCTAGCCTAGTTGGCTAAGTATTTCCACTATGGCTCTGTTGGTCTCAAGTTCTAGTCTCCCCTCGCCCCGTGGTACCGATATTAGGCGTGTCTAGCTAGCACCGTCGGTCACATTAAAAAGTTTACCAGGCTTAAAAATATATATATATTTGGTCTTTTTTAGGGTCATATTAATATCTATTCTTAACAATGAACTATATAGCTCAACCAGTCAAAGATATTAAAGGATCATAATTTTTTTCCAAATGTGTTACACCCTTAAGCTATAACTTCATTTCTTAGGTCAATAAGTACTCATTTGAGTTAGGTGACCCATAAGATGACATCAATGTAATAAAATATCATCAGACAAGTAGTGACATGTTTCCTATAATTGGGATACTTATAATTTGTTTGAATGATGATTTGATTGATATATGTGAACTAGCTATAATGGTTCCTTGTATACTAAGAGTATTGAAATAAATTTTTGTGTTATCTTCACCTCCAATTTCATTCTTATGTATGTCTAATGTTTTTAAACTTCTTCAAACAACTTCTCATTTACTATTGAATTTTTAAATACATGCATTTTAATATTCTCAGTGATTAAAGTAGGCATAGGTGATGTGTGCCCTATATTGAATCAACCAGACCTAGAGTGTCTATCATGACCACCTTTGAACCTAGACTAAACTTTTGTTTCATCATTTCTATATAGACATGATGCGAGCAACTCAATAAAATTGCACTATATAATTTCATATATTTCTCGTAGAAATAATATCCTCCATATAAAATCATATTACTACAACTTCTTCCTTTATAAATTTATGTATCTTCTATTCTATCCAAATCTTAAGGTCCCTTTGACTGGGTAACCATTTTAGCATATTCAGGTATAGAAAATAGAACCATTATTAAGAATGGTCCTTGGAATCTCTCAAAAGGATATGTTAGGTGTTGTAGTCTTTAAATTATGTTATAGAACATCAAAATAGTATAGTAATTATAGACACACATTAATATAAATACATTTTGATATCATTATACACAAAACTTTCGTCTTGTTTGGTACATAAACATCTCACTCTTTATCATTGTCATTATTTTTATTAATCAAACTAAAACATTATAGGAGGATACCTTTATTAAAAAGAAATATATAATCAAAACAAAAAAGATTTATATATAATTTAGGATAAATTATATAGAGTAATAAAAATTATCAAACTATTTCTAAGAAATCTTACAAAATATTTACTTTTACAAATGCAAGGTATATATGGACTATGAATAGACTATCACTCTTCTTATTCTTCACATTCTATTTCTTGTTATAAAGTATCTGAGGTATCCATTACAAATTCTATGTGTTTTGTATAATTATATGAAAATGTTTGAACTCTCGTGCTTGCTTTAGATTATGATTTATGCTAGTTCACAAAATATATATCCTCTTCTCAAGCATGAGACAATAAAATGTTCAATATTTTTAGATTCATATGCACCATTATATTTTCATCTTTAAATCGAAAATCTTAAATAAAACACAAGTAATTTTGAGCCATAACTACATCTATCATTTGTGTCTTGTTTTATTTGTCAATATTTGGGATGATGAGTGTTGGCCCCAAATTTTGGCTAAGTATTATCCATTTTGGCATGGTACTACCACGACACAGAAGGACCATAGCACATAAATACTATGGTATAGAACTTGTTGGGCAAAGAAGCATCGTGGCATAGAACTTGCAGGGTGTGAGAGGACAAAGATGTAGAAGCCCTAGCATGAGAGGACCTAATTAAAGAAGAATTAGTCATGAGGAACTTGAGAACATAAGAATGAGAATTGAAGTGAAATAATTTGGGAGAGTGTGGGAAATGGGAGTAGTTAAGAAGCATTTCATATGGGACACCTATCCCTTATCGATTAGAATTTTTATACCAAATGCAATAATATGAATATATGGCAACAAGAATCCAGCATAGTATGAGTATATAGGGGGCACAAAGGCATGGGTCCTTAGGCAAAGCTAGTTGATTAAGATCCATGACTCTTAGTATATTGATATTCCATTGGTTATTTATTCTTACCATTAATGATGTAAAAACTTGGTCAAGGATAAACAAGTATAAATACCCCTATTGTATTGGATGTATGATGATTAATTTATGAATGTTCACACTTAATATATGAATTATGAACATTACATAATTTTTTTGTGTTCATGATAACTGAATGTGTTGTGTTAAGTTGAGAAGTAATAACTAGAGCTTAGTATGGAATCTAACCTACATTTTATTTTTATAAAGTAACCACACTAACTAATTATGGTGATAGTCTATGTAATCATGGTGACCGAAGCTTGGAAACACTAGAATCAAGTAGTTTATTTTGTTTTTTTGTGTAGTATCTATTTAAATACATAAAAGGAAGGATATGACTAATTAAATAACACTAAGCAACAACACCTATGGGAACTAGTATTCAATTGCATGCTTCAAATTGAATGTGTTGTGTTAAGTTGAGAAGTAATAACTAGATCTTAGTATGGAACCTAACCTACATTTTATTTTTCTAAAGTAACCACGTTAACTAATTATGGCAATAGTCTATGTAATCATGGTGATTGAAGCTTGGAAACACTAGAATCAAGTGGTTTATTTTTTACTTTTATGTAGTATCTATTTAAATACATAAAAGGAAGAATATGACTAAGGAAATAACATTAAGCAACAAAACCTATGGGAACTAGTCTTTAACTGCATGCTTCAGATGATCATGCAAGACCATGGTCTTGTATGAAAGGGTGAGTGTACTAGCTCATTGGGTTATACTCCAGCACTGAAGCTATAATAACAATAAAAAAACCCAACATTTTAGTTCCATTATTTATACCTGAAGCACTTTCTACTTAGTCATGGAAAATGTTTGAGCGCATTACTCTTGAGAATATAGAATAATGGAATACTGAAGTTGAAGATAAATTTGTAGTTCCCTACCTTGAACCAATATTTTCCATATGGTAGTGGGTAGAGCATAATCTATATAGTGTATTATATGAAACTTTATTTACTAATATCTCATTTACTTTGTACACTTGGATCTTTGCATATGCTCAAGAATGGTCCTGAAACCTTGGGAGAAGACAATCTTGGACCCTAGAGAGATAAAGAGATTTTACATGACTTAGAATCCCATGGACTAAAGGTGTTAACATTTGGTGGAAAGGATTTTTGAATAGCTACATTATAAATTATGTTGTAACCACCTATTCATGTCTTAAAGAAGCCAAGTTCTAGTTCCTCTAAGACCCATGTGGCTGTTACATTAGACATCTCACTTTAGAAATCAAGAAGTTATTCATTGATTTAGGACTTGAGACTATGCCAATGGAGAGATAAATCCTTCTATGCATGAGTCATACATTTGGGAGGGGAGTAGAGAAGAGTTGGTAAAATATTATGGGTTCAGAATGGTAGCTAGTCAGTGAGTATTATAGAAATGGAAGTATGATGAAGCTTAGTAAAGGATTATAGGAGTCAATGGTGTGGGAAGGGACCAAAAAAACACATGAAGTGTTGTTAGGATATGTAAGTAAGTAGAGACACACAAAGAGGACCCTGTCACTTTTGAGCCATGCCTTATGCTACTAATATCATATGAAAGAGAAACTAGATGGATGGAAGGAACCAAAGAACCAAGTTGGAACCAACCAAGCTCCCCCACCATAGTGCACACTCATGCTCTTAAATTAGATTAAGTATACATATATAAATGGAAAACAAATAGTGTGGAATCAGAGACTAAGCCAATAAGGGATACTAAAACTAAGTTATTTGACACACGTATAGACTTAACACTTTCCTTCCCTATTCAAGGGAATTCTATGGCATAATTTGGGCCACCTAGAGGGCTTGACCCTTAAAGTGGAAAAAATATAGGGCCAAGTTTGGTTACTCACTAGAATATTTCACCCCATATCATGAGTGTTACTATTGGAGGTGTTGGAGGTAGACTAGGTGGAGGCACAGGAGGGGGTAATGGACTTCACCCTCATGGGATAGGGGATGAAGGTTCTCAATAACCACCAGTTTAGGAAACTCATCCAATAATGGTGTATTATGAAATGATGCTTCACTTACTCGAGGTGTGGAGAATGCAGCTGAGCACATCCATAAATGTGAACTTATTTAGAGGGCACAAGGCATCACCTCTTTTGAGCGTAAATCCACAATTTGTAACTAAATTTTTAAAATGCACACACAAATGGTATATAAATTTCAACACTAAAAAATCTATCATCAACTATGATCAACTTAAAACTATGTTTCTTTAGGGGTTTTACATTCTATAATTTGAACAATAAAGCATAATCACACTGAAGGACATAAAATAAGAACTTACTAAAAGTGTGAGAGAGTATGACGTAAGGTTTTAAATTATTTTTTAAAAGTTGTCCTTCAAAATAAATGTTGTGCAACACACACAATGGTTCATGGGAGGATTTTTACTACCCTTCTGATGAACATTATCTCAAAGGACTTTCACTAGCCCACATGAAGCCTTAGAAGCTGCCCTGTATGCTGAAGCCATTAGAAGTATCAATATAAAGGATTATTTCATTCATGGAGGATCAAATAGATTTAATAGAATCATATTTTGAAAAATTAAGTGTAAATAATTCATATGATACTCATAGTGGTCTCTTGTGCACTGAATGTGAATCTAAAGGTCACACCTAAAGTAATTGCCCATGAAAGAACATCCACAGTGTATTAAAGTAGTCATGTGAAATCTATCATGAAGAACATGATGTAGGTTCTTTCCCTCTTTTACAATGAGCAACACACTCAAATATGTTTGATTATTATAAGATATGTGATGCTTATACTCATGCAACTAATGACTGTCAATTGATTAGTGACATACATGAAGCATGACCGTGTGATACACACCAGACTTCCATAGCCAATAACCAAGATAATGGTGGATATCAAGGTCAAAGATGAGGATAAGGATGTGGTCATTTCCTTCTTAGAACATGTTACAAATGTGGATCCCTAAACCACTACCAAAGAGATTATTGAGACTACCCTACATGTGTTTTATGTAAAAAAGACCATCAGCTAAAAGAGTGCCATAACTTATACACAAATATCACTAAGGAGAAAAATGAAAAGGGTATCATCATGATATGAGTTGCGAAACCACATTGGTGTGCATGTTCATGCACCCCAACTATTCAAAAAATGAATATTACCATGTGCAATAGAGGACAATCTTAATCTATCTCAAATTCTATTGAAAAATTTTAGTGTGAAAAACCAAAAGCAAGAAAGTGTCCTAATGCTCAGAAGCAAAAGGATGTCCTCCTAGATATGATGGCATTGGTATGAGAAATCCAAGGAGAGATATAATTCCTTAAAGACAAAGAATTAATGTATCATGCTAATGTGTAAAGGACAACTAAACCATAAAATGTGGCACATGATGACTTGTAGGAAATGTGTAAGTGCATGTTGGATGAGGGCATTGTCCCATAGCTAAGTGTTTATCTTAAGAATCAAACATAAGTGCCCCATGATGCTCAACCAAAAGTCACTCAACAAGCTAAGGATCATCTCCTAAATCATTCTCAGAGGTAGCACACTCATATTCCCTTTTACCCTTTAGAAGATAGAGAGATACTAATCAATGTTGCCATCGATGGATGGGTAATTTGGGACATATTGGTTGACATTGGTGTATAAGTGAATGTCCTCACCAAAGATGCCTGGTGAAAAATGACTAGTCCAACATTGCATCCATCACCTCACATGTTTTTCATGGCTAACAAGACATGTGCTTTACTGATAGGTGTCCTCAAGAATGACATAGTTGATATACTTGGAGTACCCTTCAAGGCAAATTTTGAGATTCTTGAATTAGCTAAGGTAGATGACTTCCCAATTCTATTTGGATGGCCCTAGTGCTATGAAAATAATGTAGATTTGAGTTTTAAGAAGTGGTATATTAGTTTTAAAAACATTGACTAGAGTGTTGTAATTGCCTTGGATCAAACATAAAGGCCCCATTATTTAGAACTCATTAATGTGGAAGAATATATTAACCACAGCTATAAAGTCACTGCCAAATATGATGAACAAAGGGATCCAACTCTAGATGGAATTCTCATATGATTAGACACTTAGTCCCTGTTTGACACTATAATTAATGCTTGTAATTTTTGGGCACATAGCAATTATGACCTCACTGGATGAGTGTGTAGTGTAATTGGAAATAGGGAGACCATTCCATGTTAGTTTCATAAACATCACATGTTTGTGTGCCTTATCATCAATCAAGTCATGAGGGGACCAATCATAGAGGCACTACTTGAAAATCTTGATGAGGCTCCATGGTTCCATGGATAAATGGAGATATGTGACTTCATAAAGTTCCTTGAAGAATTTTATGACACTAAAACTAATTGTATGAGGTCATTATTTCATCTTTTAGATGGTACAGCTACAAGATGGGGGTGAACCCATCATGAGAAACTCCTTCATTAGGACAAAGTACACTCTACCTTGCATCACTAGTTCCATCATGACAATAAAGTTAAGGGAGCAATTAGCGATATTAGAGTACTACCACTAGAACCCCATACAGAAGTTTGTGAGCAAATGTGAAGAAATGAAGAGTCATACCTACTAGAGTATTTATGGGTGCATGCATTTTATGTAACTTTTCATACCTGGGCAAGGTCTTAGTATTTTCTTGAATAATGAACCATGGGACCCCAATTTTGGCATCTCTTGAAGGAAAACATGAAATCAGCCCTATTTTATTCTTCTCCAAGAATGGATTTATGTCTTACCCTCCAAGCCATATGTGAATAAATTATTGGTGACCTAAATCCCATTGAATATCGTCTAAGTATTATCCATCATGTTCTTAAACAACCTCTACATCTCTTCAATGAATCATCAACACAAGTTATCTCCATGTTAGAACTAGTCCTTCATCAAGATCGGTGTGAATAAATATGTTTAGGTAAACAAAAGCTAGTTTTTCACCTAGAAGAAGGTGAAGGATCCAATCTACTTGACCCTTTGATAACCCATTTGGATGTCCATACAGACTATGGCACATGATTTTTTCATGATATGGGCACCAATTTAGACAACCCCTATAATGGGACCATTTACAGTATTTAGTGTAACATAGACATGAAGCAAGACCAAAGATGGCTATGGTAAGAAATTACTAGACTAAAATGGAGACTCCAAAAATATTTGAGTTGTTAAATGAATATTAGGATGTCTTTCTAAGAAATTATAGTGAAATGAAGGGATTCCATCCACCCTTAGGAAATATGCATATCAATTTTATTGACAGTGCTTGACCAGTTAGAAAGTAACCATATAGAATGAATCCCAATCTATGAGCATGCATCAAAGAGGAATAGATAGTATGTTATATGCTAGAGTAATCACCCCCATTAATTAATCTAAATGGGTTAGTCCTATGGTATTAGTATCAATAATTATGGATGCATCTGTATTTGTATGGACTATCAAGTGCTTAATATATCCTATGTCACTAACCCCTCTTCAACACCTTTCATGGAGGAAATCCTTGAATATGTTGTTGGATGTGAGATTTATACTCTCATCGATGGCTTCTATGGATACCATTAGGTATAGATAGATAAAGAGCACCAACCAAAGACAATTTTTACCAGCAAATGAGTATCTTTCATGTATAATGTCATGTCCTTCAAGCTGAAGAATGCCCCGACTGTGTTCTCATGAGTAGTTGTAGAAGCCTTTAAGGATTACATCCATAAGTTTATTCAAGTTTACTTGGATGATTGGATAATTTATGGTTTGGTCAAGGACCATTTTTCTAACCTAAGTCTTATGCTTGAGCATTGTGGGTCTTACAAATATCCTTGAACTTAAAAAAATGTTTATTTACTACACTAATTGGTGTGCTATTGGGACATATCATTTGTAAGGAAGGACTTCAGTTAGACCCAGCAAAGGTGTCTATTATTCTTCTCCTCCATACACCCAAGACTCAGCATGAGGTTCATGACTTTCTAGGCCATACAAGTTACTATCAAAATTTCATCCATGGATATGCAAAGATTATTATGCCCCTGGAGAAACTTCTAAAACATAATGAGAACTTCATTTGGACTTCTTCTTATAAAGAAGCTTTTGAGACACTGAAAGAGAAATTGGTCACTACTTCTATTATTCAATTTCCTGATTAGATAAAACCATTTCATTTCCATGTTAATGCATCTGAAATGATCATTTGTGTAATCCTTGCACAACTAGGTGAAGGTCACTTGGATCATCTAATATACTTTACCAATAAGAAACTCACTCTACCTAAAAATAATTACACCACTATGGAGTCTAAAGCATTATTGATGGTTTATGCTCTGCAAAAGTTTTGATAGTACTTATGGACCACTCCTTTTGTCTTATATATAGATCATGAGGCCTTGAAGTACCTCATCAATAAACCAATGCTACATAGATGGATCTATCAATGGATCATGTTATTCCAAGAGTTATAATTTTCCATCATGGTGAAACCTGATAAAGTTAATTTTGGACCTAACCACCTATCCCAAATTGAGTCTAGAGAACCATCGCATTCCATAGAGGATGAATTACTTGATGTTTAACTCTTTTATGTTACTCATGTACCTGAGCAACTGGAGGACATTCCTACTTTTTTTACCATTGGTTTAGCACCTAATTGTCTCACTCCTCATGCTAATAAATAACTTATAGTACACACCACACCTTTTCAACTCATAGGAAGGGATCTTTACAAATTTGGTCATGATGAGATTCTTTGATGGTGCATTATGTAACATGAACATCTTGAGGTACTTCAATGAGTTCATGATGGTATTACTAAAGGACATTATTCTGGAGAAGCTACCATGTGTAAAGTTTTAATGGTTGGATTATGATGTCCTACTCTTTTCCAATATTTTAAAGCATATGTTAGGAAATGTGATATATTTTAGCATATATGAAAACCTAATCAAAGAGATTCCATGCCTCTATAACCAATTATTTCTCAAGAACCATTTGAGAAGTGGGCCATTGATTTTTTTTGGCATATTGCTCTAGTTGGATGAAGAATAGGTTCTTAGTACATCATCACAATAACTAAATACCTCACATGCTAGGTTGAATCTGTGCCAACAAAAGATTGTATTATTGCTACTACTCTACCCTTCATTTGAGAGAATATCATAACTTGGTTTATATGCCCACTAGGTTTCACTAGTGATCATGGTGCCCATTTATTAAATGAAATAATTCATGTCTTACTAAATGAGTTCATGATTTCACACCACAAAATGACACCATACCACCCTCAAGACAATGGTACTCTGAGGCCTTCAACAATATCTTAAGCACCACTTTGATGAATATTTGCAATATTGGCCAAACAAACTAGAATGATGGGGTATATGCAGTCCTATGGGCTTATCAAACAACTTTCAAGCACCTGAACAAAAGTACCCCATTAAATTTGGTATACACAAAGGAAGCAATCCTTCTAATTGAGTTTTTAGTACCATCTCTATATATCATGCATGTAGGACAATTGGATGAAGAGGCATCCTTAAAATCACATTTAGTTGTTTTATTACAACTTTATAAAGCCATTTTCTCGCTCATTAGAGTTAGGATTTCAAAAGACATAAATAAAAGGCATCACATAACTGCCACATAAAGCACAAAACCTTTATTTTAGGCATGAAAGTGTTATCATATGACTCCAAGTTCGTGCACCATCCTAAAAAACTTTAGATTCATTGGGATGGTCCTTTTATTATTCATAGCATTTGACCTAATAGAGCATGTCAGTTATAAAGGTTGGATAGACAGTTCTTTCTTGGGCATTACAATGGAAGTTAGTTTCAATTGTATTTCACTTTTGAATAGCTAAAGTATTGTAATAAATAAGGCTTTTACCATTAGTTTAGGAATTATTATTTTCAATAAAAGCATTACCTTTGTTGTGCACAAATGTTTCTTAATGTGATTCTCTTTAATTTAATGTTTTTCTTTTTGTGGAGGACCACGGACTCATTTTAGTATGGGGCAAAATATCTAAAATCTTAATTTAAAGGTTCATAGGTACATGGATTACATATGTGCATAAGGTTCTTAGTTCGTGCAAGTCATTTAAGGCACGCAAATTATGAATACTAAGGATAGGGTAATCCTGCCATTAGTTAGAATTTTGAAAAATAACTATCTTCCACATTAAGGAAAGCATAGGACATAGCTATCATCCACTTCAAAAGAAGAAGTGAGATGGGATGTGCTATTAATGACGTGATAATATTTTTAAAATCATTAAATGCCAAAAGAAATGATCGAAGCACAATGGCTATTAAAGATCCACATTAATGATATGAAGTGATGGGCAAAGGGAAAGTATTAATGATGGTGAACCCCCTTTTTTGACCCTATAAATTAGCTAGTTAACTTCTTTTTACTCTTTACCTTTGGGTTTAATTATGATTAAGAGAGTTGAAGTGCTGATAAAATGTGAATACCAGAGCCAAACAAGTGAATACTAGAGTTGAAAACAAGCAAGTCACAATTTAATATAGGTATTGAGGAAAGCGTCACTTCTCACCAAGTGAAACATGGGGAACTTTGAGATATGGCCACAATATAGAGAGATTACAGGTTATAGGCCACATAAGTCTTCCATTAAAAGATACTCAAGATCTAAAATATAAAGTCATCAGTCATAACCATGTATTCATTTGGAAATATTGCATGGTCATGCATCAATCTTCAGGATCCTTAGAGGGTGATGTGGCCTAAGAAAAAGGCCCTAAGAATTAAGCCATTACCTATAATACTAGAGGAAGAAGAGGTACGTGGAGAAGACATGGTTTTCATTAGGGAAGAGACTCTAGAAGAGAAATTTTAGCATGCAGAGAGAGAGGAAATAAGAATGACACAACCAGTAAAGAAAAATCAATCATCCCTGCCACCACCTCTTTTGATTGAGGAAATGAAATATCCAAAATTGGTGTTACATGCAAACAATTAGGTCTCCAAGGTCTCCACGTGAATAATCTTTGATTATAACCATAGATAACCTAAAAAAGAGGTTGAAATTCAAAATGATTATCGAGTTGAATGCCAGAACACCAAGAACCAAGTGGTGTTTGATCTCAATATATTCAACATGTTGGATGTTGTAGGGTTGTTATAAATTTTAAATCTACCATACTTTGTATAACTCATAGAGGTATTTTAGTTCCTTCTCTCATTAATTCTATATTTACTTCATTAGGTGGAGTATGAATATCACACTCGAGAGGATAAGTAAGGTCACGAGACTACAGTGCTTTGTGTTAGATGTAGTCGATAACCTAAAAAACACTGAAGAAGTCCAAAAGACCACTACAATGCTCATGTACCAAAAGCAGGGCCATGCCATGAAAATCAAAAACCTATAAAATCTTTCCCTTTGGGTTATAGTGTGGATCATTATGTCTAAGATTGGTGGGACTGATTGAAGGAAGGAGGTTAACATGGTATACCTTCACATTGCCTACCAAGTTACCCAAGGCTTGAAATATAACTAGGCTATGTATTTTACCAAAAAGATTGTTGAATATGTAGAGAAGACCCATTAGATCCCCAACCACAAGTTTCCATGGAGATTATGAGATTGATGTACCAAACTACAACTTGAGAACATTAAAGTGCACATACCCACCCATGCACAGGTCCCTTACTGAGCACTACAAGGTGTTCACATGCCCTCAACACATCACCCCACCTAAAAAATCAAGATGAGGTATTAGTTTGAAGGCATGGAGTTGTTTAGAAATGAGTGGTACATCCTAAAGTATTTTCCCCCTTTGGCTACATATCAAGCCTAGTTTTCATTGAAATAGTACTTCTCCCTTGCACACATAAGTATGATCCCTTTCAAAGAGATTTTTACATGGTTGAAGTTATCGTATGCCTTCTTGGCATAGTACTTCATGGATTTTATGAACTATATCTATAATATACAACCCATTACCTTAGAGATCGAGAAGATAAACTTAGAAATTCATACCCTCTAAAAAATGTTTGTCTATCCAAGTAAGAAGGCTTATCAAGAAAAGAGGGAGATAGACCTGATGGACATAAAGGTCAAGAAAATAATGGTGAAAGAACAAGTGCACAACTTGTTCTATATGTTTCACCCCCAAAAGGATCCACAAGGTGGAGACCCTAAGGAAAATCTTCCACTAGTGCCATTATTGAAGAAGAAAAAGAAGGTTAAGCATGAGTGGTCAGTAGGCACCATCAAAGTGGTAGAAGACTATCTAAGCTCCATAATAAGGACCCTCATATCTTTACCCATATCCACACTTCCCTTATCCACCTTGACCTTCTCTACCTCACCCTTCTCAACCTCACCCTTCTCTACCTCACCCATCTCCAGCTTTCCCTTTTCCACCTTGCCCATCTCCACCTCTTCCTTCTCCACCTCACCCATCTCCACCTCACCCTTATCCACCTCACCCATCTCCACCTTGCCCTTTTCCACCATTCCCATCTCCTCCTTGCCCATCCCCACTATGTCCATCTCCAAGATACCCATCTTCACCATGTCCTTCACCTCCCTGACTGTCTCCACCCAAGTCCATACCATTGCAAGTCCCTCCACACATTTCTCCTACTTCGGCTTCACACCCTCAAACATCATAGCCATCTCCACCAAAAACATCCTCAAGAGCTTCGGAGTAGCAGACCATAGAATAAATGCCTTAGCAAGGAATCCCTATATTGTAGGTACAAACATTAGATTTTCATTCTAAAAATGCTCCCTCCTTAATGTGAGAGGAGGATGTCGTCTCTAATGACTCACTATTTGATGTAGGAGAAATTATTAGAGAAGAGGGGGATATTAAGGAAGAAAGGAGAAAAATGGCCATTGGTAGCAATTATATGGCTACCAGCATAGGGGTCGAAGTAGAGTGTGGCCCTACTAAAAATAAGGGACCAGCTAGGTCCATGGAAGAGCCTAGCAGTGATTCAGCTACCAATCCACATGAACATTATCAATTTAACATCTCTAACAAGATGTTATATCTATGGTCATATTTCATTCCTAAGGATGTAACCTTAGAAACAAGGAAGCATGTATCATTTCTTCTAGACATGTATAATGAGGAGTGAGAATATGATCTCCCCCAAGATAGCCTCTCCTTAGGACTTGATGTCCTTGCATTGCCTAAGACACTATGGGTAGATCCCCAAAATATCCTCTCTCTTCTATCAAGCACTAGATTTTTGAAGCTATCCATGGAGGTCACGTGCCAAAACATTTTGTTGGATTTTGATGCATGGACTACCAAGAAGAAACATGCCCAAATTATGGGTATCTATAATAAGGAAGTCACTACCAAATAGGTGCTCATAAACAAAGTGGCTACTCTAAATTATCAGTTCAAAGAGGACATAAAGGCAAAAGTGAGAACATTAAACCTATGAAAAATAATTGGAATAGAAATGGTGCTAGTAGATGGTGTACCTCTTGATGTGGATGCCATAAACAAGTTAGAGACCCTAGTGAACCTCTTGATAAAAAGTTACAATAAATAGCCCATGACAAAGGATGAGGGACTAGATATGGTAGAGCAGTTCACTGAGGTAACAGAGGTCTACAAGCATGCCCTAGAATGGGTTGCAAAAGTCATCCCTATTTTGGATGAAATTTTTGAATGGCTAGTGTACCTAAATAATATCTTGGAGGCTCATCTCTAAGCTGAAGAAGCCTAGAGCCTGAAGTTAGCTGATGTTGTGCTCTTAATAAGGGATCATGTCAAATGTGCTAAGGACTTTAAATATGTAGAGATGATGGAGGAAACCATCAATACTCATCATCAAAAATTGAATACAAGTTTTTCTACCCTCTGAGGATAGATTGTCAAGGAAGTCTCAATACTTATAGATGTCTAGAAGGATGCCACCATGTCCTTGGATGAACTGGTCAAGAATGCCAATGAGACCTCTATCCAACCTAAGGAGATGAATAAATCAAAGGAGGCCATACAAGAATTAACTACCAAGGTGCTCGAGGCATTATCACATTGGGACAATGTTAGAAAGGAGATCAAGCAAGAGGGACCTAGATTTTTGATAGAGGTTGATAGTATAACTTAGTCTGGGATGGACTAAGAGCTTAGTGTGGGGTAATGTTGGCCCCAAATTTTGGCTAAGAATTATCCATTTTGGAATGGGACCATCACAGTATAGAAAGACTATAGCATGAAAATATTATGGTGAAAAACTTATTAGGCACAGAAGCACCATGGTATAGAACCTACAAGGTAAAAGAGGATAAAGGCATGGAAGCCCCAATGTGAGAGGACCCGGTCAAATAATAATTAGTCACAAGGAACATGAGAACATAAGATTTAGAACTGAAGTGGAAGAGTTGGGGAGCATGTGGGAAGAATGAGCAATTAAGGAGAAATTCATATGGGGCACTTATCCCTTATCAATCAAAGTTTTACACTGGCTGTGAGAAGATGAACGTATCAGAAAAATAATCCATCATAGTATGAGTATATATGGGGTGAAAAGTCCTAGGTCCTTAGGAAAATATAGTTGATTAAAATCCATGAATCTTAGTCTATTGAAAATCTGTTGGTTAGTTATTCTTTCTATTAATGATGTAAACACTTGGTCAAGGATAAAGTATAAATACCCCTATTGTATTGGATGGATGATGATTGATTTCTGAATGCTCACACTTAATATATGAATTATATACATTACATAATTTTCTTGTGTTGATGACAACTAAATGTGTTGTGTTAAGTTGAGAAGTAATAACTAGAACTTAGTATGGAACCTAACCTACCTTTTCTTTTTCTAAAGTAACCACATTAACTAATGATGGAAATAGTCTATGTAATCATGGTTACCAAAGATCAAAAACACTAGAATCAATTAGTTTATTGTGTTCTTTTACGTAGTATCTATTTAAATACATAAAAGGAAGAATATGACTAAGGCAATAACACTGAGCAATAAAACCTATGGGAACCATTCTTCAGCTGCACACTTCAGGTGAGCATGCAAGACCACGGTCTTGTGTGAAATGGACATCATGCTAGCTCATTGAGCTAGACTCTAATGTCAAAGTGATAGTAATAATAAAAACCCCAATAATTAACTAAGGTGCGTTGAGAAATGGGAACTTAGTATCTTAGATCAATTTATTGTGATTTTAATATTTATAAAGATTTATGGACAAATATCTATTCATTTTTCCCAATCTAAAAAAATGGCCCCTTTTTTGAGATAGAAGTTTCAATGTGAAATTTGGATCATAACATTTCACACACTTCCTCCCAATTGAGTTTTTTGGACTTATAGATAACCCACCAACTCACTACAACCTATTTCAATGCATAATTTAGTGAACTAACTCACATATTTATATCTGGATATGATTCTCCATCACATGAAGGTACTAAACCCGATATTATATAGAAAAATAATGAGTTATTTGTCTTTGATCATGATCTCTATGCAACAAATTAATCCTATGAACATCTAAATAACCATTAATTTAGGAATATCATTCCCATGGTATGTTACCTTCTGTAGTGGCAGTATATTTCAATAGAAGCTAACTGAGAGATATGGTCAATATATGATCATGTAGGAAAGCAAATGGAAGTTGGCTTACACTCTTTTATTATAACTAAGGACTTTCCTAAAGTGTCTGGACTAGTCACACCTATGGTTTTTCTATTTTATGTAACACAAGTGTCTCTTGTGCAAGCTACAAAAAGTAATGAAAATATATACATTGTAGGGATTCTAGTTTATCCTCTATATTAATTTTGATGGAACTATCATCCCTATATGAATATTTAGAATTTATTTCCTTTGGTGTTATGTATGTTTTTTCTCAAATTTGATGAAATGTATGATAATAATAACATTTCCCTAGTGGGCTTCCAATTGGTTGTCTACTATTTTGATGGTCATGTGACCATCATAGGCCCATTTTTTCCAACAAAATTCTATAATTAATCTAATCTTTCTTCATCTTAATCACCTCAAAATCCCCAATAAAACTTATGTCGACCACATTTATCACATTTATCTAATAGGTTTGACTTGACCATATTTTATCAAACTCAGAGTAATAAGATTCTAACTTAGAGTCATCCTTCCAATAGCTTCTCAAGTGGATATTGCAAAAATATTTACACTTCTCTAGAACAAATAAATAGTAGTAATAACTTCAGATCATGTGATTTCAATGTTTATTTTTTCATCTGCATCTTAGGTATTCTTAGTTCTAATATACCAAACCACTCACTCTATTCTTTGTTTTCCTCTTTATGCATAATATAACAATTTCTAAAATAAATCTATAATAGTTTTTTAAATATCTTGATTTTGGGGGGTTACTTATAAGTTTTATTAGGTGTGTCAAAGTTGTGACTATTCCCTCTTATCGTAGGATTCAAATGATATTTCCTTACATTTTGGCATCAATTGTCACATGATCTCTTTAACTAGAATTTTTATTTTGAATTGACTACAATAAGTAAATTCATTCATTCATTAGGACCTTATCTCTCATAGGATATAGATACATTACTTATTTTAACTTTCTAATTATGTTTTCTAAAGGTGTCCCTAAATATGGAATACCTTTTTCTATGTATTTATTCCTATTAACAACTTAGATAAAATATTAGTTCATCAGATGAGAGTGTACCATGTTCACCTTTTGTATTATCTTCTCTTTCCTTAATTTCATTAAAATTAGTTAATCCTTAGTAGTATTTTGTCCTACTTTTCTATAATTTATGTAAAAGTTTCCTTTTGTTGTTTTCAAGGATAGTTTTGTTTACTATGGTTAATCTCTCCAAACAAACAAAAATTAATAGCTTGAAAAAAATTTGTATTCTCTTGCCTTTAATTTTGGTTTCCTCCCTTATAACCTCCATATCTTTGACTAGATCTCAATGCTTGCTATTTATTATAATATCCTACATATTTTTTTCTAATGGGAAGGAGGTGACCAATTTGTTTGATATTGTGGAGTAGGATGAGTCCACCATGGTGTAGACTGCATTGCTAAATGACCCCATCAATCTTATGTTGCTAGGTCGACATCCTAAACTTGTCCATTTGGTTATGGTATAAGATACCATTATGCAATGAGTGAAATATCTTTTTATTCATTTACTACTTTATCTCTTGAATATCCTTACAATTATTATCATCTTGGTTACAATATTTACATAAATTACACAATACACTTCATAATTGTTGCACATACTACTTTAGTAAATGAAAATTTATAGTTGTATGTCGTATAATGTGACATACTTTTAATAAATCTAATACTACTTTAGTAAATGAAAATTTTTAGTTGTATGTCATATAATGTGACATACTTTTAATAAATCTATTTTATTCTTAGGGATTTCATTCCAGTGATGTCCCTCTTTTACACACTCAATGCAACATATAGACAACCTTGGTTTCTTTCCCTCTTAGAATTCAACCATCTTGTGCAATATCACATCCAATTTGGTATCATTTTTTTTGTGAGTAAAGTGGTATTCTCCACACTACTCTTTTTGTTCGAATATTATCATGACTACCCTTACTATAATTTTTTTAAATAAGTTTTGGACATATCAAATTGAATATTTTTTTAAATCCCTTGACAAACAAATTAGTTTTGTCTGAATCCTAAAACTAAAAATTCACCCATTTGATGACATCAAAAAACTAGCGATCATAATCCTATATGGATTTTCTATGTTTTTGTCTAATTTATTTCAAATCCTAAATTATTTGGATGACAAAAAAAAATATTAAATTGCCATATAAATTAATCTTTGGGATCCTTTAGGGCCATAGAAATATCTATTCTTAAAAATGAACTATATATCTTAACCAGTCAAAGATCTTATAGGATCGTAATTTTTTTATTCCTCATGCATTACACCCTTAAACTGCCACTTCATTTTTAAGGTCAATAAGTATTCCTTTGAGTTAGGTGACCCATCATATGACATCAAAGTAAATAAATATCATCAGAAAAGTATTGACATGTTTCCTATAATTGGGATACTTCAAACTTGTTTGAATGATGATTTGATTGATATATGTGAACTAGCTATAATGGTTCCTTGTATATTAAGAGTATTGAAATAATTTTTTGTTCTAGTTTCACCTCCACTTTCATTCTTATGTATGTCTAATGTTTTTAAACTTCTTCAAATGCCTTCTCATTTACTATTAAATTTTCAAATACATACAGTTTACTATTCTTAGTGATTAAATTAGGCATAGGTGATGTGTGCCCTAGATTGAATGAGCCATACTTGCAGTGTCTATCATGACCACCTTTGAACCTGGACTAAACTTTTGTTTCATCATTTCTATATAAACTTTCACCATACAATTTCATATATTTCTCCATGAATATGAGTATAAATAATATCCTCTATATAAAATCTTATTATTACAACTTATTCCTTTATGAATTTATGTATCTTCTATTCTATCCAAATCTCAAGGTCCCTTTGACTGGTTAACCATTCTAACATATTTAGGTATAGAAAATAGAACCATTATTAGCAATGGTCCTTGGAATATCTCAAAAGGATATGTTAGGTGTTTTAGTCTTTAAATTATGTTATAGGACATAAAAATAGTATAGTAATTATAGACACACATAAATATAAACACATTGTGATATCATTATACACAAAAAATTCTTCTTGTTTGGTACAAAAACATCTTCACTCATTATCATTGTTATTCTTTTTATAAATCAAAATAAAACATTACAGGAGGATATTTTTATTCAAAAAGAAAGATATAATCAAAACAATACAGATTTATATATAATTCAAGATAGATTCTATAGAGTAATAAAATGCTCAAACTATTTCCTAAAAATCTTACCAAATATTTCATTTTACAAATGTAGGGCATATATGGACTATGAAGAGACTATCAGTCTTCATATTTGTAACATTTTGTTTCCCATTATAAATTAGTTGAGGTATCCATTACAAATTCCATGTGTTTCATATAATTATATGAAAATGTTTGAAGGCTCGTTCTTGATTTAGATTGTAATTTATGCTAGTTCACAAAATATATATCCTTTTCTCGCTCATGAGATAATAAAATGTTCAATCTTTGTAGATTCATATGCACCATTAAATTTTCATCTTTAAATAAAATAAAAATAATTTGGGGCCATGACTAAATATATCATTTATGTCTTGATTTATATGCCAAGATTTGGGATGATGAGCTAAGGTACATTGAGAAACATGAACTTAGTATCTTAAATCAATGTGTTGAAATATCAATATTTAGAAATATTTATGGACAAAAATCTATTCATATTTACGAACTTTAAATAATGTCCCCTTTTATGAGATAGAAGTTTCAATGTGAAATTTGGGACATAACATTTCATACACTTCCTCCCAATTGAGTTTGTTGGACTTATAGATAACCCACCAACTCACTACAACCTATTTCAATGCATAATTTAGTGAACTAACTCACACTTTTATATCTGGATATGATTCTCCATCATATGAAGGAACTCAACCAGATATTATTGTAGAGTAAAAAACTCTACATTTTTCATTTTTTGATTTTCAGTTGTGTGCTCCAAGTTTTATCCCTATGCATTTTGGTTTCGAGGTAGTAAAGTTTTTGACATAGAGTGTGGGCATGAGTTTCTTTTTCCTAAATTTTGTCTACATATCAAAGTCACATGGAAGCTGCCAAGTGTCAGTGACTGAGACATATTTTATAATCTCTATAAGTTGCTCGAAATGTACCACGTGTCCTGTGGTAACTCAGCGGAGCGTGACAAGTGTTGGCTTCCATGTTTCAAATTTATTTTGAGTTTTGAGAGCTTGTTTCAATAAGATTTTCTTAGGATCAAGCGAAAGGTGCCAAGTGGCAATTGTGAAAGGTTTCAATATGTTTTTCTAAAAGCAACGAAAGATGCCACATATTCATAGTTGAAGAAAGTAGAAGCTACCACGTGTCAGCATCTAAAATATCTTCACTTTATTTCATTGATAAGTAAAGACTATGGTGGGACCTAGGTTTTGTTTCTAAAGCTAGCAGAAGTTGCCAAGTGTCACCATCCATATGAATCTAAAATGAGTCCCGAATGTTTCTATAGTCTAGCTAAAGATCGACAAAAGCTGCCACATGTCCCTAGCTAAAGTAAATGGAAGCCGCCACGTGTCATTTGTTAAAAATACATGGAAAGTGACACCTATCCCCATTCTCCTTTTTAAATTTGTTTGAGTGAAAAGTGTTGTGGGTTTCATTCTCTATAAATTGTTAAAGTTTGAAGAAGCAGACTTTGACAGATGTCAAAGACGGAACACTCTTGAGCAAAGACACAGTAAAGAGTATAAGTTACGTGGAAAGTGCCGTGTGTCTTCGTTAAGTGCCTTGAAAGCTACCAAGTGTCATTTTCTAGTTCCTTTTGAATAATGATAAAGTTTTCAAGAAGAATAAGTGAAACATGCCAAGTGTCTTCCCCCATTTTACAATGGGAAGTGTCCTATGTATCTATTTCATCTAATGAACTATAGGGAGATGGAACATTTCAGATCCAAGAAATATCTTTTGTTAGACACTTCTAGTTTATTTAGATTTTAGCTAGACCACTAGATTGGGAATGTGCAGGTAATCTAGAGCTAGTCTGATGCTATAAATATGGGTGCAGAGATCGCCAATCATCATCAGAAGATAGAGAGAATTTTTTGTGAGAAATTGTTATCAAAAGTTTTAGACTTTTTTAGCTATGGCTAGTAATATCATTTGCCTTTGTTCTATTTTCTTAAGTTAGAAAGTTTGTATCATTGTGCATGTTTATGTGCCTTTTATGTGACTGGAAAATTAATAAGAAAATTGAGTTCTCTACCTTGTTGATATTTTTTGTGTCATTGCAAAATCGTCTAAGTTGTGAGCCTTTGATCCTGTCTATTTTCATCTTTTACATTGATCATGCCTTGTTTGCTCTTTAATGTAATAGAATCTTAAATTTAGTTTCATTGTGCTTAGAATTAAGGGTTGAATTAAATTCAGGCACATCACCATAGTTAGATTTGCTTTCATTGCATTTGTGTTTCTATGTAATTCCTATCCCTTTCCTCATTATACACTTGAGATAAAGAAGAGCTAGCTTCTTTAAAATCTGGAGGTCATTTCAGGTTGCAAGTCCCACATTCTTGAAACTTATCATTTTTGGTGTTAAAAACAACACAATTTTAAGCATCAACAATTTTGGCACCCCTGGTGGGACACCATCTTGAAGTTTCTTTCAAGACATTATGAACCAGAGAGCTACAAGGAGTTAGAGTTGTGGACCAGTAACAAGATCTCAATCCGCTGTAAATCTAGGTATTCTTTTTCCACCTTTAATAACTAGTCCAAGATGAAGAGTCAATCAGTTTATACCAATACCAAGAGTAAATACGGGAGCTCTTATACCCCCAAGGAATTATGCAAGTTAGAACACTGGTAGTCCTTTGATCCTCCCAATACCACCAGCCACATGGAATCATATTCTAGTAAATGCCTTGAAAGCTCTACCCAAATTCAATGGGAAAGATTTTTAAACACCTAAAGAACATCTGCAAGATGTGTTTGATGTCTGTGCTATACATGTGGTCACACAGCAGAATGTGGCTATAAGATTGTTAGAAGCTTCTTTTAAAGGAAAAGCTTTAGAATGGTACCGATCCTTGACTCTAAATACAATATCTACATGGGATCAACTTGGAGATCTTTTCTTTGAAATATTTGAAGAAAAGGGTGATAAGTCTTCTTTGTTGCAACAATTTATTACTATTAAAAGGGCACCACAAAAAGTAATGACTGACTTCAATTCAAGATTTCAAAAGACTTGGGAAAGAATCCCTACTACAGCAAGACCATTACTAGGTATGGCTATAGTATTTTATCTTAAAGCTTTAAATTTAGATATATCAGTAATGATTCAGTCACTTGGAGATCAGACTCTGCCAGAGGCTTATGACTATGTAGTCAGAGCTGAATGTTTCTAAAAACCACCTTACCTTTGCCTCAAGAAACCCCTAATTCTATAGCCCCACCTGTGTCTATGTACACATATCTTCAACAACATACTAAAGAACTTCTCCCTGCCTAGTCATCTAAGATGGATGATATCAAGAACACCTTAAGAACATTTTCAAATGAGTTAATTAACATAAAAAGATAGCATAATCCTTATCTTAAACCCCAATATCAAGGCTACCAAGAAAATAGATTCTCACCACAACTAAACCAGTATCAGGGTCATCAAAGGCAAAATAACCCTCAGCCAGCAAACCAGTTAGTTGCAGTCCTTACACCCTCATAGACTGTTCCCCCCAATCTAAATAGAGAAATTGTTCAAGGGTAGAATAAATATGTAGATGGCACTAATGCCTAGTGTTTTCCTTATGCTCATACGCCCAGAGATTGTCCCATGGGTAATCTACAACAAAAGGTAGCAGAGCAAAGAAAAATGGATGGACAATTTGCAAGTACTTCTGACACTCAAGCCTACCAGTCCCCTGGTATGCAAAATTTAGTCCTGATGGCTTAGATTCAGGGGATTTCCTTATAACAAGAAGAATAAATAGCCCCTGAACATGCTTTGTTTTCATGGGTTGAAGATGAAGAGTCAGTATTCTTGAATGAAGCTTCTAATTCCAAGAAACCAGTGGTGCAATCAGACTACTATACTAGATCATAAACAAGGATGATGGAACAACCTAAAGTCACAAATAATGAAGTTATAGGTCCTTAATTTTAAAGTCATCAAAACACAACTGCTAGAAAAGAAGTGCCTCAACCAGTGCAGAACCAAGTAGTTCATGGACAAGTTCAAGAAAAGTAAGGTATCCTTATTTTCCAAGAACCCAAACAATAGGACCAGTGAATGTGGTGGATCAGCTAAAGAGAACCCCATCACATGTGTCAATGTGGGACATATTAGCTATTCCTGAGCAAAAGACATTATTACAAGAAGCTCTACAAGGTCAAGCAGTGCCTAAACATACTCGCACCAAAGAAAGACCTGTTGATAAAGAAAAGCTCAAAGACACAGTTCATCTGTAGACAATAGCCCTTTTGAACAATGTAGTAGAGGTAAGTAAATCCAAATCAAAGCCCTTCAATTTGACTCTGATAGTTGGAAAGAAACTATTGCATAATGCGATGATAGACTCAGGGGCTAGTACTATGGTAATGCCTAAGCAAATAGCTGATGCTTTAAAAATAAAGTATGAGCCACTTACTAGAGGAGTCATGCAGTTGGATGGAAAATCAGTGCAAACAATAAGGAGAAATAAACAACTCCCATTACAATTATAGACTTGCCCCAATATAATTGTCAATCAAGATGTAGTAGCTATAGATATACCCCCTGTATTTGGCCTATGTTTATCCAAGGATTTCACAACCAAAATAGGAGGATATATGTCACTTGATTGGTCTCACCTCATCCTAAAAACCAAATATGGTTCAAAGATGAAAATACTATCTAAGCCATTATCTAAGGATCACATCATCAATGAACCAACCTCAAAATTAGAGGCAACTCATGTTATGCTAAATAAGGAAGAAAAGGTCTTTGTTGAAGAGTTGGGTGACTGGACTGAACATGACCAAGAAGAGGAAAATAACCATTTGTTAGCTATGATGCATAGTGATCCATATAGAAATTATGACTCTACTGGTCTGATCACTTATGTCATTTTTGATGAAGACCATGAAATCCCAAATGTTTTAAGGGAAGAAACACCAATTACTCAAAAATCTAAAAAAGATTCAAAAATTTAGACCTTAAATTTTAATGGGGCTAGAAGTAAAAGTGGTGCTAGAGCAAGAATTTGTCTTGTTGCTGTAAATGGGGAGAAGATTTTGAGAGCTATCCATTTTTAATTTTCTTATACTAATAATGATGCTGAATATGAATCCTTAGTACATGGGCTCATATTAGCCAAGAAAAAGGGAGTAAAAAATTTGATAGTAAAAGGAGATTCAGAATTAGTGGTGAAGCAAATTAGGGAAAAGGCAATAGCCAAAAATGTAAGGATGAGATCTTATAGACACAAAATTTGGGACTTAATAGAAGATTTTGAAGCTTTCAATATTGAAGTAGTTCCTAGAACCCAAAATTCTTAAGTTGATACGATGGCACAAATTGGCTCACAGTTTGATCTAGCAACTAGCCTATTAATTAACAATGAGTCAGTAAAAGTTATAGTAAGGCCAACTATCCCAGACAATGATGAGAATTGACAAGTATTTGAAAATGATTCTCAGGTACTCTCATTCTTACAACAATTAGGGGAATTTTTTGATCAATTGCAACCAAAAATTGAAGAGGCATATGGAGACCAAGTTATACAATTAAAGATTAATAAGCTTCCCAAAGGCTTAATCACTTTAGAAAACCTATTTGATCCAGAAGATGTAGGCCTAGAGAAGAGAAGGTTCCAAGTAAATAAAGTAGATTATTCTGAAATAGAGGTGAGTGAAGGGAGAAAATTAAAAATTGGAAATTTTGAAACTCAAGAAGAAAGGGAAAGACTAATTGACTTATGCAAAAGGTATGATAGAGTCATAGCCTGGAGCTATGAAGACTTTCATGGATATAATAGAGACATCATTCAGCACACAATAGAACTGACTGAAGGATCTAAGCTAGTTAGATAGAAGCAGAGGCCAATAAATCCAAGGATTGAATCTCTAATGGTGGATGAGTTGCAGAAACTTTTAGATTCTAAAATAATTTTTCCAATCAAACACTCAACCTAGGTAGCAAATCTAGTACCAGTCAGGAAAAAGAATGGTGACATAAGACTCTATGTAGATTTTAGAGACTTGAATAGAGCATCTCTGAAAGATCACTATCCCTTGCCCTCTATGGAATAAATTCTACAGACTGTGGTTGGATCAGAGATATTTTCCTTGCTAGATGGTTTCTCTTTATACAATCAAATTTGGTTGGCTAATGAAGACCAATACAAGACTACTTTTACTACCAAATGGGGAACATTTGCATATGCTAAGATGCCATTTGGCCTATCAAATAAAGGAGCCACTTTTCAAAGAGCTATGGATGTAGCATTTGGGTAACTTATAAATAAAATCATCTTGATTTATCTTGATGATCTTACTATTTTTTCCAAGAAAGTTGTTGATCATTTTGATCATTTAGAATCTATTTTTAAGAAATGTCAAGAATTTGGAATATCCCTTAATCCTAAGAAATGTATCTTTGATGTACCTCAAGGCAAATTATTGGGACATATAGTATCTAAAGGAGTTTCTATAGATCTAGAGAGAGTTGTAGCCATAATGAACTTGCCCTTACCAGTTAATAAGAAAGCAATTCAATTTTTTTGGGGGAAGATTAATTTTGTCAGTCGGTTCATATCTGACTTTATAGACTTAGTAAGACCAGTGACACTCTTGTTGAAAAAAGACCTAGTTTTCAAGTGGACTACAGAAGGAAGGCAAGCCTTTGAAGAGGTCAAGAAAGCAATTTTAACGGCCCCAATACTTAGAAACCTAGACTTTTCTAAGCCTTTTCTAATGTATGTCTATGGAGGAGAGCTCAGTATTGCTACTATTCTAACATAGAAAGATGATAGACAGGAGGGAGAGCATCCAATAGCCTTTTTCTCAAAGACTCTTAGAGAATACAAAACCAGATACAACTTTGTAGAGAAACAAGCATATGCTATGGTAAAAGCTCTCAAGAAATTCAAGCATATAGTATTAGGAAGTAAAATTTTGATACTTGTGGCTCACCCAAATGTCAGAGAATACATTATGGAGGGTGAAATTATTAAAAAAGAGCAAACTAGATAATAAAGATCCTTGAATATGATGTAGAGGTCAAACCCACTAAGTTAGTTAGAGGTAGGGGGTTGTGTCAATACATGATTCAAGAGCTTGAAAAGATAATACCTGAAGAAATAGATTCAGAAATGGAAAAGGAAACTGTGTTGAGGATACAAGAGGTTGATCAGAACTCCTAAGTCACAAACAAGATTCATTTTATGAAATATGGGATTTACCTAAGAGAACTCCCTCAAAACAAGAGGAGATACTATAGGATTCAAGGGGTCCATTTTGTTTTAATTGAACAAGTTATTTTCAAAAGAAATTCTGATGGCAAACTTTTAAGATGCGTAGAGAAAGATGAGGCTAAGAAAATACTACATGAAATGCATCATGGAGTCTCAGGTGGACATTTTTCTACAAAGACCATAGCTATAAAAATAAGTGAGGCAGGTTATTTCTAGCCTACTTTATTTACAGACTGTTATCAATTGGTTAAAAAAATGTCAATCTTGTCAATATTATGTGGGAATGAGAAGGAATATAGCAATGCCTCTTAGTCCTATAATTGTTGATGAACCTTTTGCTCAATGGGGTCTTGACTTCATTGGAATGATAAATCCAGTGTCTAGTATGGGTCACAAATGGATTCTAACTACCACAGATTATTTCACTAGATGGACTGAGGCAGTGCCATTTAAAGAAGCAACAAAAAATGTGATCGTAGACTTTCTAGGGAGTATCACTACTCACTTTAGGGCTCCTCACACCATAATTTTAGATAATGCTAAAGCAATTTTAGGGTCTAAGGTGTCTAACTTTGCATTAAAGCATGGAATATATCTAAAAAATTCTTCTAATTATTACCATCAGGATAATGGTTTGGCAAAATCAACTAACAAGAACCTAATTAGACTCATCAAGAGAATAGGGGCTGATCATCACAAAGAGTGGCATAAAGTGCTTAATATAGCACTATAGTCTGATAGAATTACATCTAAGTAGGTGATGAAAATGTCCCCATATGAATTTGTCTATGGAAAGCCTACTGTAATACCCCTAATCTTGGATATTCCTACTCTCCAACTATTAAAATACATTGAAATTGAGGAAAATGGCCCCATGTAGGTTAGACTTGCTAAAATTTTGGAAGTTCAAGAAAAGAGGGATGCAGCACATGATTCATTAATAAAGCATTAGAAAATAAGTAAAGACTTCTTTGATAAAAGGACTTCAAATCCCCATTTCGAAGTAGGCTCAATTGTTTTGAAATGGGATGCAAGAGCCGCCAAGCCAAGTCAACACACTAAATTTGAAGCATTGTGGACTGGCCCCTATAAATTCATGCATGTAAACAAAAAAATTTGTTTGAGCTAGAAACAATGGAAGGTGAACCTGAAGATATTCTTTTGAATGGGACCTACTTGAAACATTTTAGTTAAGCTGTGTCTCTAATGTATTATAGTTAGATAGTTCCCCTTTCCTTGTTGCTTTGTTTTCCCATTTTTCTTTCCCACTCTTTCTTTTAAATAAGTGTTCTTTGAACACACAGCCATGTCTCAAAGTATTTTTCAAAATTTCAAAACTCTTGACACATTAAATATCTCCCAAATCCTTAAATTCCCCAAGGTACCTTGCGCAGCTACTTTCATGACGTGTCTAACTCATTGTCCCATAAAGATTTCATAAGATTTGCTAATGGTTATCTGATTTTAATGCCATTTTTGAGAATTTATGGGTCATTAAATACCTCATAACAAGAGTTAAAGCTTACAAGCATCTCATACATTCATGCGTATGCTAAAAAATCCTTGTTATCTGCAAATTTCAATTCATAGCAAAGCCTGCTTAGTGAAAGTGCTTCCTTATTGCAAAGCTTCGTACTTGTTACCATAGTTCACTATTTACAAGTATAGATATAGATATGGAGGGAGCACAATCTTCACAAAAAGGGTCTAGGATTTACGAATCCATTAATAAGTTTATCACAAGAAAATCATATGCTTCAGCCCCTGCACAACCTTTTAAAACTTATCCATAGACTAGAGTCCCTGAAGTTGGATATGCAAATGACCTAGCAAAGGTGAAAGATTTTGCAGACAGAATCATGGACCCAATTCTTCAAAAGCATAGAAAAACTCTCAAAGAAGGGGCACATCAAAGGTGTATTCAGAGGGCCAAGGTTGGACAATATGAAACATTCACAATGAGGATATGAACTTTTCAACTAGCACAATTCATTGTCCCAGGTGTACATCTATGCCCTGACTTGGTTGAAATATGCTCCAAATTGTCTCATGCACCCTCAAATACCATATAAAAGGGTCTATTTGTGGTGAAGATTACACCAAAGGATATCAGAGACGTGTTGGCACTGTATCATGACAAGACAGCCAAGTTTCCCACCATTGCCAAAATGCAAAAAATGTGGGCAAATGTCAATACTCAATTGAGGTTTCTAAAATCAAAATTACAATTAGGTGATGATGATACCACTGTACCGACACTGTCAATAGCAAAAGCATAATTTTCACAAGCCAGTCAAGAGGCACTTTCTATGATGGCATTCATTTTCAGAATGAAAGATGATTTAACTATTTATGAAGGACAAATGGCCATCCTCTTTAGATTGAAAATTGTTGACAAGACTCAGGAGTATTAGTTGGATTTCTTTGAGAAAATTGCATATTCAATGGTTGAACAACTCACCCTATTTAAATCTAAAGGGATTTTCAGGTATTCTTCTTATCTATTTCACCTTATGTTGTATCAAAATTTTGACATCTTTTCCCAACACATGCATCTAAATATGTATGACCCAAGCTTCGGTCTACATAGGACCATTCTTGTGTCTGCATGGACACATATCTTGTCTAAAACCAGTGACCCATATGAATTTTGGGAACTTTTTTTTGCCCCTGCTTTTTATCATCTCAGCCCAAAACCGGTTGTAAATAGATTGTTTCTAAGTGTCTCAAGCCTTATGACCAATTGCACTGTTCCTTGTGATTACTTTTTTGGATCACATCATACTATTATTAGATTCCATAGCTTTAGTGGGGAACCAGTGCTACTACCTAAGATTTGGACCCTTAGGTTAGCATTTTTAGAGGTCACTAGGTAGGTGTCTATGGTAGATAATGAATATGGCTCTGAGAAGAAAAAGAAGAAAATGTATGATGTTCCATGGGTAACCAACAACATGGCCCTAGAGGTCAGAGATGCTGAGATCGTGTTGCTAAGAAAGCTAGCCTTCCTAGGTTTCTCTTTAATTGAAGATAAATCAGGATATGACCCCAATGGTTTCATAACTTCATGGGTCAGGAATAATAAAGTTGTTGCCAGAATTGTGAATGAGGGCCATCCCTTTTGGGAAAATAGAAGAAATCTTAGGGAAGATATTCCTAGTTTTTATATAGAATTGACGGATTTGCCCCTTCAAGAAGATAGGCCATGGAAAACTTTTTATGTTAAGCAAAGAGATTTTGATCCTAAAATCAGAATGACTTCTGGTTTGAGAAGAGCATTAAAGAACAAAGACTGGAACATTGATAAAATAGAAGCCTATTGGAGATATAAGCAAGATATTTGTGAGACAACTCACTCTTTTGGAAATGTGGATTCAAATGAGAAATGGGAGGAACTCTGGGATGAATTTCATCTATCTCTTATCTCTAGCCTTGATACAAGCAATTTATAGACACAGGGTGGAGAGCCAGAAGCCAGAGTAGAATCTAGTCAAACATTGCAGATCGTAGGGCAAACCTCAGCTGTAGTAGCTGTAACTATTTGGCCCCAATCTCTTAGTTCCATTAAAAAACAAAAGAGTGTGGTATCTTCACCACCAAAAGATTCTCCATCAGCGTCAGCCCTTGGGGTTCCTAGTTTTACACAATCACCACTAGCAGCAGTGGTAAATATTGAAGAGAACGGAGCACAGCCAGAAGAAGAAACACCAAGGAAACATAAGAGGCTGAGGTTTCAACTTGATTCAGAGGAGAGAGCAGAATCCTCACAACACCAACTATAGAGTACTTTGGTTGCTCCTCAGGTGAGTGTTGTTTCTCCTTCTTCTCAATCTCTCTCTTCTCTTATAGGGGTGATGATTCCATGTGGCCAAATAATTTCCCTTGCCACCTCTATTGTGCCCATTTCTCATTTTGCCCCATCTATCCATACTCAGGCCATATCATTGCCTCATTTTTCCCCCTCTATCCCAAAGAAAGTACCTCCTCAGATTGCCCCTAGCCAACATTTAGCTATTCCATATGGCTTGCCACAAGGTTATCCTTTTGTGGGTGGGCACATTGCCTCTCCTTCTACCTTCTAAACTCAAGCAAATATTGCTAAGAATGCTAGAGAAGCCAGGATGGATAAAAAGAGGATGAAAGATAATAAAGCCTTGGCTACACCACATATGAGGTCACAATTTGACCCAATACAGTAACAAATAATGGTGATCCATTTGTCACCTAATATAGTCAAGCCAAATGAGCAGATGTAGCCTGAAGATTACACAATGAATGTAGTGGCAATATATATATGTCACTTTTCAGACCCCAAGATAAGATTGAGCTACTAAATGAATCCAATTTCGTAGTAGCTAAAGATTATTTGAAAATATCTAAGAAGTTACAAAAGATAGATGCTGATCTAGCCCAAGAAAAGGCAAACTATAGTAGTTTGACTATAGAAATCAATACCAAGAATAATGAAATAGAGAATCTCAACAAACAGTTGTAAGATATTGTTTCTCTTCAGACTCACCAAGCTATTTAGGCCTAAAATGATTCTTTAAAAGTAGGGATAATGTAGGTGAAAGATGCAGTGACAACCTTAAGGTGGGAAAAGGTAGCATTTCAGGAAAAATGTGAGAAAAGCCTGCTACAGGTCACTCAACTTCAACAGAAGCTATTGAATGACCAGAACAATCTCGCTGCTATACTGGCCCAACTTCAAGCTGAATGTCAAATAACAGAACAGTTGACACTTGAGTTGGCTAATAGGCCAAAAAATATAGGGGTTTTGAATATGGTTAAAGAGCTTTATGTATCAATATGGAAAAGAATCTTTGAGGAGATTACTTAGCTCAGACCCTCTTTAACCTTTCTACTAAATGCATAGAAATTGTGTGAAAAGGTAGAGACTTCAGTTTAAGCCACTCTGTCCACTATCTCTTTGAGAGTGTTTGAATCTCAAATGCTACTACAAAAGCTATATGATGCAACTGATGGAACATTATCAGCAGCAGGGATTAGTGACAGAATGATCACTGCCAAAAAAGTGAATGAAGTTCTCAATTGCAATTCTGTGGCAGTTAAATGTGAAGAGCTTCTAAATGTGGTGGAAAAAGGAATCAAAGACATGAAACAACACATTGAAGATCTGGTGCAATTGGGTCTTCCCTCCCCTTTTCCTGATAGTAATACGGTGTTGATGATTGATGAGATTAAACCTTTGTTGTTAGCTAGGCAAAATGATCAGGCAATCTTTTAGGGTTTAAGAGATGATTCATCAGTGCCTGAAAGTAGAAGTTGTTTTGATTCCCATTTCCTAGCTTGAATTTCAATTGAAGGTTGTAGTTCATATTTTGTAGAATTTTTCACACAAGGATATCATTAACCTTGATTTAGCCTTCAACGAATTACAAAATAAGCAGGGATTATTTGATGATGAGTGGTCTGTTTATCAGACAGCCTTGTTGAAGTTGTGATTTTTGTCACATTTGATCATGCGGGAGTTTGTGGATTATTATTTTTTAGCAGGCTCAAAAGTCCTTGGGGTCACCAAGAACTATAGAGTAAAAAACTCTACATTTTTCATTTTCTAATTTTTAGTTGTGCACTCCAAGTTTTGTCCCTACGCATTTCAGTTTCGAGGCAGTATAGTTTTTGACACAGAACGCGGGTGCGAGTTTTTTTTTGCCTAAATTTTGTCTAAGTATCAAAGTCACGCAGAAGCTGCCAAGTGTCAGTGGCTAAGACATATTTTATAATCTCTATAAGCTGCTTGAAACGTACCATGTGTCTTTTGGTAACTCAGCAGAGCGTGACAAAGTGTTGGCTTCCGTGTTTCAAATTTCTTTTGAGTTTTGAAAGCTTCTTTCAATAAGCTTTTCTTAGGATCAAGCGGAAGGTACCAAGTGCCAATTGCAAAAGGTTTCAATATGTTTTTCTAAAAGCAATGGAAGATGCCACGTATTCATAGCTGAAGAAAGCAGAAGCTACCATGTGTCAACATCCAAAATATATTCACTTTGTTTCATTGATAAGTAAATACTGTGGTGGGACCCAGGTTTTATTTCTAAAGCTAGCGGAAGTCGCCAAGTATCACCATCAGTATGAATCTAAAATGAGTCCTGAATGTTTCTACAGTCTAGCTAAAGATTGCAAAAGCTACCACGTGTCCCTAGCTGAAGTTAATGGAAGCTACCACATGTCATTTGTTAAAAATATGTGAAAAGTGACACCTGTCCCCATTCTCCTTTTTAAAGTTGTTCAAGTGAAAAGTGTTGTGGGTCCCATTCTCTGTAAATTGTTAAAGTTTAAAGAAGCAGACTTTGACAGATGTCAAAGACGGAACACTCCTGAGCAAAGACACAGTAAAGAGTATAAGTTACGTGGAAAGTGTCATGTGTCTTTGGTAAGTGCCTCGGAAGCTGCCAAGTGTCATTTTCTGGTGCCTTTTGAATAATGAGAAAGTTTTAAAGAAGAATAAGTGAAACATGCCAAGTGTTTTTGCCCGTTTCAAAATGGGAAGTGTCTTGTGTATCTAGTTCATCCAATGAACTATAGGGAGACGAAACGTTTTAGATCCAAGAAATATCCTTTGTTAGACACTTCTAGTTTAGTTAGAGTTTAGTTAGACCGTTGGATTAGGAACATGCGAGTAATCTAGAGCTAGTCTGATGCTATAAATACGGGTGTAGAGATCACCAATCATCATTAGAAGATAGAGATAATTTTTTGTGAGAAATTGTTATCAGAAGTTTGACTTTTTTAGCTATGGCCAGTAATATCATTTGCCTTTGTTCTATTTTCTTGAGTTAGAAATTTTGTATAACATTGCATGTTTTTGTGCCTTTTATGTGATTGGAAAATTAATAAGAAGATTGAGTTCTGTGCCTTGTTGATATTTTCTGTGTCATTGCAAAATCATCTAAGTTGTGAGCCTTTGATCCTATCTATTTTCATCTTTTACATTGATCGTGCCTTGTTTGCTCTTTAATGTAATAGAATCTTAAAATTAGTTTCATTGTGCTTAGAATTAAGGGTCGAATTAAATTTAGGTGCATCACCATAGTTAGATTTTATTTCATTGCATTTGTGTTTCTGTTTAATTCCTATCCCTTTCCTCATTATACACTTGAGATAAAGAAGAGCCAGCTTCTTTAAAATCTGGAGTTCGTTTCAGGTTGCAAGTCCCACATTCTTGAAACTTCCCATTGTTGGTGTTAGAAACAATGCAATTTTAAGCATCAATAATTATATAAAAAAATAATGAGGTATTTGTCTTTAATCATGACCTCTATGCAATGAAAGAATGTTATGAACATTTGAATAACCACTAATTTAGGAATCTAATTCCCATGGTATGTTACCTTTTGTAGTGAGAGTATATTTCAATAGAAGCTAATTGATAGATGTTATCAATATATTATTACATAGGAAATTAGATATAAGGTGACTTATACTCTTATATTGGAACTAAGGAAATTCCCAAAGTGTCTAGACTAGTTGCACCTATGGTTTTTCTATTTTTTGTAACACTGGTGTCTCTTGTGCAAGCTACAAAAAGTAATGAAAATATCTACATTGTAGGGGATTTAGTTTAGCCTCTGTATTAATTTTGACATAAATATTATCCCTATATGCATATGTATAATATAATTCCTTTGGTATCATGTATGGTTTTTCTCAAATTTAATGAAATGTATGATAATAATAACATTTCCATAATGTGCTTCCAATTGGTTATCTACTATTTTGATGGTCATGTGACCATCATAGGCCATTTTTTCAACTAAATTATGATAATGAGTCTCATCTATATTGATTTCAATCACCTCAAAATCCCCAATAAAACTTATGTTGACCACATTTACCACCTTTATCTAATAGGTTTGACTTGACCATATTTTATCAAACTTAGTAATAGGACTTTAGCTTACAGTCATCTTTCCAATAGCTTCCCAAGTAGATATTCAAAAAATATTTACACTACTATATAACTAATAAATAGTAGTAATAACTTCATATCATGTGACTTCAATGTCTATTATTTCATTCACATCCTAGGTATTCTAAGTTCTAACATACCAAACCACTCAGTTTATTCTTTGTTTTCCTCTTCATGCATAATATAATAATTTCTAAAATAAATTTGTAATATTTTTTCAAATATCTTTATTTTTTGGGGTATCATAAGTTTTAATAGGTGTGTCAAATTTTTTACTATTCCCTCTTATTACATGATTCAAATGATAATTCCTTACATTTCGACATCAATTGTCATAGGATCCCTTTCACTAGCATTTTTATTTTGAATTAACTACAATAACTAAGTTGATTCATTCATTATGACCTTATCTCTCATAGGATATAGATACATTACCTATTTTAACTTTATAATTATGTTTTCTAAAGGCATTCCTAAATATGGAATACCTTTTTCTATATTTTTGTTCTTATTAACAACATAGACAAAATATTAATTCATCAGATGAGAATGTACCATGTTCACCTTTTGTGTTGTCTTCTCTTTCCTTAGTTTCATTAAAATTAGGTGATCCTTAGTAGTATTTTATCTTGCATTTATATAATTTATGTAAATGTGTCCCTTTTTGGTTTTCAACGATAGTTTTGTTTAATATGGTTAATCTCTCCAAACAAATAAAAATTAATAACTTGCTGAATTTTTCTATTCTCTTGCCTTGAATTTTGGTTATCTCCATAATAACCTCCCTATATTCGATTTGATCTCAATGCTTGATATTGATTATAATATCCTAATTATTTATTCCAATGGGAAGGAGGTGACCAATTTGTTTGATACTGAGGAGTAGGATGATTCCACCAAGGTATAGATTGTATTGCTAAGCAACCCCATCAACCTTATGCTGCTAAGTCAATGACTTGAAATTGTCTATTTGGTTATGGTATAAGATACCATTGTGAAATGAGTGAAATATTTTTTAGTGATTTCCTACTTTATCTCTTAAATATCCTTACAATTATTATCATCCTAGTTACGATATTTATAGGATTTACATAATACACTTCATAATTGTTGCACATACCACTTTAGTAAATTAAAATTTGCAGTTGCATGTCCTATAATGTGACATAATTTTAATAAATATATTTTAATTTTATGTATTTTATTCCAGTGGTGTCCCTCTTTCACACACTCAATGAAACATATAGACAACCTCAGTTTCTTTCCCTCGTAGAATTTAACCATCTTGTGCAATATCACATCTAATTTGGTATCAATTTTTTTTAGTTAGCTAAAGTGGTATTCTCCACACTCCTCTATCTATTACAAATATTATCATGACTAACATTTCCATAATTGATTTTTAAAATAAGTTTGGGATGTATTAAATTGAATTTTTTTGTTTCACTACCTCGACAAACAAAGCAGCTTTGTCTAAATCCTAAAACTAAAAATTAGCCCATTTTATAACATCAAAAATCCAGTGATCATAATCCCATATGGATTTTCTATGTTTTTGACTAATTTATTTCAAAACCTAAATTATTTGGATGATAAAACATTTCATCTTTAAATTCCACATCAATTAATATTTGGACTCCTTTCAGGTCATAGCAACATGTATTCTTAAAAATAAACTATATAGCTCAACCAGTCAAAGTTTTTATAAGATTGAAGTTTTCTTTACTCCTCATGTGTTATACCCTTGACCTACCACTTCATTTCTTAGGTTAATAAGTACTCATTTAAGTCAGTTGACCCATCCTATAACATAAAATCAATAAAATATACTCAGACAAGTAGTGACGTGTTTCCTATAATTGGGCTACTTATGACTTGTTTGAATGATGACTTGATTGATATATGTGAACTAGCTACAATGGTGCCTTGTATACTAAGAGTATTGAAGTATTTTTTTATGTTAACTTCACCTCCAATTTCATTCTTATGTATGTCTAATGTTATTAAACTTATTCAAATGAGTTCTCATTTACTATTAATTTTTTAAATACATTCAGTTTACTATTTTTAGTGATTAAAATAGGCATAGGTGATGTGTGCCCTGGATTGAATGAACCATACATGGAGTGTATATCATGACCACCTTTGAACCTAGACTAAACTTTTGTTTCATAATTTATTATTTGAAATATTGTCCTTCCCATTCCAGATACAATCATTTATTTTGTATCTACTCACTAAATATATTTTTAAGTTGATCTAACTAGCCTTTAGTAGCCTCTTCATTATCTCTCCATTATGTTTCATCATCTATTTTTTGATCAATTTCTAATTCTTGGTTGTTCTCAACATTATCTTAGGTTCCTTCATTCCCTTCAATATCTTTGTATTCTCTATGAACTTTAGACTTGGTTTCTTCTTATAATGGTTTGATTCCTCATGTTATCTTCACATTCTACTTTCTACTCCTAGTTTTAGTTGCATTTGGCCCTTCATCTTCTATAGTGTTTTTCATGATCCATATTTTCTATTTTTTAAGCTATAATTGAAGCCCTTGAATTATTTTATCATCTTTTTCCTCTAATTTATCCACTCTCCTGATTTTGTTTCAAATTCCTTGGTTTGTATATTTTTATTTTAGCTCCCTTCGGTTCACATCCTAATAGTTCCCCACATGACTATTCCATGCTAGATAAAATTGGCACATTGGCATTTTCCAAAACTAACATTTTAAAAACATACAGATCCTCTTAAAAAAAAAATACCTTTGAACCCTAAAAGAAATAAATCATATGCATATTCAAATGCAACATACACATACACAATAAATTCAATAATGTACCCATCAATTTTAGCCTTCACCCAATGGTCAATTGCATGAGTCCCCTTAGTATCTAAATTCAATAAACACTACATATTTTATTCACTCCACACAAAATATTCTTTTTAATGATTTTTAAAGCAATATTATTTGAGTCTAGATAGCCATCCTACTAGCAACTTCACAATCCCACATCGTAAAATTTCATATATTTGTTGTGAATATGAATAGAAATAATATCCTCTATATAAAATCTAATTATTATATCTTCTCCCTTTATGAACTTATGTATCCTCAAGTCTAAACAACCTTTTGACTAGGTAACCATTTTGACTTATTTGAGTTTCGGTAATAGAACCAGTGTTAATAATAATCCTTAGAATGTATCATTAGGACATGTTACATGTTACTCTCTAAATGCTTCTACTGTCATCAAAATAGTATATGAATTATAAACATATATAAATCTAAATGAAGTGTGATTTCATTATACATATAACTTTCTTCTTATTCATTATAGAAACATCTCCAGTCATTATCATTTTCAAATTTTTTTATAAATCAAACCAAAACATTATATGAAGATAACTTAACTTTGTATCTTTCACAGCTTTTCACCTTTATGAATCTTCCATGCTAGATAACTTAACTTTGTACCTTTTATGACTCTTCCATGCCAAGTGTCAAGAAAAATAATTATGCAGTTCACTATTCCAAACTATACCTTTGAGTGAAGGTTGTGCCACAAAGGTATTCTAAGGAACAAAAAAACCATGTAAATGTGAGCTTGTGTTGCCTCCACTAGGTAAGGACCATCGTCAAATCACCCTTGGGGTAATAGAAGACCCAGAGGCTGCTAACTCATCAAATTCAACTCTTGCTTCCTCTTATTTGATATGGCTACAAGTGCATCAGTAGTCCTTTTTTTTTTCTTTTTTTTCCTCCTTATACACTACTACGACATCAACCATCTCCATTTGAGCCTCAGGTGGCACTTTATCACATAGTCGCACATTATTTTCTGGAATTTGTGTTATGTGGGACTTGAGGTCATTCACCCCTGCACTCATCTTAAACCTATAGTATTTGAATATCACAAAGTTGAGCTTTGGGCCATCAACACAATGTTTTTGGGCTGGTCATCAGATTTATTAGGTTGGATACTACCACAAGAACTGGATGTCATTTTTACATTCTTGGAAGTTAGAGGTCAAACCTGGCAAGTTACAATAGCATTTGATTCGGATTAATGATTAGGAAGTTACAATATGATAAAATGTGATGACTTTCTATTCACTATATTCTAAAAAATATATTATTGATATATTTAGAGTCCTTTTATTTATTAATTTAGTATTTAGTGTTTACTTGTAGTATTTACTATTTGCCATTTTGGCAGTTAGTTTAGATTTTTAGTTATAGAAATTATAAAAAAATTAGTTATCAAACAATTTACAAGGGACTACAAATTATAATATAAATTTTAAAACATATATAGCTTGAGGGCCATGGCAGTGGACTCCAAAAAGTTCCCAAATGGTTAAGAGTTAGGGCCTCAAACCTGTTAGTACTAGTTTGGTACGCTATTGATGATGCCCAACTCCAAGGGGTAAGGGCACGACAAGGCTCTAGCTACGAGCAGATACCTACGTTTTTCAGTACAAAATCAAAAGTAATAATTGGATAAATAATAAAATAATAACTAACTAGAATAATAATTTATAGGCTATCCACTAAAATACAAATTTCTCCAAATACTTCATAAAAAATTAATTAAATAAAACCTGAATTGTTCTGATACAAATCCCTCTAAATACTTCATAAAAAATTAATTAAATAAAACCACAATTATTCAAAACAAATTAAATAAATTCTAAAATTATTCTTTATATAACTTTAATAGATTAAATACACTCTAATTATAACCGCTTAATAAAAAAACCATGTATAAATAAATTTACATTAAAAGGAATAAATACTTTTCATCTCTATGATAACGATCCACATCCTTAATCCAAAACCGATTCTTTAACCCAACCTAACATGGAATTTCAATCATTTTGGCCATTTACAAACCTCAGAGGTTTTCTTCCCACAAAAATATTTTATGAACTGAATGTCAGGGAGCCGCCTCCGCTTCTTTTATCCAGCCATCCGATAATGTCGTTAAACACCAATTCTATATGATGAGCCGGCTCGCCATATGTTAAACCATGCCACATATCAGGATAAATCTTTAGCGTCTTATCAAAACTTGCTGCAGATTTATACAACTCCTCACTCACAGAAGGATCTGTTACACGGTCATCTTTTCCATGCACCACCAAGAATGGCAGAGTCACCTACAATATATTTCGATCCATTAAATTCCTGTCCATCCACTGTAATGATAATTACTAGATAACTATGGTGAATTTTTATATGCCTACCTCATTTAGTCGACTCTCCAAATCTCTGCTTGTCATGAGGAGCTCATAAGCAGTCTTTAGCCTAGGCTTGCTTTGATATATATATGGATTTGCTCTAATCTGTAAAACAAATAAGTACATTACTATCTTAAAATTGTAGAATAAATTTATACTTATTTTTTATGATAATATACCTCTTGCCTGGCTGAAGCCTCCTTGAATGCATTGTCAATAATGTCCATGGTGGGGACTATTTTCCACGTGGGTATTATTTTAGTCAGGTTATGCAAAAGGCTGATCAGTAGTGGATGAGGTTTGACATTTTCTGCAATCTGTTACGAATAACAGTAACAAACTAAAAAAGCCAAATATAGCGATCATGTGTAACAGACTAATCGAACATTAAACAAACAAAACCTGGGCGGTTCTATTATTAGAAAAGTAGGTTACCTTACACATTGGAGCAACGAGTAGTGCCCCGTTCCAGTATGTTGGCATTTTCCTATGAAGCAAAAGTGCCACAGCTCCTCCCATGGATTCGCCATACAGGAATCTTGCCATGTCCTTGTGTTCTTCCCTCGCTAGTGTATTTTTGAAAACAAGAAAATTTAATGAAATCTTAAATTAGGAAATCTTAGAATCACATAAATTTCCAATACAATCAAACTAAAATAAAAAGGATTTACTTGAATAAACGATTTTTTATATATACCCTTCGAGTGTAACGGAATTTAGAGTTGAATGGAACAAAGATTTATAGCAGAATATTAGTTGAAATTTGAAGTGGATATTTTTTTAGGTAAATATTATTAAGATTCACTTGTCACTGTATGAGATTAAGTTGTAAATGAGTTGAGAAATAAAATAATATAATTTTTTTTTACTGTTTATAAAAAAATATCAAATATGCAAAAAAATAATTTTTAATTACCTTAACATATTGATAAGATAGTGTCATCTCTTGCCACTAATCTATCTATTGTAATGATTTAAGCACTTGATTTATACTATTTCATTATTTTAACCCAACTCTTACAGGATAAAAATTGTATCATAGGCCTTTTGGCCTGATATATTAGCTCTGGGACTTGTTTTAGTACAGATTACAGCCACCTAGTTTTAGTGAATAGTATGTAATTTTAATTTTTAGTAATAAAACTGTATGCCAATAAAAATAATACGTTTTATACAGGTAAATGAATTTTTACATAGACAATTTTAGTATAAAAGAAGTTGGAATTGAATGATTATAAAGATTTATTGTATAATTTCAGTTAAACACAATCATTCAAATAAATGAATGATCACAAATTAAAATGCAAATATAACTTACAGGCAATGCTTTTGAAGAAAGATGCACAATCATTAACCATGTTTTGGAAACTCTCAATGTAACACCGTTTTCCTTCAGATTTGCCATGCCCTTGATAGTCTATTCCATAAACAGCATATCCAGCTTTTGCAAGATTAACTCCAACACCTACACAAAATAATTGTATTATTATATTTAGTATTAAAACATGGGAAATAACTACATGCAGTATATTTTTAGATGATGTTTTTTTTAATATTTCCTTTTTTTCCAAATATAATGGAGATTTTAACATAGAAGTTCCAAATTGTAAGATTAGCTCCAACACCCTTTAAAAAAAAACAAAAACAGCTTAGAAAATAACTGTACAACCATATCTAACATTAAAATATATTAAATAATTATATATGATGTATTTTTCAACTATGTTTTTTATTTCTATTTTCCCAAATAAAATGCAGATTTTAAAATAGAAGATTCCAAATTATAAATATAGACAAGATGAGGGCTAAAAGGGTAGACATAATAACCAATCATTGTAAATACCTTGCATGAATATGCTACATTCCATCCCATACCCTGTAAATGACCAGCATTAATTTTAACATATAATATTAATTCAGATTGACAAAGTTCAGAAAGAAGGGGTAAAAAAAAAATTAAAGATTTCACACTGACCATGGCAGAGGCATATCAGAGCCTTGGGTTTATGGTTTAAGGGCAACCATCTGCAAGTAAATAGTTTGAATCCTCTACTTAAAAAGAATTCCTGATAACAAAGGCAGTAACGGCGTCAGTTCTCCGATAATTTATTTTTTCTGTTTTATATAAAATCAATATATACAAAATAAACCGACCTCTTCAAACTTTATCTGAGAAGGTTGTTCCATATTCGAATCCCTAAAAAAATCAAAAGTTTTTTACGGTTTCTCGCCTCCCCCGCCCCGAAAGAAAAACAAGAAGATATATAGCGAAAATTCTGCCTCAGAGAGACCAATGAAACAATATAACGAACGAAACCGCAAATCAATTGACGGTGGGGCGATGCAATTAACAAGTAGCGTGTGACGCAAACATCTGTTAAATGTCTATATATAGCTATCGCTTTTTAACAAAGTCGTATTTTTTTTTTTTAATTTAATTGTTATTATTATAGTAATATAGGATACGCTTGTTTACAAAGTTTGAACAGGATTGAAGTTTTGGTCTGTGTATATATATATATAAAATAAAAATAAAATTAACAGTTGTTTCAGGGTGTAAGAAAAGTTGGAGGTTAAATAAAAGTTGTTCATATTAAGGTGGTTGTATCCTTCTCATTGATGAGAGAGTGGCTCTTTTTCAACCTTCCAGAGCATAATATTTCTCCTCCAAAACAGATACCATGCAAGCTAATTTCCATAGCATGATGATATACACCCACACGCGCATGAATAGCATGCACGTCACAATCAGCGCGGCGTTAAATAGTCCCACAGAAGAAATATTGAAATGGTTGAAGCCACATATTAATTAAAGGTGCAAGGAAAGCCGGAGGAATTGTAATTTTTTTTCAATTATATTTGATAAATAGTAAAATGGTATATTATATCTTTCAAATATATTATATTATCTATCTATATATGTTCAATTGAAATGAAATGATTAAATAAAATAAACATTCGTATAAAACAAATTATAATGCAAATTGACCACTGATTTTAATTAAAGCATTCTTGTAAAAAGCAATCAGAAGATGACCTTTTATAATAGGACTATTTTATACAATTGTATTGTATATTAAATATCTTTTATGAATGTATACAATATGCTAAATGCTTATAGATGTGTACAATATGCTCTGCTTATAGCATTTTAATTAAACAATAAAGAACAAGAAGAAAGAAACTATATTCAGTGATCCATTCACATATGAAATAAATTCATCTATTATTATCTGAACAAGTTACAATATATGATGTTGATATAAACTATTTTACGATCATCCCTGAAGCCTATAAAAGTTAACGACAATATATATCGTTGATATAAACTATTTTTTTACCATATCCGAAGCCTATAAAAGTTAACAACATATAGTCATCTATAGATTTGTCCAGAATAAAGAATCTTGTCTCACCAATTCTTTTAAAAAATAAGCATAACTAGAGAAAAACTTACATTCTCCAACAAAAATCGTGGGTAGCAACATATTATAGGTAGCTAGGTTTCACTTCTCTTTTATACTTTTTATAGATATTTTAAATATATATCAAATTTAAATTTTTTATATTAAATTTTATAAATATTATATCGATCAATAATTTTTGTAATTTTTTAATTAATTAGTAATAAATATTATTTAAATTAGTTGTATTAAGGTATTTAAAAATAAATAAATTTTATTTTACACTAAAGTCTTAATCTTCATATAATTAATTTTTATGTAATTCTTCAATCTAGTGAAGGTGATATCCTCCACTAAACAACCTGGATATACATCTCCATCCATTACTGATAGGACAGTGGCAGCTTCCTCAGTATCAAAGGTAACAAAAACAAAGCCTCTATGCTTAATTATATACTTTTAAAATATGCAAATCTTTCAACATATTTTTAAAAATTCATAGGGTATTTTATACTTGCAACTTGCAATCCATTCTTTTAATCAAAACTAATCAAGAAATACTTAATCAAATCAATGATATATATATAATTATCAATGTTTTCTGACACTAATATAATGGTTGCTTCTTTTTCCAAACCAATGACTCCTCTAAATTGATTTTATAGTCTATTTTCCTAATTTATTATTTTTCTAATTTATTCTTTGAATTGATTTTCTAGATCTATTTTCTTAATTTATTATTTTCCTAATTTATTCACTAAATTGATTTTCTAGGTCACTGGTTTGAAAAAATAAGCAACCATTATATTAGTATCAAAAAGGGGTGGTAATTTTGCATATGTGTGTTTTATTCGGTGATAACATGGATACAAATTATTTTGAAAATTCAATTAAAATTTTTTAATATATATTATTGTTAATTCTCTAAACAAATATCACCTTATTATTTTAAAAATGTTAATATTAAACATTTTTTAAATAATGGAAAAGATAACCCTAATAATAGTTAGAAAATAAATTAAGAGAATGAATAAATGAAAGACTTGATGACCATGATTAATTTGAAATTGCAATAGATAATGTAATAATGAGTGGAAAAATATCAATGTGTAGTCATATTTAAAGCATCTATGGGATTAAAAAAAGGTTTAAAAAACATATTCCAATAAAATAGTAAATCTTTTTTACACTGTACCTAAATTGTAAGATTACAATAAGTTTGTATGCAAATTTTGAGTTGAAAGGTAGGGTAAATTTGAAATTTCAGGTCTATCTCATGCTAATCAAAAACATTTTTAATAAGAAAAAGAAAACAAAAACAAAACAGGTGGGATGGGGGAATGATGGGAGATTATCTTATTATAATGTCATCTACAGCACAAATCGATGAAGAGGTATTATCTAATGAAGTAGCATATGTACAAAACTATCAACATTACAGTGATGAAGCACATGCAGGCCTAGGGATAAACTACTGAGTGAAGTCATCAAAACTATGGCCATGCAAATCTGCTCACATTTGAACTTGAAAGGAGCATGATGCCCTGGCAGATAACACCACTATAGATATGGTCAACCTAGCTGCTATCAAAATTGATATTAGTGGAAGATCCCAACAAAAAAACATTAAATTGGATTATCCTTTTTTAAGACCCATGTATATGAGGGTTTGCCATGAATTTACTAACAAAATTTAGTATACAATTATATGTTATAGAAGTACATATATGTATGTTAGATACAAAGATATAGGGAATAAAAGAATTCTAAAATCAGTTACAATCAAAAGGTTTCATTGTCTTGCCTTGGAACTAGGAAGGTCGATAAGAAGTTGTCAGCAAACTCTATAATTGTTGTGTTTCTTTCTATTTTTTCACAACTACTACTCAAAAAGGCCTAACTATACCAATTTCTAGGGTATCTCAATTGGATGTATTAGTCTTATTCATGTGTAGAGTTTTATACAATTTCAGTGTTCTAAGACACAAAATCATGGTGAGTAAAAGGCCAAAGGAACAAATGCTTCTCCACACCAGGAAGGTTTTAGCATAGTAGGCTCTTCCTAGGCACATATATGGTCGCATATGATGGTCGTTGAGTGGCCCTGTCAAAGATGTATGGTGGTCATAAACCATTCCTACCATGTCATCAAAGAGAATCAAGCCAAAGATGATGTTGGAGATGAGAATGTTATGGTTCAAACCGAAATGCTCTGCTCAAAACTACCTTTCCCTAAAAATTACGTAATCAAAACCACACAGAATCTCCACACGTGGTAGCGTTGGATTGAAGGAAATGGCATATACTATTTTTTATCTCTTTGTGAGATGAATATTAGGGGTTCCCTATTGTATAAAGCCTTCGACTTAAACATATAATCATTATTTTTTATTGACGTTGAAGTTTTTGTTTTACTATTAAAACATTTCACATTATATTAAAAAAAAAAAAATTACATAAGGTTACAAAGTAAAGTAGCCAGACAAAGTAGATTACAAAAGGTTACAAAATAAAGTGGCCATAATTCTTTGTATTTTCTTGAGCCATTTGTGAAATCTTTATTTTTATTTTATTATTATTATTATTATTATTATTATTATTATTATTATTATTATTATTATTATTATTATCATTAAAAATAACATGTTTTTTATAAACACAAGCAATGCCTATGTTTATGTGTGGGACTTTTATGCTAATATTGGGGGTGAAAAAGGATATAACATTGCCTCAATATATAGTAATCTCAATAATAGCCGATCTCCACAATCACTTTCATGGATATAACATTGCCTCAATATATAGTAAGATCAATAAATTGTAGGTGTATTATGTTGCTATGGATAAAATGTTGTAGTGTGTCCTGAGCACGCCTTTTCTATAGTTGACCGCCTTCAAATGGGAAATGGATTTCAAAGGGCAAGTTACAAATTCTTGGATCAAGAAGGTCTTTCTCATCAAGTCATGGGTGGTGGTGGAAGTGGTCAGGGAGCTCATAGGTATAGTTTATTTAGGGATGTCATGCTGAGGGAAGGTCAATTCTGAAATGGCATCCATGTTTGTGGATAATCTTCTCCTAGCCTTGGAGGATAAATTATTAGTTATTGAGATTACAAAGGGGATGGTAAAACCATGGTTTCATGTGGGATTGAAAATATTTGTGAAATATTTCCTCGAAACTACCCCATTGTCATTAATGTTCTCATATAATGATTGCTTATGGTTTGTGCTCTTGTGAACCTTATGTGAGTTGGAAGAATGTTACATGATGATGTTGAGGTTTATATAAGGGATTAAAGTGGTGTGTTATCATTCATCTTTGGTGAGGGATTTTATTTTGGTACAAGACATTCAAGTCTACAGGGCTTCTATGGCATATTTGGCATATTTTTGGGGGTAGTTATTTAGTGCATCGACTACTAATTTTCTTCCTCATGCAGGAGCTGAAGGGACAAAGTTGATATGATTTGGATCACTAACACAATGAAATGAAGTGATCAGTGCCATGTGAGGTTGCATGGAATATGCCTTCCACTCCCCTGGCTTGGGTGGGTGAAAGTTGGAGAGGGGTTCTCATGGTAGGTGAGGTGGTCATGAACAACAACATGGTCAAGGTGGTAGAATGGGTAGGTTGGTTGAGGTGGTTGAGGTAGTATAGGTAGTCGTGACTATGCATGCAGAAGATATTTTGGAATAGTGCTTGGGCAGTATGGTTAGTAGTAGTGATGTGGCAATGGCTAAGGTGGGTGATGGAGGTGACAACCAAGCTCAATCATTGGCAGGGAGTAGTTTCTCTATGGGTCATGCATTGGCTTGGTTGGGATAGCACTAGTCTTTGGGTTGGGGTTTTTTGGTAGGCTTGTTCTTGAGCTTTCTATTTTGGCCCAATATTTGTTGGCCTAGTTTGTCTTTGGTGGCTTCAGCTAGTCTATTGGTTTTTAAGGTTTGGTTTGGTTTTAGATGTTCCTTTGGATTTCAATGTGTACATTTTTTAGACAATTTCTAGCTCTTTAAGACATTGACACATGGAACAATCATGTTAATCTACTTAGTCACAAAGCCTTGTAAATTATGTAAGAAATTATCAATTGTAGATGAGCAAGATTGTGACAACAGACATTATCGCATTAATCCAAATACTTATTGAGGTTTGAAAATTGTATGAGAAAATATGTAGCTATAGATGATTGAGATGTAAACATGTGGCATGATCTTGTTAATATGTATCCTTGAAAATGTTCAAGACTCATACATTGAAATTATTAGAAGTGATTACATGAAATGATGACAAGTGACATCATCGCATTAATCTACTTAGTCACGGAGTGTCTAAGTCTAGATTTTTGGTGCATCAGTCATGAGTAGACATGATTATAGCATATGGATTATTTTTCCTCTTTCGAATGACTATTGAAGATGAAAACTTAAATGAAGCCTTCGAAAAGAGAGACTAAAACAAGTGACAAAATATTGTAGATCTAGATGTTCACATATAGATGAAGACTTAGACACTTTGTACTATAAAGAAGAAATAAACCATAGTTAGAAATGTGGTATGATTTCGTTCATCCAATTGTTTTCTTATTCAAAATACATAGCCATTCTTTTATTTGATAGTTTTTAGGCAAAAAAGATGCATGTGGCCAAGAGTGATGACAACCTAGAGATTCAATATGACCTAAAAAGGGACAAAAAATAACTTTAGACAAAATCCAATTAGCCTCATTAGTCCATAAAATTAAAACCTAAATTCGTTAAACGTCTCAAATTTTAAATTCAAATAGGTGCATAAGAGTAATTTCAATAATAATATTCATTTAGGCTTTTAGACTAAAGGTCATGAGATAATAATTATTTTGATAGTGCAACCTATAGCTTCAAATTCTAAGGTCTTATTAGAAAATTATACATGAACATGAAATTTTCAGCTCAATGTGGGTCCTCATTTCAAATTTATAAAATGGGGTGTGTTGGATGCAATAGACATCTAGTTTCATTGTAAGACTAATAGTGTATTATTTTAATACCCCTCTTAGTGAGCCATTGTTCCTCTCATTGATCTTGGTATATTCATAATATGTGAAGCATCTTTCAATTTAATTGTGCATGCACTTTATGTATGATGCTTTATTTAACTTACTAAACATTATCTTTGGTTTTCCTTTTAAGGGTATTAATATAACTACAATACATTAATGTCTTCTTAAATCATGAAACTAATAATTTTCTAGCTAGTGTAAATTCATTGCCGCAAACCTTCATGATCGATTTAGATAATTTTCATGTTTAAAAACTTTTATAAATATTTTATTACTGATTCTTTGTCTCCCCAGGTTCCTTTGTGAAAATATGTTTACATAAAAAATTTATATTTCATGTCTTGAACCTGGTCAAAAAAATAATTTTGCTACTTTTTTTCACATATTTTGTTATGTCAGTATGGATAATAAAATGAAACAAATGTTACTTAATGGGAAGAAACAAATATTTTATATCAATGGGCATCAATGTCAAATTAGTAAGTGACCATTGAATGTGTGTGAATATAAGCATAACCTAATAATGTATGTGAAGGTTTAAATATTAAATTGATTATAACATATACTATGTTATGTGTCAAAGTCTTCATCTTGGAGGTCTTATGATGAAGAGGAAGTCAATACCAACCTCTTACCTCATAAACTTGACTCTGATTCCTAATTTTAATGACTTCAATGACCTCTAATATGACTTCTCACCTTCCGGTACATTCCTTATTTTTTGACCTCTCTATGTCAATTTATCTCTATTGAGGCTTAGTAGCCTTTTTCATGCATGTATAGAATTCTTCTTAATATTTAAGGTATATTATTACTTAAAAATTATCTATACTCTACTTTTAATCTGATATATCACCATCATCATCTCAAACCAATCTTCAAAACTTACACACTCCATTCTTTCTTAAAACGTGTTCATCCTTTGGTATAGTCTCCTAGGCCTTAAAGCCTCATTCATGCTTCCAAATTATAATCTTCTCAATTGAGTTTCATATATCCTTTCACCTGCATATTCAAACACTCATACTTATTCAACCACAAATTTCAAACCTCAAACTAAAACTCTCAACCAATTTCCTCTTGCCCCTTATGAGGCCTAGTCCTTGTAGCCCTATTTTAGGGCAAAGCTAGTAGTTGTGAACAATATATAAGGTTTCAGATCAAATGATAACCATGTTTAGATACCCTTTAATCCCTTATTTCTTCATGAAATTTTCTTGACTCAACTCCTTATGGAAATACCTTTTCTCAACTCTCCTCATTGCTAATTAGGTCTCTCAAGGCCTAATGCCAAGCCACAATAACAAAAACAGTATTGTACAGAATGGTACCACTCCATAAACTCTTTAATCCTATATTATATATTAAATTAAACTTGATTACAAATTTTTATGATTTTTGACTAGATAAAATGCAAGTTATTTCACTTGTAGGTTCTAAATGCTAGTCTTATCTTAAACAACATTGTGAAAGGCTGAGAGGAGAAATAAATACCTTATTTGAATTTGGAGAGTTTTCAAGACTTATTTATAATTTTTTAGGATATTTCCCACCTTAATACACCTTATCCAATAATTATATTCTCTTAAACAATCGCAAATTGGTCTTAACACTCAAAAATATAGAGTTATGGGTTTTCTTAGAGGACTACATGATAGTTTATTTAGTTTATTGCATTTATACTTAGGATTTGAATATTATAAATGAATATAATACTATTTTAGGGTCTATACTACCCTACCTCAACATTTTTTTTAGTTAGTTGTCTTTTAACAACCTCTAAAATACTCTTAAATCCACTTATACAGAATGTTACAGGGTTGTGATGACTACATTAAGATTTCATTGGAATCTTGTACCTCAAATGGATGTCTGTGTCTCCAAAATATCATAAAATACAATATTATAATAGTATTATAGTTCATACACTAAAATAACCCTTAACAACCATAAACCATGTTAATTTTCTTATCATTTAGGACTATATAAACACAAAATTAAACTTTTCTTGGACTTTGTGTAGATTGCCATATTGTTAAAGAAGTAATCATTATAATGATTCAATATAAGAATGAATAATAGGGAAAAAGAAAACACTTACATTCATGATAAACCCTAATATTCAATACTTTTTCTTTAAATACCATTCTTTATTCAACTTTCTTGAACATAAGCACAAATTATGTACAAAATTCACAGAGTATGCAGAGTTCATACAAATTTTGATCTTTTTGAGAACTCTCCATCTCTATCCTTCAAAATTAAACTCTCCTCTACTCTCCTACCACACCTAATACCTCCCCTACATGCATTTATATTTTTTATACCATCTAAAACATGCAAAACAAACTCTTATTTTTGTCATCCCATGTTGAAGGGTGGGTATTTTTTCTTGATTTCTTGATTTGCATTGCTCTTCTTCATGAAATGTATGTTTAATTACCTCTTAAACACATTATATACCCTTCTAGGACCCATACATACATTTTATAACTTTTAAATTTCACCTAAGACTCCAAATACCTCTCCAAGCTTAATTCAAATTTTCAAAATAGGCTTTTTGGTAGGAAAACCAAAAGACTTATAAACACACAATTTTAAAAACTTATAAATACTCATAAACATACATTATGACCGTATGGGAACTTTAACACCTCACAAGACCAAATATGGTTATTTAAACACTTAAAAAACATACTAACACATTATTACATGGTAATGCTCTGCATCAAACTCCCCAAGTGGGAGAAATTCGAGCTCCTAATAAAATGTGCTTTGTTACACTTCTTTCTTGTCTTCCATTTATTCCTCTGATGGTCTTATAAGCTCCTCTTTCTATTATTCCTTTTGTCTTGATTCTTTCTTCTCAACTAATTCTTATTTATTTGTCCTCTTGCCTAGCGTATTTCTTTGCCAATTCCTCTTCTAACTCTATGAAGTACTTGACCTACTATAACTCCTTGTTCACATCATATTTTATATTTTATATCTATGATTCATTATCGCCATACTCTACCTCCAATGGTTCATTATCATGCTTCAATCTTTATTCTAATCCATATATTTCTTTTTCATTGTTCATGCTTGGTTCAAGTACTCTTGGTTGGTATATCTTCTCATTTGCTTTCCAAAACATCATGACTAACTTTTTATACATTTGGACACCCTAATATAGACCTTCATCATCTAAAAATAACTTATTTTTAGTTCTTACCTTTTATTTATTCACTTCCTCAGCTACAACCTTGATCTCCTCTTCACATTCTTGCTTGTCATCAACTGGGAAGTTCATTTCCTCATCTTTGTTTGGCTGAAAATTGACTTATTCATCTCCTCTACTCATATGTAACTCTTGGATTCTTATTTTTTCACCTTCTTCTTTCATATTTAATTTATTTTCATCTTCCTTCAACTTCTCTCTTTCACTATCCTCCATATGTTCATACCATTCATCTATCTCCTTCTTGGCTCGCTTCCAACTCTCAAAATTATCTCTATCCTTCTAAAATTAGATGTTCCTTCATTATCTTAACCTATAAACATACACAAATCATTAGTTTTAAAACTTTTAGGATCATATATCTCTTTTGATTCCTTAAATATTATCAATCTTTCTTCTGGTTATTCCTCATTTTATGTCTCATTCTCTTCTTTACTAAAAACTGATCCTTATTGTAGATAACATATAGACAACTAGTTAACATCCTTCATGATCATTTCATCTTCTCCAAGGTGATGATCACCTTATTTTTCTTCCATATGAACCTGCCCACTCACCTAAAACTGCTCAATCTCTCTCTTGAGTTGCGTACATAAAAACCTTTTATTTTCTTTCTCTTTGGTCATGTTTATCCTCTTTATTCTATCAATAAGTAACCTTATGGGCCATAAGACTTTATTATTTTCCATAACCCAGGCATACTAGTTTTCTTCTTTCTGCATTTTCTCCATCATGAGCATCACTTTATTTATACTTTCTAGACTTTTTCTCAAATCTTTCACTTCCTCTTCAAACTCTAATTCTTTATTTTTCTTATATTCTTTCATCTTCTCTATGTCATGACCCTCATAAATTTTTCTCTTCATTCTTATCTTCTCATATTTCATCTTTTTCTATCTTGTCTCTATCTTCTTTGCACCTTACCTAGGTACACTGTTAGTCTTCACCTGATACTTCCTCTTTCCTTGTCCTCTTTAGGGACTTTTCTCTTCTCTCTAATGATATTTTTATATCTCTCCTAAATGGATTCTAAAACTTATTGACTCTCTTACTATACTCTTGCAAACTTCTTTAGCATCTTACATAACAATCTTTAACAAATTCAAATAACAACCTTTAATCATTCAAAAACATAGACTTAATATAAGAGCTTACCTGTTATGATACCACTTGATGAATAGGAAACAAATAATAACATATTAACTCATAAACTTGACTTTGATTCTTGATTTGAATGACTTCAATGACCTCTGATCTGGCTTCTATCCTGTTGGTACATTGTTGCATTTTGACCTCTCTAAATCAATTTCTCTCTATTGAGTCTTAATAGCCTTTTTCATGAATGTATAAAATTATTATTTATCTTTAAGCTCTATTATCATTTAAACATTATTTATACTCTCTTTTTTATATGATACATCACCATCATCATCTCAACCCAATCTTCAAAACTTACACACTCCATTCTTTCTTAAAACTTGTTCATCCTTTGGTATAGTCTCCTAGGCCTAAAAGCCTCATTCGTGATTCTAAACTATAATATTCTCAACCAAGTTTAATATATAATTTCACCTACATATTAAAACCTTCATTATTATTCAACCACAATATTCAAATATCAAACTAAAACTCTCAACTAATTTCCACTTGCCCCCTATGAGGCCTAGTCCTTGTCATCCTATTTTAGGGAAAAGCTAGAAGTTGTGAATAATATATAAGGTTCCAGATAAAAATAAAACCAATTTTATATATCAATTTATCCCTTCCTACTTATTTCAAATTTTATTGACTCATCTATCTAGGGAAGTACCTTTTCTCAACTCTCCTCATTGCTAATTAGGTTTCTCAAGGCCTAATGCCAAGCCATACTAATATCAACAATAATGTATAGAATGGTACCAATAAAAAAACTTTTAAATCATAAATTTCACATTAAATTACACTTAATTACAAATTTTCATTATTTTTGATCAGATGAAACTCAATTTATTTCACTTCCAAGGTCTAAATCCTAGTCTTGTCGTAAATAGGCCTATGCAAGGCCGAGAGGAGAAATAAATACCTTATTTGAATTTGGAAAGTTTTAAAGACTTTTTTTCCACTTCTAAAATGTATTCCCCACATTCATACACCTTTTACAATAATTATATTCTCATAAACAATCACAAAAAATTCTTAACACTCAAAAATATAGAGTTTTGGGTTTTCTCAGAGGACTGCATGATAGTTTTTTTAGTTTAGTGAATTTATACTTAGGAATTGAATATTATAAAGGAATATAAAATTTTAGGGTATTAAATACCCTACCTAAAAAATTTAAATAGTTAATTATCTTTGAACAACCTCTAAATGACTCTTACATGCACTCATATAGAATTTTGCAGGCTTGTGAATGACCGCATTAAGATTTCATTAGAATCTTATACCTCTAATGGATGTCTATTTCTCCAAAGGAATAAATCTTATAAAATAAAAAATTATAATATTATTACACTTCATACACTATAATAGCCCTTAACAACCATTAAATATTCCAATCTTCTTGTCATTTAGGATTGTAGAAACACATAATTGCCCTTTTTTTGGATTGCGTAGATTGCCATATTGCTAAGTAATAATTATAATGATTCGATATAATAATTCATAATATAAAAAATATATCACTTAAATTCATGATAAACCCTAAGATTCAATACTTTTTCTTCAAATACCATTCTTTATTCAACTTTCTTAAACATAAGCATAGATTATGTACAGAATTCATAGAGTATGCAAAGTTCATACAAATTTTGATATTTTTGATAAGTCTCCATCATTTTCCTTCAGAATTTTACTATCCTATACTCTCCTACCACACCTAATACCTCCCCTACATGCATCTTTATTATTTATACCATCTAAAACATGCAAAATAAACTCCTATTTTTGCCATCCCATGTTCAAGGGTAGTTATCTTTTCTTGATTTGCATTGCTCTTCATGAAATGTAAATTGAATTATCTCTTGAACACATTATATGCCCTTCTAGTACCCATAAAAAAAAAATTAACTTTTAACTTCTATACTCTCCTACCACACCTAATACCTCCCCTACATGCATCTTTATTATTTATACCATCTAAAACATGCAAAATAAACTCTTATTTTTGCCATCCCATGTTCAAGGGTAGTTATCTTTTCTTGATTTGCATTGCTCTTCATGAAATGTAAATTGAATTATCTCTTGAACACATTATATGCCCTTCTAGTACCCATAAAAACATTTTTAAACTTTTAACTTTCACCTAAGACTCCAAATACCTCTCCAAGCTTAATTCAACAATTCAAATTTTCAAATTAATCTTTTTGGTGGGGAAAATAAAAGACCTATAAACACACACTTTTAAATACTTCTAAAGACTCTTAAACATCCAATAGGACCTATAACACCACATAATACCAAATATGGTCATTGAAACACTTAACAAACATACTAACACCTTATTACATGGTGATGTTCTGCATCATCTTATCTTACCAAGAAGGATATATTTTATTCAGCCTTATTAAATTATTCCAACCATAGGTAATTAATACCTCACCTCCTATTCCATCCTCAAGGAAAAGTAAATGAAATGAATTGTTTTGGTAGTTTTAGTGTTTCATTTTAAGATGCATTATTCCTTAATTTGGCTAGATGGGATGATGGAAACTAAAATGCCTACCTAGGAAGATTGATCTTAACCAGAACTCATAAATTGGTGGGGTACACCCTCTCAACCAATCACATAAATCCATACCCAAAAGTATTAAATATTAAAAAAAAATTGATTGGTTTCTTAACAAAAATTAACTAGTTTATGAGTGGTTGTTAAGCTTTCCCACCTAAGAGCACATATGGCTTGAGGTTGTAGGGATGAAGATGAGCCCTTAAAGCCATGGTAGTGGAATAACCAGGTTCTAAGTCTTTCTTTCCTTTTTTTATTTTGATCTTAAGTTAGATGTGTAGCGATCACCTTAGTAATGCCTTATTTTTGTTGCAGTAACGGGTCCTAAAATGCAACATTTTGGTAGTGAAGAGATAATTTATCAAACTCCAACAATAATTTTTACCTCCAAGGCCCCCAAGTGAAAATATATCATCTAGATAGGTGAATTATATGTGTTTTCATGACCTTGATGTCTAATTCCACCCAAAAATACATTGTGTATGTTATGAATATATAAAAAAGAGCAATATTAATGAAATAAATATGGAAATAAAGTGCAAAAAACATAATACAAAAGATACACAAATTTAATGTGGTTCACCCACTATGGGCTACATCCACATAGAAACATCTAGTTTTTCTCTTATTCAGTCCAAAAAGTGAAGGGATAAAATTATAATACATCCACTACAATATCCTCTTCTCTCACACACAGTGTGCCACCATGATTACAATGCCTTCATATCAAAAAAGGGTTACATATTAGAGTAAAAATGCATAAACATAATTTCTACCATTAGATATATGATCTAATAATGAACGGTCTAGATTTACTACAAAATTACAATATTTTACAATGCATTTTTCACAAAATTTAACTTCAGGGGCACTACCCCTATGATGACCATAGTGAGGGACATTCCCCCCCCCCACACACACACACCCCCTTTTCAGGAATTGGCATTCTAATAATATCAAGCTCCACCATCCAATAGTGTGAATTATAATCACATTTTCAACACATAATTTGAATAAACATCAAAATCAAGAAATATATACTATAAAAGTCTCATAAATAGCAACCAAATATATCATAGGATCTTGTCATGACATCCTCTTCCCCTTAAAGAGAATCTATCCTAGTAACTACTCAAAATAGCCAAGGATAGTGTTGCAAAAGTAGTTTGCATCTTCCCAGGTTACACTTATTTCACTCAATTGGTCTCATTAAACCAAAACTTATTAAATGTCTCTATTTTGTAACTTAACATTATGATATTCTAGAATTTTCATTGGTTCCAGCTGAATCTTCTCCTCTTTCATGGCTTTGAGATTTTTCCAATCCAAGACATGTGAAACATTAGGTATATATTTCTTTAATAAATAAATGTGAAAAACATCATGTATTCTAGATAGAAAAGGGTAAAATCTAGTTGATAAGCAACATGGTTAATGTTATCTAAAATATCAAAGGGTCTAACAAAGTGTGGAGCTATCTTGGAAAAAAAATTGAACTTAATTGAACTTTTTTGAGGTCTAACACATAGAAAAACCTTATTTCCAACATCAAATTCATGAGGTGTTCTCTTCTGATCAGCATAACTCTTTTATCGATCCAAGACAAGTTTTAAATTCTAACATTTTAAGGCCATTTACTTATCATACTCTTATAGTACCTCAAGGCCAGTAATGTCTCTATTTTCTAAACTATCCTAGCCAAACAAGGTCCTGCATTTTTGACCATATAGAGTTTCAAAAGGATCCATTTTGAGCACAAAATTGTATGAGTTATTATAAGTAAACTCAACTAATAGATATATTCCTCCCACTTAGACTATTGATCCATAACATACATTCAAAACATGTCCTCAACCACTTGATTGAATCTTTTGGTTTGGCCATTTGTTTCTAGGTGGCATGAGGAACTAAAGTTAAACTAAGTGTCAAATGTTATAGTCAATGTTTTCCAAAACCTTGACATAAAAACTTCATCTCAATCAGAAATGATCACTTCAGGCATCTCATGAAAATATACCACCTCTTTTATAAAATGTTTCATAAACAAATAAGCATCATCTATTAAATTTATAGCGATGAAGTGGCCAACCTTTGTGGCTTTATTGATTACCATTAAAATAGTGTCATCTTTATTGTGAGACTTAGGTATCCCAATAATAAAATCAAGGTAAATTACATCCCACTTACCATTGGGTATATCATGAGGATATAATAAACCCCTAGAGTGATAATGCTCAGCCTTAACACGTTGACATTCTAAGTATCTTACCATAAAATTGGTGACACCGTGCCTCATACCAAACCAAAAATAATGATTTTTAAATTCATGTGTCATTTTGGTGACACCCAGATGAGAAAAATAAGGAATTGTATGTGCTTCTTTCAGCACAAGAATCTAAAATTCACCTAGCTTGGGTATAAAAATTATGGTTTTATGCCTCAAAAGGCCATCTACCTCAACAAAAAAATGAATAAACATTTTTACTAAAGGCTTGTCATCTAGTCCTGTACTTAATTCTTGGTAGTATTTATCAATAAGTTATTATTTTAGCATGATATTTTTGAAATTTACCTATAATACAGATAGGGCATCAAGGTAAATGTGTTAGATGAGTGCATCAACAACATGATTTTCCTTGACCTTAACATAAGATATGTCCATGTTAAATTTACTAACAAATTCTAGCCATATTTGTTGGCATGTATTCAAATCATCCTAGGAAAACAAGTATTCTAGGTTGTGGTGATCAGACTTCATCTTAAAATACTTTTCCAATAGGAAATACTTCAATTGTTTCAGAGTGTGCACTATGGAAATAAGCTCTAAATCATGGGTAGAATAATTATTTTCATGCTCCTTCAGCTTGTGTGACTTATAGGCCACCACTTTACCATCTTGAGTCAAGATGCCACTAAAGCCCTCCTAAGAAGCATCAACCCAAATCTCAAAGTTACCATTTTGGTCAATAATAATCAAAATTAGAGTTATTGTCAACAACACTTTAAGCTTATGGAAATCCTCTTCACATTGAGGTGTCCAAACAAATTTTTTTCCCTTGTGCTACAATAAAGTGATAGGATTAGCTAGGCAGGAGAAATATTCTACAAAATGGTGATAATACCTAGCCAATCTCATAAAACTATGCACTTCATGCATATTAGTAGGATCCAACCACTCTTGAATAGCTTGAATCTTTGTTAGATCTATAGCTATGCATTTCTTAAAAATGATGTGACCCAAATAGTGTATTTCAGATTGGTAAAAATCATAATTCAATAGCTTTCCATATAGTTTATGCTTCCTTAACCTTTACATAACTAGCCTTAAATGTTGATCATGTTCAACCTCATACTTTGAATAAATAAGGATGCCATCCAAGAATACAAGTACAAACTTGTCTATAAACTCCTTGAATATGTTATTCATTAGGTTCATAAATGTAGTCAGTGCATTAGTTAAGCCAAATGGAAAAATAATGAACTTGTAGTCACCAGAATGAGTTCAAAATATTATTTTATGAAAGTATTCATCCTTAATTCTCGGTTAATGATAGCATGATCTTAAGTCAATTTTTGAAAAACAATTGTTCCTTTCATTTGATCAAACAAAATGTCAATCTTTGGTAATGGATAACGATTCTTAATTATTACCTTGTTGAGCATGTGGTAATCAATGCATATCCTTAGTGTTTTGTATTTATTCTTCACAAAGACCATTAAAGCACCTCAAAGATAAATGTTTGTCCTAATTCTCTCATTGTTCATAAGTTCTTGTGGTGGAACTTTTAGATCTTACAAATCTACAACATTAATTTGATAAAGGGTATTTGATGTAGGGATAGCCCCTAGCACAATATCTATAGATAATTCCAACTCACACTTTGTGTAAAACTAGGTAGTTTTTCAAGAAAAAACATCTATAAATTTTATTAAAACCAAAAAATATTGGTTGGGATATTCCTTTTCTTTGGGTAACTCTTGAAACTAAACTACATAGATCTTACAAACTTTTTTCACATCCCTTTCTAACTACAAAGCTGAAATTACTTTTCATGATTTTGGTCCTTGGGTGACTTGTATTTCTACATGCTTTTCCCAAGTCATCAATTTATTGTATTATTTTTTAAGAATACCCAAGTGTTGTTTGGTGCTTCTGTAACTAGTCCATTTCAAAGATGACATCATAGGACCCTAAGGGTGTTAAAAATATATTTACCTTTATTCTAAAAATAGAAAAATGAAGATCAATTTATTCAAAATATTTTTGGATAAGTACCCTCTTACCAATACCAAACTCAACTTCCCATCCTTCTCTTATCCGAACAAGTTTTAATTTACATTGACTAACAATAATGGGTGAAATAAAACTATTTGTTGCACCAGAATCAATCAAAATAGATACTAAAATACCATCTATAATACCTTTTATTTCAATCATGGTAGCCTAAAAATCATCCTTCCTATTATCTATAGTTACATACACTCGATGGTCTATTAGTTGTTCCAATTTAAGCTTGGGTCAATCCTTGTGGTAGTGTTTATCACGACATTCCCAGCATATATTAGTCCTTTTAGGAGCTATATGAATAGTATTTTCCCTTGTTGTTGGTCCATGTTGGCTATTTTGATTCTAATCATTGTTATAGGAACTCATTTATGAGGAGTCTAGGGACCTAAAATTTATATTCTAACCCTGAAATCTATTAAATTTTCTATTATTTCCCTAAATTTTGTGATTCTAATCTAATTTTCTAAGATTCTTAGGTAAAGGAGAGATATTTTTGGTCTTGGATTATTTCCTGTTCATTTTTAAATCTTATCTTTCCTTTTGTTGAGACTTTTCTTTCTCTTCTACCCTATGAGTAGATTCAATGGCAGTTTCCAGTGTTCTTGGATTTTTCATATTAACATCATGCATTAATACTTCTTTCAACCCCAACTTAAATTTAGTTACTTTTGTCTCTTCATCATGCATATAGTTCACATGATGTAATATGTTCAGGAACTTATTTTCATATTCCGTAATAATAAAGTTTTCCTATTTTAATAGCTACAAATCTATTATTTTTTGCTCCTTAGAATTGGTACTTAAGTACCTTTTTCAAAACTATCTTTTAAAGTCTATCTAGTTAAGAGTCATAAATTGATATCCTTATAAGAAATAAACATTATTCCACCCTAATTAGGTCCAACTAGCTGGTAAACTATCACCCTAGTTTTTGTATTAGATGGCATATTATGTAGATTGAAATACTTTTGTAGATTTACAAGCCATGCATCAACTAAATCTCTAGATTCTTCACCTAAAAAGGTGGGTGGTGGAATATTTTTAAGCTCATTGATGAATGGGTCAACCATAGTCAAAGATACCTCTTGGATCAACTCCTCTTTTGCTTGACCAATCTCCAAATAGGGCACTTCTTCATGAGGATCTTAGATTATTTAATATGTATTCCTAATTTTCCATCTTGCCTTGGAGGGCCTTCAATGTTTTTAGGACCCATTAAGGACTTATTCTTGATATCAATAGGTTATTTTTGGCTACATTAAAATTTGGTGGGTGCCTCATTGATGCTATTAGCATTATTGAGAGGAGGTTCATCACTATTCTGATTGAGATTTTAGGCACCATGGCCCCTACCTCTTCTCCTACCCCCTCCTCTTACTGGTATAGCATTAACATGATCATGTATATAATTAACACCACCATATCTATTTTTAACCATCTTCCTAATAAGGCACAAAACTATGGCTTAAGTAGAGTACATATTTAGGAATGCATCTCCCAAAGTTCCCTTAAAGAAGTAACCCTACTCTTATACCATGTGAAACAACCCCAAATAATAAATAAAAATTTATTACTAATAGAATTAATTGTATTTAAAATATGAATGGAACTACATATAGGGCCTATTGTTGGAATAATTGTCATTGATGTCAAAGGAATTGTAATGGATATGAATGGAAATGTCAAACGGAATTGTTGCCAAAAGTAAATGGAAGTGTTTGGAAGTGAACAAAATTATTACTGAAAGTGAACAGAATTGTTATCGAAAGTGAATGGTATTATTGCTTGAAGTGAACATAAATGTCAATAGAAATTTTAATAGAATTATCAACAGAAATGTTAACAAAATTATCAACGAAAATGTCAACGGTCACATCTTTTGGTGAAGAGGTATCTCTTGAATGGGACACATCCTTTAAAGGCTATATAAGGGAGAAGAGATGTGGAAGTATAACAAGCATTTGATTTGAATGAAGATCATATAAGTGTGAGAGAGAAGGAAGAGAGGAAGAGCAGAAAATGAAATAGAATATCTCTTAAGAAAATAAGTATGAAGGGTAGATCAATTTTAATGAAGAATATTCTTTGAGAATTGTGAAAGAGAGGAGAGCAGAAAGTATATAAGAAAATTAATAAGAGATAAAGTGTAAGATAAACAAAGTCATCATTCGATTAAAGAAGAAATCATAGATGATGGAATTGATTTGGCTTTGGGTCAGTGCCTCATAGTCTAGGGGTTGGTGCTCCTGTGGGTGGGTGCTCACAAATTTACCAAGTTGGTGCTTGGTTTGGGGATTGGTGTCTCTAGTAGGTTGGTGCCTGTAAACATTGTAAAAGAGTTATATATATAATAGGAATATTTCTTCATGGTTTTCTCCCAAAAGGGTTTCCATGCAAATCTATGTCTATTTGCATTGTGTGGTTTCTATGTCTATTTGCATTGTGTGGTTTTGCATTGTATTCTTTTATTGCTTTGAATATATTAAGTGCGGAGTAATTTGAGGTTTTGTATTTAAGATTAATAGTCGAAAGCAAAAAAATATTTTATACTGATTCACCCCACCCCCTCTTAGTATAAGCTTGTGCTTAACACCTACTACACTCTTCCTGACATGTAAAGGCATCTCTTTAACTTTGCACACCAATGTGTAAGTGACTAACAACTGAATTATGTCACTATAGATTATTAACTAGGGGTAAACACTATTAGATGGTTCTACATGGAATAAAATGTTTATACTAGAGGCATACATTTCATATTACATTAGTGTGTAGGTCCATATTGATAAACTCAAAACTCTATACCACTAAAATGTCTTCCTAATAGGATCATCTAAGGGTTCTTAACCATAAGTAAGCACCCCACTCTCCTTAATGAGTGCATATGATGGTTAGGGGAAATAGATAGTTTATTTAGGATTGTATCACTAATAATATGATAGGAAAATCTCCCTAGTTAGTCCACATAATCAATATTAGTAATTTTAAAGAGTAGTTAATAATAACCAAGATTATCTAGATAATCACACATGTAAATGTTCAAATCTAAAACTAAAAACAATGAAATAGTTCAAATACAAGGCTCTAAATTTTCAACAAAAGAATCATCATATTAAGCTTTACATAAACAAAGATTTACAAATATTTTGAAATCATCAAATAGAAATTATAGGACTGTTTCCAAAAGCAATATAATATAAGCTTTTGAAACACTTTAATTTTTTTAAGCTTTGTGAAAGTAGAATCCATGTGTCTGTGTTATCCCTTTTTGGCCATTTGGCCATGACCATTAATTAGAAATCATTGCACCATGGTTGATTTATTTTATCATGATAATAATGAACACATTTTTTCATTGTACAATTTTATTTTAACATTCAAAGGTTACCAGAGTCCCTATAGTTTACCTTGGAGATGGATAATAACCCATAAGATGCCATCACATCTACTTTCATTCAGCAAGAGTTAAATTTTAATTACACATCCAAAATTCTCAACCATCCTATAGGTCAATAAATAGAGGTCTTATCTCTATTTTCTGCATGTTTGTCCATTGGTTGTCCTTAGTAATTACATGTTTATTAATCATGAAAATGTTAAGGTTAATTGAAACTAAAAACAAATGTCTCAACAACCATGCTTATATTCTATATTATAATATTTACAAATTTATAATTTCTTTATTGTCTTGTCTTGATTTAAATTGAATAATCATCCTAGATACATAAATTCCACATTAATATCTTCCATATGCTTTACCACATATAAATATAAATTAATACATCCTATGCATACTTTGATGTTTTCAAAAGATGAAAAAGTATCCTTTGTATAAACCTAAGGTAATATTACCATTTAATGACTGCATAAGAATATAATTAAACAATAAGTCTCTTAATCAAATGACATAAGAAATGAAAAGCTTCCAACCCTTATCTACTTGTCAGGCTATCTTAATGCCCAATTAATGGAGTAATAATAATATAAGTTTAGAATGAGACCTAATTTCGATTATTTCACTTGTTGCATAAGATTTCCATCTATATATTGGTTGAAGCTAAAACATCAAATAATAATAATAATAATAATATTACCTTTACAAGTAACAAAATACCAACATTAATTTTATTATATAATTAATCATTTATATAGAATGCCAGTCATCTAATTGAAATAGCAACAATATATTGAAACATAATTGTTTCATCCTTAAAGAATCAACATCCAACCCAACAGTCATTGAATCATATATTTAAATACCTTGAATCCAACTATAATCCTTATATAATCAAATAAGATAATAAATCAAGAAATAAATAATAATTAAACTTGCATCTTGCCTTTTATTACATGTTACAATTTTAGAAATCAAGCACAGCCTCAATGCAATGCTCATACAAGAAACAAGAACAATAAACAAAATTAGCCCTGACATAACCCAATAAGGATTTAACCATTTGATTAAAACATCAGTATCTATACCAATATGGCTAACAAATATTATATGTATAATAATAAACAAATAATACTAAATTAAGGTTTAACTTCTACCAAATTGAGTTAAAGTTTCAACATTTAAATGCAATCCAATATCTAAACAAATTTTTTTGGCTAATATCACTCAAGACTATTGTCAAATCCTTCACTTAAACTATTTGAAATAATACATGTTACCATTGTCAAGTTAAATATTAATTAGCCCAAAATAAAAGAAATGTATAATACTTGAATAGTGATTCATTAACTTCGCTTTGCATATTTCTTAAGATAATTGGAACATAGCCTCTAATCCATTAATCATTATATATTTATCAATTACAATTGCAACATGAGTAAAGGATACACTAAATCACATATTTCAATGGTTAGTCCAGACATAGTATTATTTTAAGTATACTAATAAGGATTTCTAATTTAAAGTGAAAGCCTACCTAATGTACATCAATCAATCTTGTTAGGTAATTAAACACAATATGATCCTACTCATAACAATTCAAATTACTCTAAGCATTACCGAATTAACCTAATATGCAAACATGTAATGAAATAACAATTTATAATATAAGAAAATGACGAATATCTAAATATGACTCTTCACTTATTCAAACAACTTCTAGAATACAACTAAAGTGTAAGAACATTCACATCAAAATTAGAAAAATGTCACCAACTTGAATCCAATTAGAAATAAAGAGTGATTCTATCAGATCAAATCTTCATTCCCTATCCTATGAGCCCAACCATTAGTGTCCCTACCTACCCCAACCATTAGCTCGATGGTGGAAATCAAACATCTAGGATTGGAGGAAGAGCATGAGCATGTGATATGAGATTGAATCCATGGATCAAAATGGAAGCAGAAGTCACAAACCAGAAAGGGATAACACAATATAGCCAATTCACAATGAATCATTTCAAATAAAAATCACTCTAACAGTAGTCTAAAACATTTTATTGGATTATACATGCATCCCAATCAACCAACTAGCATCTTACAAGAACTGGATCTCATCAATGTACACCAATCCATTCAATAAATTCAAAGATACCTCACCTAAGGATTTCACTAGCATTTAACTTAAATAATAATTTATAAATGAAAGAAGCTCACAACAAATTTTAAACAATATGATCATACAACTAGCATGTGAATAACAAAAGTATCTTGAAAAAATCTCAACAACACTAAAAAGAGTTAATAATGATTAAGTCTACCACATCTTCCACAACCTCTATAAAATATTGGATTCCTTACCTAAGATAAAATAACACATAACCAAAGACACTAGACACCTTGCTCGACCATACATATTGTCAATCAATATTAAAAAAGAACACAACTACTATATTTTATTAAAATGGCCACCTATAGTTGAAATAACATTTTTACAGAAAAAATCACCCACCAATTCCAATAGATGCAATAATGGACTAAACATTACACCAACAAAGAGAACTCAAACACTAAGATCTACTCTAAAATAGTATTCAAGACCCAATAAGGTTTCAGATGCAATGAGACCGAATGCCACACTAAGCCAACAAGAAAAAAAAACATAATATTCAACATACCTTGCCCATCTAGGGTTATAAGTTAAAATAACTTACAGTGGTGCTCAAAGTCAAGCCCAAAAATGTAGAAACAATAAAGAAAAGAAAATGAGTCTTAACCCAATACCCATTATCCATTCTTCAACCCACACAACATTGAATAATACATAAATACATTTAAAATATGGATGTGGGTTTGCTATTAAGTCATACAACTTCATGGTGAACCCATGGTCATTTATAGGTTTAAGGGGTTTACCCAAAAAAATTAAAAACTAAACTTACAATCCTTCAACCATGTCAAATTTTAAAGTATTACTTACTTGGAGTCTATGTCATCCCCATAGAGAAGAAAAATGGTAAATGCCCTTCATTCTAATTCTAGCCACCACAAGGAAAACTAAACCCCACACTTCCTTCTCTATGCAGGCCTCATTTTCTCCTAGATTCAATTAATTCCCTATGCAATGAAATATGTCATTACTCACTTTTACACTGCTATTTTTGGTCCTCAGATTATGACCTAAACAGTTGGTTCTAGACGAAGATAGAATCTTCTCCAACACTTTATGCCTCAACTTGAGAGTCAAGTTGAGAAACCAAAACCAAAGAAATAATGATCCAAATAAAAACCTAAAACACATTGATCTAATTCTCATGATGCCAACGGGGTAGGTCAAAAAGGTCTCAGGATTCTTATATCCATCATGACCACCATGCCAATCGTAACCAAAATAACTTCAGGGCCCCCTCCTAAGCTAATTCATGATGTGAGTATCATGATCCCCCACGGGGTCAAAAACATTTAATTTAACCATGGCTTAATAAGCCTATAATTATAATAAGTTAAGTATGCACTATAATAAATAGTCCAAAGCAACATCAAACCTACACAAGGCATAACTTCTACAAGTAGGGAAGACTAAACCAAAAAACACCACCAAACATGTAGGAGATGAATAAAAATGAACCAAATATCAAAATATTGAATATATAATGCATGCATTTAATAAAAAACAATACTTGCAGCTAAAGATGTCCAGCAAGACAAAATTGGAAATCATCAAATTAGGACTACAATAGAATTGGAGAGATAATCAAATGGATTAAGATCTCATTCCCATTATTTTAACTATTAGTTTCAACCTATTTCTCAATTTCCTTTCCTTATCACCCAAGCTACCTAAGTCTGCCACCAATCCTACCTCATACAACCTATCCTTATAGTCATGAAAATATACATTAGTAATATTTGAACATGATGTAATATAAAATAACATAATCTGAACTATATAAAATGTAAGCATGAATCATCTATAATCATCCACTATGGCATTAGTCAATAGTATAATATTAATCTTTGAATTAAAACATATTATCATAATTATAATCACATCTGTAACATAATCTAAATAAACATCAAAATCAAGAAAGATATGATATAAATGTCTCATAACTAGCAACTAAATATATCATAGGATCAGGTCATTAAATAAAAATAATGATATTTTATTTAATATATTTAATTTTTATTTTAAAGGTAAAATTTTGGGTTGGATTCCAAGTTAACTATGTACTGATGGGAATAATTTTTGGGAAAGAGAGTCTCAA